>SSNP01000001.1:10807020-10893920 GCA_006937955.1 Pachypanchax playfairii | reverse complement strand
TTTTTTTTTTTTTTTTTTTTTTTTTTTTTTAAAGAGACGGCTTAACTGTGTTTGTGCGAACGCGGGGCTCCGTCATTACCCGTATCTGTTTAAAGCAAAGAGGAAAAGATTGTTTTTTAAATGTAAACTATGAAAATAGCGCACGCACACACACACAAAGGGATGAAGGGAATGACAAATCACTCAGTCTTTGTTATAGGAGTATATTGACTGCCTTTGGTTCATTGACTTTTTATTACAGGAGGTAGCACAACTGTCAGCAAATAGGGAAAATTGTTTCAGCCATTTACTTTGCAACATTTCAGCCTTATAATTTTTGGGCCCATGTGCACATGTGCACCCAGTATTTTGTGCACGTCAGCAAATAGCATGTTTTCTTTTTTTGCCGCCTATCTGTGGATTTAAGTGTAGGAGAGAACGGTGTGTAAGCAATAGAAGGAGCGTAGACGGAGAAGAAGACATGCAAAGGGAGGGGTGTGTGAAGATGGAGAGAGAAAGGAGGCAGCCAGACAGAGAGGTGGTTTCGGTCTACCAGGAACACACAGCGCTAGCCGCCAGCAGTGTGTCAGTGGTGGTCCCCTCATCCAGTCTGCTGCAGCATCTGCCAAAGAGGCACCAGGCTGAGTTACAGACCCAGATCCATCCACGGCCGGCCTCGTCACAGGTCCAGAGCCCCATCAGATCACTCCTCCTCCAGGCCTAGCTGTCTTCTTCTTCTCTTCCTGCCCCGTCTTCACACCACAAACCACACTAGCTGCCCTGGATCTGAGCCCTCAGGTCTGTATCTTTTCTTTTCATCCAGTCACTCTACAACAACCTCAGCCTCTCAAGATCACCTGGTCTATTATCGCTCATCTGGCTTCTTCTAAACCAAATTATTTCCTCCTCCGTGTTTTCCTTCAGAACAATAAAGGTCTGGAAATCAAAATTCTTTTTTTTCTTTTTAAATTGCTAATTGAATAGAGCTGAAACTTGCCATCCTTGTGTTTATTATAAAGTAGATCTGAGATGATAAAATCACAACAAACAGCCGTCAGCAGCAACAGAGCTGTTTGCATGTCCGCAGATTAACCAGTAGCTCACTGGTTTGGGATCCTGATCCTAATACAGAGCTGCACGGTGGTGCAGCTGCTGTTGCTTTGCAGCATGAAGGTCCTGGGTTCAAAACCAGCCAGGACCTGTTTGCATGTGTGCGTTTTCTCTGGGAAATCCGGCTTCCTCCCACAATCCAAAAACATGTCTAATTAGGTTAATTGGTTCTAATTAGGTTAATTGGTAACTATAAATTGATCCTGGTGTGTGTGTGAGTGGTTGGTTGACTCAGTCCAGGTGTTAACTTCTCACCCAATGATGGCTGCAGGTTGGCTCTAACTCCCCACAAGCCTGAACAGGAACAAACAGGTAAAGAAAATGACTCATTGACTGACCCTCAAACGCTATTCGGTTGCTGCATCCACCAAAAATTGTTTGAAATTCTTTCAAATTTCAGACTCACAGAAACTAAAGTGAGACCCAGATGGTTCCAAAGCACCATGACAACTTTACATTTAAAAGATGTTCATGTTTAGTTTGTTTGAACTATATTCAAACTAAATTTTAATGTTAAAACAACAGCAGGTGATAATTAAAGCAGCGTTTAACAGCTGATCGTTTTGTGTAACAAAAGTTTCACTGTCTGTTTTTAAGGGCCCGTGACCTTTAACCTTACATCAGACTTCTTCTTCTTCTTCCTGTGTGTTACTGAGTCACTCTTCCCTGCTTTCATTCCCATTCACTTCCCATTACCCCGCCGCGGCTCTGCTCCTCCAGGCCTATCCCCCGTTTAAAGCCCTTTCTCTTTCCCCGCTGTGGCTGGAGAGGGGCCGAAGCTGCAGCATCCTCTCATCCTCCGTTAGCCAGGAGCCACAGATCCCAGCCAGAGATGCCATCTGATACAAGTCTATCATAATGAAGGTCCAGCATGGGGCTAAATGAGTTTCCACCTCAGCCGCGCAAGGGGCTAATGACAAAACAGCCTCCCTGTGCTCCTTGGCCTGCCGCTAGCTTTAATCAGGGCATATGGCACTTGCCTAAACTGCTTGCCTATGAGGAAAGAATTTCGGTGGGGTGGGGGCAAAAAATCCAAATGTTACTACTGAGGAAGTTCTGACACAGCTAGAACAAGTAGAAGAGAGTTGGAATTTGGAATTGAAGGTGGAGTAAAAGTACAAACATGTTACAGGAAGTTTGCTAAGTTTCAAAATAAAACAGTCTGTTGCGTCAGGAAGAATTTCTATCAAGGTTTCATCTTTTTTTACTCAATAGGCAGGTCTGCATGGCTGCCTAATACAGCGTAGAAATTACTAATAGCTTACATAGATTTATATTAATTTGCAGGATTTAATGTTCCTTAAATGGCAGATGATCAACAAGGGAAAACAAAAGTGTATTAGTGTCCCAGTGGCATAAAAAAAGCTGTGAAAGGGGTTGGGAGCTTAACAAATAGGCTACTCCATTTTCCTAGCCCACTTTATGGCTCCCCAACCTATCCAAATTAGCTTAAAGGATTGATAATTCTTCACTAATATAAAACTGTTACTGAGCCCCTAAACTGTGACTTGCTCTTTTTTTAGGTTTTGTCGAAGACTAAATAAAAGCTTGGTTTTGGAAATTAATTTGAAATCGCATAACAAGGCTTTCTTTTAATTTGATTAATTCTTTGTTGTTGTTTTAGATCCCTTGTGAAGACGCCCATGACGTTTCGAGGTTATTTGTTCCACTGTCTAATGACAATTTTCTTGCACAATAACAGCAGTTGAGGAGACGCCTCAGAGCTAGTTTTTTTTTTTTTTTTTTTTTTCCCCTTGAAATCACAGAGAAGGCTAAGCCAAAGGGGGACTAATAAACCTCGCCCCTAATTCTGTAGTAAGGCTACTGCTGTGACTGCTCGCCACACAACTTCCTCTTGGCCTTAATTATGTCATGAATGATGATCAAAACTTGTTTTTGCCAAGAAATTGGAGGAATTTTCTGGCAAACAGTCTTGTTTTGTTTTGTTTTTAAATAAATAGGACCATATTGAAAGTTCCGGATGGCGTCTTTGTTTCCAGTCCTGAAGCCATTCGAGTTTCAAAACAATCCAAACAATGCAACTCCAATGTTTTTTTTTTTAAAAAAAAGACGTTTATATGATTTTAAATCGCTGTAAGAGTTTAAAACTAGTTCGTTAAAGTTGGTATCTTCTTGAAATCTTGTAAAAAAAACGCGAGTGTTGAGTTTGTTTAACAGCTGGTGGATTGGATGGTGTATTTTGACAGTCAGCCTGTATCAGGCTGTACACAGCATGGAGAAAATGAAGCTCTGAAACCCATGCTGACAGTTTTGGACTCTATTGCTCCTGACTTCACCAGCATCATAACCAGTCTTGGCAACCAACAAGCCCCCAAGTACAAATTAGTCTGCCGTCAGCAGGAAGCAAGAGTTGCTTTTCTATGTCAGGAAGGAGACGGAGGAAGACTCAGTAGATCTCAGCAAACAGTTTGTTTGTTTTTTGACTCTCCACCGAAGCGCCTCGTTTCTCCGACTTTCTTTCCCCCGATCTCTACGGTATCTCTTCCTCAATCTGTCTCCTCATTCCAATAAATGTTGCCCAGGTTTCTCCCTCAGAACAGGGTTATTGCTTGCAGCTGCGGTGCGCTGAGAACATTTTAATATTATGCAGAAGATTAGAGCAAACTAACTACATTATTCTCCAATTACACTCATTTCATCCAACTGATGTCTTTATATCCTTCCCTTTGCCTCGATTATCCTAATGTGAAAATGGAAGGGGGGAATACGCTTAGGACCGTACCGATTGTTCCTCGGTTGCCTATTATTTCAGAGCACCAATAAAAATGGAGGCGTCTTCTATAGTGACTGTAAATAAAACGATTAGTGGCAGATCCAGCCGGGTGCTGAGGAAGATTTCATCCCAGGGATCTGCTTATCAACGTTCTTGGAAGGGTTTTTCAAGGATTGCGAGGGCCTGCCGCAGACGAGAAGCTACCTTCCCCCCACCTTCGCCTCACAACAGCTCGACGTGCATCTCTCTCTCTCTCAGAATCTGCATTATAGTGGCAAATCTCGCACTTGCTTTGAATTCTTGTCATAAAATAAATAAATCAATTACGTTCCCACACACATGCACGGCTTCTATCGAGGCGTCAGGTTCAAATCGTTTCGTCTCACATGCCTGTAAGCCTGCTTAATATCCTGCCAGCATGCCCAAATTATTAGGAAAGTACAAGAGTGACAATTGTCAGAAAATGCTGTAGATCCGAACACACAAATATTAAATGCCATCAGTCTGAATGTGGCAAAGGAAAAGCACCCACACGTCATAAACCCCTTGTCGAGCAGGCTTTTTGAAATGTGGGTGTTCCACACAAAGCAAATGTATCAACAGCGATGAAGATTCAGAGAATTCCTCTTCCTGTTTGAATTTCTACGCATGCAACAAGTCCATGAGCCACATTTAGAGGAAAATTACATCTTTTTTTATTATTATTTAAGGACTTAAGCAGCATCACAGAAAACTGGATGTTTCCAACAGTTTGTCTTTGTCTGCAGGTGATCTTTAAAAAATAAATACAATATATAAACATATTGAATGAAAAACTTTTCCCACAAGACTTGAAAAAATATATTCATTCACTTCTATGTTTACTGGCTTTTTTTTCTCTTTTTTTAACTCGCTTGAACCAAAACTGACCCTAGAACTAGTTAGTGTGAATGCTGGAAGACATTCACACTGTATGTTTTTCTGTTTCTTTATTTTTTATTATATCTCCATACCTTTTTTCCGCATCTAACTTGTTCCGCAATTTTCAGCCGATTTTAAGTTATTAAACTTTTTGCGCCCCCATTGACATACATTGAGATATTTTCAAATCATTAAACTTTCTTTAACTTTTTCAACTCCTTCAACTTCTTTAACTACTTCAGCTCTCTTCAACTTGGAGATTAGACCTTTAGAAATTGATATACCTTCAACTTTAAAAAGTATTTAAGTTTGTGAACCCTTTTTAGCTCCATTGAAATACATTCAAATCTTTTGACTTTTTCCACTCTTCAACTTTTTTAACAATTTCAGCTGTCTTGAACTTGGAAACTCGACCTTTAGCTATAGATGTACCTTCAACTTTAAAAAGTATTTAACTTTGTGAACCCTTTTTAACTCCATTGAAATACATTCAAATCTTTTGACTTTTAACTCTTTAAACTTTTCCAACTACTTCAGCTCTCTTCAACTTAGAAACTCCGTGCAACCTTTTCAGCTGTATTTAACTCGTTTGTTTCAGCTTCCAGCATTCACACTGCATTTCTGCAGAAAATGCAATTGTTCTATACTGTGTGGCTTATGGGACAATACCACCAAACTAAAGTAAACTAATGATGAACAGCCAACCAACAATTCAAATACCTAATGTACATATCAAATCTTAATATAATATCTAAATTAATTATAAATAAATATAGGTTTCTGTATAACAACTGGACTGATGCATGTTGTGTCTCAGCAAAAATCACATCAATTCTGAGATATAAAGAAAAGCAGCTTAAAGGGACATAAGGCAAGATTTGTGAAAAACTACACATGCATTTCCAGTTTATTCAATGCTAATGGGTCATGAAGCATTAAAAACCCAAAATAACGAGGCCATCCGCATATATGTCTGTTGCCTTGGAAACGATGTGTGCTACATAATGCGCTGCAGTTCGACGTCCGAATTTCCCGCGCAGTTGTAGGGATGTGACGTAAATTGACGCTGCATGCGCGTTGCCGACAGCTCTTGAACAGGAAGTACATGGCCGCCGTGGACTTGGATTCAAACACTGAAGGTATACTTATGGATGTTTCTGCAGCCAGCAAACGACCTGCATCCACTCTCACCCCCCAAAAAAGTGGCACCACGAAGAAAAAAAAGACTTTATCAGCGGCATCTCGTGAGTCTAAAAAAAAATATGACCGAAGCCGGGCAGGCACCCGCATAAATATTGGATATGCGTTCGGTTCATGGAGGGAACTTCAGCTGCATTTGGGAGTGAAAACGGATGCTGACATGGCTCATTTCCTTGTGACCAGGTGAGAAAACATTATAGGTCGTGTTTAGAGCCTGATACAGTATGAAAATGATGAGATCAAATCAAATAACAGAGTGGAGAGACCTGACGTGAAGTATGTTAGCCTCCCCGGTGCAGTGCTGTGAAGACGAACAGTCTGTAAAGTGTCTGTGCGCGCTCCCGTGCCGGCTTGGCTGGTGGCTGCAGTTAGCCACAGCGCCTGTCGCGGCAGCACTGAGTCAGATTTTGTAAAGCTGCCTCAAGTCCCTTTAACAGACTTGATACATGGAGTTAATATATACTGTAGATTCAAAGACTCAAAGCTTTTATTGCCATATGCACAGTAAAGAAACACGTTTCCATGTACAATGATGTTCTCATTTAGCTGCTTACATTGGATGTAAACAGTATATGTAAACAAAACAAAAAAAAGCAGAAAAATTAGGTAAAAAACAGATAAACAACAAGATAAAGAGAAACGTGCAAAAACACAATCAAACAGAAACACAATCTTCACAGAATATATATTATAGTCTATGTACAGGATTCTGTGGATAGTTTCCTTTCTGACTTTATTTGATGTTAATACATTATTTTATTACACATATTTTTATTTTAAAACCACAAACTATCACAGATTTAAAGAAACAGATATTTCTTAGAATGCTCGATTCTTATTAAAGTTTAATTTTCCTCTAAATGTACAAAACTGAACTTTTATGACAGATTTATGTTTTTAATCGTAGACTTTACTTCTTCCTGTGATGCAACATGAGATTTATTTAGTAAAATAAATGTTAAATTTACATTTCATTTGACTTTTCTTACTGACAAGTTATGTTCATTCATCATGTGTTTTATAATAGAAACTTTACACTATAATAATGTTCTTATTTTATATATAATAATTAAAATACTACTCTGTGTATTTGTGTTCAATTTTATACTTAAATTGGACTGGTTTGGAATTTAATTGATTTAATTAAATTTTCTCTTTTTCATAATTACTCATGAAAACAATAAAAGTTGAGTTTAGACTTTTTCTTGTATTTTAAGACCGTGTAGGAACTGTACAGACTGTATAGATCTTGTTAAAGAAATGCAAAAAGAGAAATAGTTGTACTACTACTGTTTCAGATCATTACCTGCTGGGATACATCTCATTTCTGTGACATAATGTTAAAAGTCTTTTAAAGTTTGTTTTTCTCTCCTTTAGTTCGTTGGATTAACTTCTCTTTGTGTTGGACAGAAGAGACGCACAGTCTTGATTTCAGATGTTTCATCGCTCGCAGCGTGTTTGTCTCAATTCCATTCAGCACATAAGACGATCCCCTCAGGCCGACCGTATCCCAGAATCCTCTTCTCCTGCACCGTCCCCGTGATGGACCAGGCAAATATGATCTCTCACCCAAACACAGTGTGTTCACACACCAACACTTAAGATGCAAACACAAATGCACATGTTTTCTCGCACAAAGCACCACGTACACCACAAACCACCATCTCATATCACATTGCACTAAATCTAGTTAAGAAGCTCTTTGAGGGGAAAAATAAGAGATACGATTACCAGGTCTGTAAATGTTGGACCTGTGCCGTGTCATGACAGATTCATGAAACCTTTAAGACTATGTTCAGACTGCAGGCTGAAGTGACCCAAATCTGATGTTTTTGCCTCTATGTGACCTGCATCTGATTTTTTTATGACAGTCTGAACGACACAGATCAGATTTTTTCAAATGTGACCCAGACCACTTCAGCATGTGGTCCTAAATCAGATACGTATCTGATTTTTTGGTATGTGACTTCAGTCTGAACCACCAGGTCGCTTCGATCCGACCTGTACGTCATCGATACGCGACATACGTCACTATTCCGCGTCGAGGAGATGGGAGCGAAAAGAAAACAACAGTAACGACAGACGACGCGGAGAACAGTTAGTGGCGAGAAACCGAAGTGTCCGAGTTAATTAATATTTGGGGAGACTGTTCTGATCAGGCCAAACTCGAGGGGTTTTATCAGAACTACACGGTTTTTGAAAACATTTCCAAAGAAAAATAAAAACTCTCAGAGCTAAATATGTGTGTGATGTCACTGTTCCCTCTACTGCACATGCGTGACACATTCATGACGCATTCAGGTCGATCACTGGTAATATGAACAACCTTGCAAAAAGATCGGATCTCATAAAAACATCGGAATTGAGCATCAAGACCTGCAGACTGAACGTAGTCTTAGTGTGTCTGAACTGATGAATAAAAACAAGGAAACGTTCCATTCAGGGATCTAAAATCGTTTTACTTAGATTATTTTCTTCAGAAAAACATTCAAACCAATATAAAAATGTTCAAATCACAATGGCCTCTGAACCTACACGACAAAACGAGGCGGCCTTTTCAGTCCAGTTCAGTTTAAAATGGAGATAAAACAGTGTCTCAGTGTGCCACTGAAGGGTTTATTGTCGGGGAGATGGGATCTCAAGAGCCTTGACAAATCATTTGGTTTATTGGAAGTAAAACTACTCTGACCACAATTCCCTTTGGAACTGCAGCAAAGTCTGATTCTTTGACCTTTTGCAAATGAATCTCAGCAAGCTTGAACACCTCAGGTAATTACAAAGAAAAACTACTTTGACAGGATCTATTTGGACTGAATTACTAACAGTGAATCAGGGCGAGACGTTGCAGTTTGGTCTCCATCACTCAGGCCTTATGAGCAAACGCCTGTCTGTAAAATGACAGAAGAATTTCATTCATTATTTCTGATGAAAACATGTAAAAAAAAGAAAAATTGCGAGTTGGTAGAGATGGAAAAGACTTTTCAAATAGATGTTAAAACGTCTTGAAATCATGCCCTCGCAGCTCAATTTCTGAAGCTGCAGAGCCATTAGCTCTCCCACAGAGCCTATGTAGTGGAACCAGAATTACTGTTAGCACACACAGAACGCCTCAGTGCATGAGTCTGAAAACAGTCACACACAGTCTCACAACTGTGCTGCTTCAGGACTGAACAGAAGCTAAATCTATCCTCAAACTACCATGAACTGACTGAGAGGAAGCAGGAATCCTTCTTTCTTCTTCTACTGTATGACTCTACAGCGCTTCCACAACAACCGTTTGAATATTAAATATTCTGGACTTGTGTAATTTGAAATATAAAAAATAAAGTTAAGATATTTAAATATTGACTGATGATTTTTCTTCAGTAGCGGCCTCTTAAACCAGGATGATGACCCATGTGACCTGTTAGAATAAAACTGGATTACATCAAACTTAGAGAGGCCGTTTTAATACAAATTTCAGGACTTAAGTATTAACCTGTAATATGAAACATATCTAAAAAACGTCAGGAAACACTGATAAACAGACCTTTCAATCTGTCTGCATTAAAATTCATCCGGTTCCCTCAGGTTTAGGGGAACAGCTCATTATTATTCATTATTCGAATTTGCTGGACTCTGATTGGCTAACAAACTAGCCTATAAGAGCAAGGTATACTGTTTCCTGCCTCGTTGCGCATGGCAACATCAGACGTTGTGTCTTCCTGTTTGCTGCATCTTATGCTAACAGCTTTTAGCCAGCAGCATGCTAGGCGTGGTTTCAACTGCCTAATACTAACGAGCAAAGGAGTTGTGGCGAAACAGATACAGGCCGTTCGGACTCGGGAGAACTCGGGTTTTATCACCACCTGCGTAGTTTGAGTGATAAAAACTGAAAGAGAAGTTGTTGACCTGTTTTCACACCCACTATGAAGGTAAGAACACCTGTGGAGCTAAAATATTCAACAGAAACCTCAGAAAAACCATTTTTAATGGAAGGGCCTCTTTAAATAATTTTGACAACAAATTTTATATCTCTCAGACGTTTGTTTTTTTCATCATCATAATCCTTTTATTTCTATAGTACATTTAAACAAGGTAAAATGTAAAAATGAGTAAAAATTGGTCAATTTAATCAATAGAAAGTTTAAAATGTGTGTTTATTTGAATAAATTAGCTGGTCAAATTCCTGGATGATAACGAGAACACTGATTATTAGCAATAATAAATACATCATGACTCAGCACATTCACAATAAACCCACCTGCTTCTTTTTGTAACTTTCATTCCTACCTAATTGTTTTGGACATATTGTCCTCCAACCCCTGGACAAAGTGCCTTAAATTCAAGAACTGATGGTTGCTCAATTTATAATCTGAATGGCAACTAAATGGATCTAATCTTTACGTTTTGTTAGCATAAAAAAACTGCTTGAAGAAAGTTGTATAAAATCGCTTTGCTCACCTTCCCCCAGCTGGAGCTCTAGTCTCCTCACCTCACATCAGGTGAGGTGAAAACAGATCATATTTCCACAGGTGGCTGTTACATGAACTCACCCTGGAATGTTGAGCCACATAAATCTCTGTAATTGCACGGTATCGATCAGATAACTGAAGCTGCAACTGTTTTGGGTGACGCCTTCTTTTTCCTGCCTTTTTTTTTTTCCTGCTTTAATCCGACATCAAGAAGACGGTTCTCACTATCACTATCCCACACAAGCTGATACATCCCTGTCTTGCAGAGCAGCTGATGATTCAAGAAATTTAAAAAAGTGAGGACGTCAAAGATGTTTGTGGCTGCTCTGACTTTTGACTGCATGTTTTAAATATATTCATAGAGACTCTGTGAAAGGCCTGTGACATCAGCGTCCTGTAATTGATGGGACAATGTCAAGACTTTTAAAATTTGCAATCTACTGCAGCATGACATGGCTGAGAGAGGAAAGACAAGTCTTTTCATCCAGACTGACTTTCCTGACACACACGCTGCTGTCTTCTCATGCTTCACTCGAGTGGTTCGAACAAGACTCAGATCTTTAAAACATCAATACGTTTTTAAAAAGAAATCAATTTATAGAGTATTTTGGACGTACAGTGGTGCAGCTGTTTGCTCTTGTGCTTATTTATACATAAAATAATGATGTTAAGTCATTTCTTTATCTGATTGGATTGCGATTGTTGGTGACACACTGTCAGTCATGAGGGCGTTTACAAAATGTTGTAATGTGTCAGAGGATTCTCATCGTCCTTATCTGAGTCACTTCAGTTGCTGGAATGTTTAACAGGTTCAAAAGTTTGCAAGATAAATTGTCTCTTAAAGAGGTCCTTCCATTAAAAATGGGTTTTCTGAGGTTTCTGTTGAATATTTTAGCTCCACAGGTGTTCTTACCTTCATAGTGGGTGTGAAAACAGGTCAACAACTTCTCTTTCAGTTTTAATCTCTCAAACTACGCAGGGGGCGATAAAACCTGAGTTCGAACGGCCTGTATCTGTTTCGTCACAACTCCTTTGTTTGTTAGTATTCGGTAGCTCCCGCAGTTGAAACCACGCCCTAGCATGCTGCTGGCTAAAAGCTGTTAGCATAAGACGATGTAAACAAGAAAAGAGAACGTCTGACGTTGCCATGTGCAGCGGGACAGGAAACAGTATACCTTGCTCTCATAGGCTAGTTTGTTAGCCAATCAGAGTCCAGCAAATTGGAATTATGAATATTGGTGAGTTGCTGCCCAAAGTCGGACGGAACCAGACAAATTTAGAACCAGACAGATTGAAAGGTCTGTTAATAAGTGTTTCCTAATGTTTTTTAGATATAAAATGTTTCATGTTACTGGTTAATACATAAGAAATAACCACAAAGTCCTGAAATTTGTATGAAATGGCCTCTTTAAATAAGTTGCAGTCGTTGTGTGAGTCATAAAACCATTTGAGTTTTGAGAGCTGTGGCAACCTTCGAAGTTTCAGTTGTGAAAGGAAACTAAAAAAAAAAATCAAATAAGCAGAACAAATAGCAAATAAATTTAGTTCAAATATTAGGCAATTTGGGATTAAATTGCAATGATAATGTTTGTGCAAATGGAGCAGTTTATTTGTAGTTTCAACAAGTACAGTAGCAATGTAGTTTGATTCCAGCAGGAAATATCTGCATTTTTTTGAAAGTTTTGTTTCCAACTTGTAACTTGTCCAGTAGGATACGAGCTTTAACCCTCCCTTCCACCAGACGCGTAGCGGCATTGCGCTTTTTTCTCATGAGATCAGCTGCGTGTCCCTCCGGAAGCGATTTAGATGCGTATCACGTGCGAAAGCGTTCCATCCTGTGCAAAAATCCTGTGTGATTTAATCAATACACACAAAAACAAGCAGGGAGAAAGACAACAACTTGTAAGGGTTCTATTTTCACACCTACAGACTTCAAACCCGTCACAGATAATGTCACATGTCTTTTATTTTGAAACTTTCAGGAATTTTACTTTTCACGAATGCCTGATTTCCTGTCTGATCCAAACTAAACTGCTGAGCTTGACGCGTTTAAGAAGCATCGTGTGTAAAAAATAGAACTGCCACGTAAAGGCCGTGATACTACGCTTCTGAGACGTGTCTGATTCGCGTATTTGCTCGGTAGACACGGCCCCATTTACTTCAATGGAAGCTATCAGCCACGTGTTATGCTTCACTGATGTTACACGCCCATTATGTGTCCAGTGGAAAGGTTAGGATCCTTCTTAAGGAGATCCAGATAAAATGACTTGAGCTTATCAGATATTACAGTTACTCTTTTGTTCCGTTGCAGGAAAAACTGCCCAGAAAACTTGACTTTTTTTTCCTTTGTAGTTCTCAAAGTTCATCATCTTCAGTGGTTTTAATCCCCACCTCTGGAAACATGTCCTCCCTCGTCTCCATTAAATTTAGTTTGTTTGTATTTGTATTTTTTTACCCACCATGCCGTCCTCATCATCCCAAACATCCAAGTTAATGAAGGCAAGAAACCTAAAATGTAAAAGCTCCAAAAAAGCGCTGTATATTATTACAACTTCATGAATTTGATGAAATAATAATAAAAACACATTGGACAGTTTAACCACAATTTACACCAAAATGTGCCCAATTTCCAGCTTGGGTAATGGAACAGTTTTCTCTTTCACAAACATTCACCGGAGTCTACGTGCATCACAAACAACGTAGTTCTTCCACTAAACTCGGGTTGCCAGGAGTGACATCACCCACCCCAGACACAGATCCATCTCTCCCCTTAGGGTCTGAGGCAGAGGGAAAGGGGGAGGACGGTGGAATGGCAGGCAGAGGAAGAAATGGAGGTTTGTGGGGGGGTTGAGGTTGGTTGGTAAAGGGGGTGGGGTTGCTGTTCTCCTTATCTGCCAGGTGTGCTTTTCACACATACACACACATCTTCTCCCCTTCCACAGTGGTGTCGGTGGAGAGGTGAAAAATGACAAGGCCAGACACTGGAGCCGGCATGACAGAGAGCTGCTCGGGCTGCGGTGAAGAATTCCCACACAGCTCACAGAGCTGAGATAAACATCCACTCACACTGCTGACAGTCTGACAGGAGGACTCTAGTCCTTCTAGTCAAGTTTTATTGCACAAGGGAAAACAATGAGTGAGTCCGTGTCTTCTTGGACAGAAAAAAATAAAACAAAATACATATAGTTAACTGAGTTACACAAGTTTTCTTTTGAAAAGAAAGAGATTTTTAAGGAATCATTTCAATGATTGTAATGAAAATGATGATCCCAGCAATAAATCACAAGCAGAAGATGTGCGCAGTGTTCCCAGTGATGGGACAAATATCCTTGGGTCACCATGCCATTGCATCTCTGCCATTAATTACAGCTCGGGTGTGTGTATAAACTAGTAAAGACCGTTTGAGGATAAGATAGATTCTCTCCGGATGTGCGCTCTTTGAAAAACATACATCTCCTACCTCTTCTTCCAGCTCGCTGCTTTGTCTGTGAGACCGGGTTCTTCACATGGTGTCCAATATAGTCAAGGATCAAATGATGACCGGTTTAGACCACCAGAGCAGTTTCTCTTTTAAATGCTGCAGAATTACTGAATATTGTTTTTGTCCAAGATTTGGGAACAATGTGCACACGGTGTTTGTGTCCCACTTTTCTTTACACATGATAAATAACTCACGGTGATCCAACTGGTTAGGTTTCCTTCACACTTTAAAACTAGCTGATTAATGAGATGGTTCACCTTTGAGTAACCTCAAAAAAAAAAAGGTCCAAAACTGACAAAAACAGGTTGTGTTTGTTCTTTTACCTATAATCTTTTATTATCTTCAAATAGAAAAAAGATAAATGCTCTTATTTTGAAATCATTTGGAGCAGTAATAACAGAAATGTTTCACCTTTTGTTCCAACATCCACATGATTTTTAAAATTGTTTACAATTCTTTATTAACATTATTAAGATATATTTTTTTTAAATCAGTGCATGTGTCATCATTCATTGAAATACAACATATATTTTTCCATTAGTTTAACCAAATGGTCAAACAGGTAATGATTTCTGTGTCACGTTTGCTGTTACATTTTAGATTAGCTAAAAGGTGTTAATAGTACAGCTGATTAGAACTGAGTATAATATGGTATAAAATGATGGTTTTAGGTGACATGTTACTTACACAAAAGGTGGGCTTTAGTTCACCTGCTAATTAGTATGTATGTATTTATTTATTTACTTTTAAACATATTTATTAGGGATACAACGATACCACATAAAAAAGCAATACATTGAAAGACAGGTTTTATTTTCTTCTCTGCTTGTTACAACAAGTGAACTAGATAAAATAAATAAAAATAGTGATTAATAAAAATGACCACAAAACTAAAGTTTCAAGTGAAAAATAAACATTTTCTGTGAAATTATTGCAGAGTTTCAACATTTTAAGTATCGGCTCATGGTATTGCTTAACTAACTGATATGAGTACATTAAAACGGTATTGGCCATGATACCAGTGTTTATTTCGTTGACTAAAATATTTTGTCATAATTTTAGTCACAAATATATTTTTGTGGACGAAAACGAAACGAAAACTAAAATAGACGTCCCTATTTGAGACGATTATTATGACTAAAATTATGTTGATTTTCGTTTACAAATAAAAGACGAGACGAAAATAGACAGCGACGAAATCCAATCAGAGGAAAAGAAAGACGCAGAGAGGAATCAGTCAAAAAGCTAACAGCTAGGGCTACTGTGAAAAGAACCAATCAGAGCTCGGCTTATTGAGCGGTGAGCAGAGGCTTCCGTAGTTGTTTGAGATGCTCCCGGGAAGATGCCAGATGAAGTGTGGAATGGTAAGAAAATGTCCATGTACTATATTGCAGTTGTTAACCCTATAAAGCCCCTTGTATCATATTTGCTACATAGTTTTGATCATTTCTAACATGGCTGCTCTCAGTAAATGATCCACTTGCCTTTTTTTTTCAGGTTAAATCATCATTATTATATGGATGAATGCATTATTATTAACTCATTTTTTATATTACAATTAAACCGTAAAAACGGCCAATGTATTAAATGTGATACAAAAAAGCTATTATAAATAACATGATACAGCAAAAAACGTTTGTGAATTTTGTTCTAAGGCTTCGTAAACATCCCAGTTCCAAATAATCAGAATTTTCTGGCTATTTTTTAATAAGTTGGATCTTACAGGGTTAAATTAATACTTTACAAAATATACTTATTTTAGTCGACTAAATCTACAATTGATTTTAGTCGACTAAAATTAGACTAGAATTAAAACTAGTTTAGTGACTAAAATTGAAAAGAATTTTAGTAAAAAAACTATGATTAAAACTAAATTAAAAATTCTTGCCAAAATTAACACTGCATGATACCAGTATCGGTGCATCTCTAATATTTAATGCCACATAACTATTGTTTCTTCTACTTAAGCTTAGTAACTGAAAATATTACATCAGTAAGTATCTAACGCTGCTCCCTAAAGTGGATTTGTAAAGACTGCAGCATTTCTGGCTGTAAAGCTGGAAGTCTAAATATGTTGTGCCGTAAGCTAAACTTTTTTTTCCTCTGGCTTTAGCAAACACAAGTACTAATAAGAAAAACTAAAATAAAACTTGTATAAAAGCAGAAAAATACTCAGAACTTGGTTGTTAAGTTAAAACCGTTTGCATGGATCAATCTGAAAACATGCTTCTGTCTTAGAAGAGAAGGAGAGAGAGGAGTGCAGGTGAGAGATCAGGTCCGAGCTGATTTGTTTGTTTTTCAGCTGAGGAGCTGAACACAAATTTGTTGTGGGATTCAAATACATGGAGGACGTTAGAGGTAAGTAGCGGTTTCCTTTAGAGGTGAGTCATTTCATTCTCATGGATTTAAGTAGCTGGATCAATGTAGATTTTTTTTTTTTGTTACACCAGAGAGATCTACAAAGAACACAGGTAAGTTTAAACTTCAGAACTTTAGTTATTTACTCAAATAAATGTACTTGAGGAGATCACAGGCTATCAGATTTCACTGTAGGGACTTTGATGGTTTGGTGTTGAGTTCGGGGTCATACTCGGGGGACTGATGAGTGGACTGAGCACAGGTGCAACACAGCAGGTTCTGCCACTGGGTGGGATTCAGAGACTGAGACTTGCCTGCAAAATGAGGGAAATAAGAAAAAAACAAGGAAAAGACTCATTTAAACAGTTTCTGGTAAATGTTTCTCTCAGGCTTCTTAGGCATATTTGCACAACTCTGCAATTTTCCAGATTCTTTCATTGATTTCTAAATGCCATTCATTTGTTTGTGTTGTTTTCCTGCAACTCTGCCCTGAGACCAAAAGCAAAACATAGGAGCTCAAAAAATAATTTAGGTGAGGACGGTAAATAAACAGTTATCAATGCCCACGATTTCCCCGTGTTGTTGCTTTCTGTGCATGCTAGCATTCATGGCCTTGGATATTTGTTGATTATGAAAAGGACATGAAAACAATCTTTTTAAAACTGAGTATCTGCATGAGATCATCCACTAAACGTACCCTCTCAACAAATCAGACAACTTGCTTTCAGCTTCATCTTCAACAAAAGGCATATGAAGTTTCATCCTCTTGGTTACAGAAACATGACACACTGTTTTTACTCCAAAACTTTCAATGGATTCCAGATTGTTCTCCCCGGGGACTTGAGTGTAATTTGGTAATTTGTCTACAGCTACCTTTGAGCATTTTTACCACTTTTTAAAGGAATGCATTCAACAAAAGCCCGGTGTGGCATCACCGCACAGTACAACAAGTTTCTGGAGGTTTATTCATACCCATGATGCATCAGTGTGCTGTTACAGTAATACAGAGAGGATTTAGTTGCATGGAAAACAATAACACCCGATGGTCTTTTGGTTGTTCTAATGTACAAGGAATTCCCCTTTTCCATGGATTTTTGTTGCCATCTCTCTGAATTGGTATCACTTTTAGATACTGTAAGCAAATACTGTAATAAAATGTATGGAAATCACCTAGAGAGTTACGGGAGATTGTATAACTATTTTCAGGTATCGCAGCTGCTTATTGCCAAATTTCTTGGCTTTTGTGTTATCTCATTAATAAACATCTGTAAAATCTGACGTAAATATAAATGAGAATCTCTTCTGGTCTCATTTTTACAGGTTAATCGGATGAAACCGTAGGATGGATGGTTGCTATGGCTGTTACTGACCAAGAGACTTCCCTTAGCTGATCCGTCCTGTCATCCTTCTATACCAATCTCCATGATATCTCCTCTGTGCACGCTTACGTTCAGAGGCAGCCAGCGGCCTGAACCCGCCCTGTCACTCTGCAATACCCAGATTCCGACAGAGGGAAAAGGGGGTTAGGGGTGGGAGCATGGGGACCTAAATCGCTAAAGCAAAGGGTCATCCATCAAGTAAGGCTCAGTGGGGACATTAGGGGAAAAGGCAGAAAAGGGATGAACAACATAAGGGAGGGAGAAGTAACAGGGAGTGACAGAAACAAGCAGTGGGGGCGGACTGAGAAAGAAGCAGATTGAAATACAATGAAGAGAGAGAAGGAGGCAGAGCTGGACTTGCTGTTTGTTTAGGGTTGTCTCTGTTATTGTGTCACCATGGTAGAAAGGTCACCGGGGTGCCTCTCGGACACCGGGGGCTGCCTTGTTCCGCTGATGACCCTGCGACTGAGCAGATGTCTCGAGTCTAGCGCGAACAAGGGCGCTGCCTCTGCTGGGGCACACGTCATTAGCACCATCTGTGACAGTACCCACCCATGAGGCATTCGAGTGCACAAATATTCCAGGTTTGTTTGTCATGAATAAGGCTGGAAAAACGAAAGAAGAAGGAGCACTACTAATATATTTGTTTATTCATGGTATCTTACATGGTATATGCAGACAGAGGAGACAACCTAAAGACAAGTTAACATTATAATGAGTGTAGAAGGGTGTAAAATACACAAATTTGCATTCATGTATGTGTGAATTTGGATCAAGTGTCTTGCACATGTACTGGTAGGTCCAAGGTACCAGTATGGCAATGATTACATCCCCATGGGAGGGTGGGTAAGACAGGCCTGGGGTCTGCTTTCTTCAGTTGTGTTGATTCCAGATAGAGGAAATGCTGGAATAATAAGAACAGGAAGGGTAAATGGCCTATCAAACACACCCCTTTCTGACCTCCCCTGAGCCTGGCTGACCAGGATGAAAGATCCAGCCACTTTCTTCTACTTAATGGTTTCCTCGGTAATCAGTGCAGCGGAAGTCCTCCAGTCCAGGGTGATTAGCCAAGACTAGGATTCCTTAATCGCTGCAGCCCTGTTCTCATGCTTTGAAAGAAAAAAGGAGGGAGTAAAGAGGGAATAGGAAGCAAGGGTGATAACGGGGCTGTGTTCAAAGGGAAAGAGTCGGGGAAGAGACGTCTGGATGTAGGAGAGGTTTCGAGACAGATTTAAGTGGAGAAGTCAGAGTTGACAGAGATTAAGTTACGTAGTTCTTCAGCAGTGATCATACAGGTTTGATTATGTCATAAAGGTGAAGAACTACAGCAGTTAATCACTGGAAAAGCAGACATACATATAGTGACTGAAAGGAGATCCCCCAGATGGTACTTACCATAGTTATCCAAGGTGGGTTTTATTTATTTGAACTTTTTAACTGGATTTGTTCCATTAATGTGATTTTAAATCCTCCACAATGTTGTTCAAAGATCTGTTACTGTTTCTACTCTTCACCTCAATAAATGACATAATTATGTAACATGACAAATCTTTTAAAATACTCTGCGTAGATGTATTTCTTCACTAAATATTTGTTGCTCTTTAGGATAGCTTTGCAGTGTAGTCTGTCAGCAGCTCTAGCATTGAATAAAGTTGTGCATTTCTCAGACAGTAGAATGAGTCTATCTGTGGGTTAGCGGTGACTGATGATAGGGTCAGAGCATTTAGCTGAACCACAGAAATGGCAGACTGCATGAGTCACTATTACTGGCAGAGATCTCTTTCTGTTCCCACAGGTTTGTGTTTAAAGCAAAGTCTCAACATTTCTTTCTCAAATATGTTCACAGCAGACATTTCTGATGGACTCAACAATCCTTCTTATTGATAAATTAAAAGAAAAAAAATCACAACAATGATCAAAACTAGCAATATGCAATATTGTTAGGTTTGCTTCATGTATCATGTCCACGATGCAGCTTTTTAATATTGTTCATTTTACAGAGATTATACAGTGACAGTTTAAAAAAAACTCATTTAAAACCAGCTTGAATTTCAGAAATAAGCAAAAGTCTTCAAATGTTTAGTCAAATCTTTTTAAAAAATCAACAAATTACTAATTTTATTACATTTTGCCAAACATACCCAACTGGTTAGATTACAATTAAATCCAACTTGTTTGCTAGTTTAAAGAGATTATGGATGTCATTTAGATTTAAGAAAAATATTAGTATTAAATACAAACTGGTAAATTTTGATTGATTTTTAGATGGATGGATGGAGTGACAGCTAGCCAGACAGACATCTCCAACATGCTACAGGGTCACATGGGGATCTAGCTGCTAATCTCAATTTACATTCAAACCTAGGGTCAATTTTGGCTGAATTCACACCTGATAGTGGATTCGGTTTGATTGGGGACCAAGATTGCAACATTGTTGCTGTTTTTAGTTGGTGTGGTCTGGATTCACACTGCACTTTATTAAACGGACTAAGATTAAGTGCATGTGTTCATCCCCACCTGTGGTGGCGCTGTAGGCACTTCCTGGTGCTGCCGCGGGAGAGTGAAATGCAAATACAGATGAACTAGCAGCAGATTCTGGTGGTTTTGGGATCTTTTGTGTTTAGAGGATGTACCAGACCAGCAATAGGCTCAGGATGAGTAGATAACGAGGCGGAGAACTACACAAAACAGCTGCACAATATAGTCTGTTTCCTGCTTTTGGTGCGGTTCAGTTCGGTTGTGTTCACATATACAATCGAACCGCTCCAGAGTTCATTTCAATCGAACTGAGACCCTCGTTTTTAGGCAGACTAGAGTTCGATTGCTTGGTCTGAATCAGAGTTCAGTTGCCCGTTCACACCTCCCCAACCAAATCAGGACTTTCTGTGCAAACGAACTAGAGTTTGATTAAAGCGGACTAAACAGGGCTGGTGTGAATGCACCCTTAGATTTACCGCACAACCATACTCATGTGATTATGACCAGTGGGAGGAAACCAGAGTACATGTAGGAAACATGCAACCTCATGCAGAAAGGGAGCTGAATCTAGCATGTTCTTGCTGCGAGGCAACATTGTTAACCAGTAGTTCCATCTTGCAAGTCCTTCAATGCACTACAGAGAAACAAGTCCAATTCACATCAACAGATCCTGATTCAAATGTAATTCTATTAAACATTTTTCACCAAATTATAAGATGTTTTCAGATTCAGTGAACCATTAAATAAAATGCCTATTGAAATTTGAAAGAATGTGCTGAATTGTCATTTCAACACAATCCCCCATCCTGGAATGACTCACTCTCAACAAGAAGAAACCTCCAGCAGAACCGGGCTCAGGATGAGACCTTCTGTCTGGACTGACTGGAGTCTGAGAGGACAGGAAAGAGACACAAACAAACACAGAAAGGTGATGCCACTCATCATTTCTATGAAAAATTAAAACAGAGTAAAGGTTGATTGCAGTAATAAATGGATGTGTATACATACAGTAGCAATATTCTTTAAACACATCTATGTACACAAACACCCAAACCTGTTTACCAGTAAGGGATTTTTCTCATGTAGGAATTCCCCAACACTGATGTGACTTTTTAGGTTTCCATCAAGTCAAACATTCTTATGTCTTCAATTGTCTTCGTATTATGTTTCAGTGATCCCATTACAATAGTTGGCTTATGAAATGTCCTTTTGTAAAGTGCACAAGCTGACTAACTGGTATTGTATTTACCAGCTAATGTACATGGCAATAGGTGGCTCCACCTGGGCTTTTCTCTCAGCTGCTAAAGATATTTGACATCTAATTGCGCATCATTCTCGTGTCTTGACCTTTAAAAATCCCCTAACACACTTGTGCACAATGATACTCCCAGACAAATGCACATATTACTTTCACACACCTACAAACCTATCAATGAGCAGACTGATGACCATGGAGCATTAGAGATGTGTTTAAGAGATTGCTTTTTACTTGTGTTTGTTACATATGTTCATCCTGGGGCCTGTGCAGGTGTGTATCTCTAAATCCATTAGTCTCATCCTTCAACCCCAACCCCCCCCACAACTCAGCCATTCTTTTTGCACATTTTGATAACAATAGCAAAACTGCTTGTGTGCACACGTCACATTAAATCATCCAAATCTTGCATTACAAAACTTCAAAAAACACCCTGGAGCCTGACAGGCCAGCAGAGAAGAGAAAAGGTGAAGGTGGAAGAAATGAAAATCTATCAGGCTTGTCTTCATTTCTTTCTTTTTTTTTCCATGAAGAGCTTCAACATCTTTAGTGACAACAAGTATTGTTTTCAAGATCAAAATTCGGTGAATCTCCCACACCAACAGTTTGAGCTTTAAAAAGTTCGTAGTTGCAACAGTTCTTTGCCCCTGCAATAGATTAAAAAGATAAAAGAGGATGCAGGGAGAGCAAATATCGGATTAAGATGATAGACCCACAGAAGACTGCACAAAACAGATAAGATAGAACAAAAGATGGTAGACACAAAGATAAGAAGGGAAAGCTCGACAGACAGACGCTCCAAACGTTTCTGTCTCACCATCCTGCAGTCAGTGAGCTGTCAGCGATACTCCTTGCCTGCTCTATGGGTGCAGCCCCGCAAGCGATAGCATTTCAAATAGCCTTATAAATCAAGAGTTATGTTGTCACCCTGCCACTGCTATTAACAAAGAGAAAAGAAAACCACAGTTCTTTTTTTTTTCTTTTTTGCAGCCCATAGGGTTTATATTACTGTGTGCATCCCCTACAGAACCATTAATACTCAACATTAGGCTTATTCTCATGAAGTCAATGAAATTCAAGAAATTAATCTATGTCACTGATCTGACTTTAATGAAAAAAAAAAGTTAAAAGAAATTCTTGTCATAATAGTTGACCACTGAAGAACCTGCCACTGACCATTTTAGTTGCCAATGGTATGTTAAAGTAACAATTAATTAAGAGTACCAAATAGAAACCCTGCAGCAAAGCACTCAACCTCCTATAACTACAAGTTTTTGTATAGTTAAAGAATGTGGATGTACAGGAATAATTTAGGGACGTGAAGATTAATTGATTTGGGGACTAGACGCAGCTTTGGGGTGAAATAATTTTAGATAAAAAGTTTTTTTTTTTTTCAGGCATCCACTTTAAAAAATAGCAAAATTTATTAGGGATGCAACAACACTACTTTTTTCAAACTAATACGATACCGATACTGGGATCTGAGTACTTGCCAATACCAAGAACCAATGCCGATACTTCTTTGAATTGGAAGATAGGTTTTATTTTATTTTCTTCTTGTGGTGAAAAACAAAATATTTATAAAAGTGAAAAATAAACATTTTCTGTGAAATTGTTGCAGAGTTTCAACATTTTAAATATTGGTTCATGGTATCAGTTAACTCACCGATATGAGTACATATGGTATCAGCCTGTATACCCGATACCAGTATTGGTGCATTCCTAAAAATTTGTTACACTTGTATTTGAAAAATCATATAACCAGTATGCCCCCAACTCTGCACATGCACACAGTAGTGCACAACTCTAACATAAAACTCTACTCAAGTCTAAAACGTGAAATTTTTTGTTTAAAGAGGCCATTTCATACAAACTTCAGGACTTTGTGGTTATTTCTTAAGTATTAACCAGTAATATGAAACATTTTATATCTAAAAAATGTCAGGAAACACTTATTAACAGACCTTTCAATCTGTCTGCATTAAAATTCGGGTGGTTCCGTCAGGCTGCTTCGTCAGCAGCTCGTTCATATTTATTATTCGAATTTGCTGGACTCTGATTGGCTAACAAACTAGCCTATGAGAGCAAAGAATACTGTTTCCTGCCCCGCTGCGCATGGCAACATCAGACGTTCTCTCTTCCTGTTTGTTACGTCTTATGCTAACAGCTTTTAGCCAGCAGCATGCTAGGCGTGGTTCCAACTGCGGGAGCTGCCGAATACTAACGAACAAAGGAGTTGTGACGAATCGGATACAGGCCATTCGAACTCGGGTTTTATCACCACCTGCGTAGTTGGAGAGATAAAAACTGAAAGAGAAGTTGTTGACCTGTTTTCACACCCACTATGAAGGTAAGAACACCTGTGGAGCTAAAATATTCAACAGAAACCTCAGAAAAAAAACATTTTTAATGGAATGGCCTTTTTAAAATAATCTCTGCATGCTAATCTACCCTATTAGCGTCTTAAAAATACTGTTAATTTTGTTATTTTAATCCCACAGTTTTTCTCCCAGGGACATCCATCATGCTAATTTCCTGTTTGTATGAAACTGAATTAAAAGTCTGTTAATAAATACCTCAAAATAGCTTTACATTCTGATTCAAGTAATTGTCTCAATTACTGTTCTGCGCTTAAGCAATTGTGCTTCCAAACAACTTCTCCTAATGATAGACAGATGGCAAAGAGAATCTTTGCTACACCGCTGTGCTTTGTGTCACCTTGAAAACTTTTCTTCACGCCCCATCCGACCCTCTGCACCTGCTGCAAAAAGAGTTTTCCCTGGCAGAGTAAGTCACCCATACAGCACATAAGACATGGTTGCTGGGATTAAATATAGGAATCATGCATATGGGGGGGGGCTCATTGCGGGATCCCTTGAGACTGATTCCTGTCATGTGACATGGCTGTCAAAACACTGACAGATTGTTTTACCAACACACACATGCAGAGATATAATAAACAGTATTCTACATGCGTGCAGACTCACACAGATGAATGCAAACACATGCTTACAAGCACACGCAAACTGATTCAACAACCGCATGGGATTGACTGACATCTATTCTCCTGGGTAACCCCTCAGCGTACTTTTACATGGAAATACACTCACAATTTGCAAGTTTTAGTTATTTAACACATGTTTATTTTCAAATGCAACTTTTTCTAACTGCTATTTTCAGACATGGTAAACCAGAGCTAATAATGTAGTCTGCTTAAGGACTACACGTTTTTAGCACGAATCGTAAACAGGTGAGTGCAGAAGCTAAGTGCTTTTCCATTTGCCAAAACAGGATTTTTTGAACATGTCAAAAATTCAATAGTTTAATTAAACTAAGTTGGCATATGGAAGTTAATTCGGTTTCCGTATGTCACTATGGTGAATATTGGTTAAATGCTTCCTGAGACAGATGCTACGTTTGGGCTAATAAGTTGTAATTGATGATCCAATCTGGTTTTAGTGGCCTTGCTCTGGACAGCATCATTGGCCCGGAGCTGTCAGAGTAGTGGGCAAAGGTACAGACAGACTGAGAGACTCCATCCTGCACAACTTCACCAGTCTTTCATAAAGTCTGTCTGGATCACACCAGGAAGGCACAGAACACCTTGTTTACCTTATGGTGACGTTTTCAAATGATATTATCAGACGCTGTGATATGTCATATTGTCTCGATACGTGCATTAGTGTTGATCCGGTGCAAAATACGAGGTGACAGCTGAGCAGTAGTAAATTAATTAACCAGATAAATATATGTAGCCAACAACCAACATTAAAACAACTTTGAAAAAAAAAAACGTATTTACTTTAGTCAGTTACTCAAATTTGCATCATTAATGAAGATTAAATACATTTAGTAAGGTACATTTTGCATACTTTAATTGAAATTTGTTGAATTTTGGTTATAGTACATTATAGTATGACATGACTTATTAGAACGCAGCCAAATTGCTGCAAATTTGAAAAATATTCCTTGGTGTGAAGGTAATCATGGCAATCAAATCTTAGTACCTACTAAATATATTTTTCACATACTTGAGGCATTCCTGCCCCTTTTTCACACTCATCCCTGGAACAATCCCATCACATGTGCCAACGCTCACTTCTCGACCTCAGTAGATCACCCATCCATAGCATGATGCCTCTATGTAAGAGTTGTAGAGCATTAGGTCTGCTTCAGATTGTCAAATACCAAGCATGGGCCCCATGTCATTGATACACTCCCCCCCCCACTCTACCCAGGACCCCAATGCTCTGCCACCAATTCAATTCAGTTTTATTTATACAGCACCAATTCATAAAAAATTATCAATTCTAGTCCTCCTTGCCCGTAAAATCAGCTGCACGTCCCTTTCCACCGGGAGAGTTTTAGCTTGCGAAAGCATTCCATCCAGTTGGTCCTGGGAGATTACGAAATCACAGGAGAATTGCAAAATCACACGTGATTTCATCAGTACACACAACAACAAGCAGGGAGAAGGTATGTGGTTTATTTCCACACCACCTACAAACTTCAAACTATCACAGGTGAAGTATTTTTATGTAGTGAAACTGCCAGGTATTTTACTTTTCATGAATGCCTTATTTCCTCTCTGGTCACAACTATAAACTGCTGAGTTTGACATGTTTTATAAGCGTAGAGTGCAAAAAATAGAACTGCCATGTAAATTTAGGAGAGGGCAACACTATGCTTCTGAGACGCGCCTGATTCTGACCCGGTGGAAACAGTCTTAGTTACTTTAATGGCAGCTATCAGCCATGTATTACGCTTCACTGACGTTACACGCCTGTTACGCGTCTTGGTGGAAAGGACGGGTTACAGAAACTTCAAGTCCAATAATATCAATCCTCAAGATTCAAAGTCAATTTTACAAAACCATGTCAATCAATATTAAATAGCACGTGATGGACCAAGTCGAATAAGTGGAGGAAGAGTAGAAGTTCTTTAAAACAGGGGTTGGTCTTTTATTTTTCCTTTCTCCAAAGTATATTAACAAAAGGATAAAAAGCTCATAAAAGAGGTCAAATGATCAAAAATGGACCTTAAATAAATGTTAACTTAACTGACACACACAAGGGTACATATACAGTATTTATGCTGGCTGATCAAACCATGTGAAACTAATGGGGAACATTTACTAACTACAAACAAACAAACAAATCAGTACAGTTGAGTTGTTAATAAAACTAAAGATCATGATATCTAAACCTAAATGTATAACTTCAAACTTAAATCTATTACCAAAATCATAAAGAAATAAACTAAAGGAAATTCTTTAATCCCCTCCTCCTGGAGGAGTTTGGTCAGTCCAATTAGCTCCTCCTATATTTAGTTGGTTGGAGCCCTTCAACAATGTTTGCCCGCCCAAACTCACCCAGGAAGCAGGAAGTAGAGGAACTCTCAGCACCGGTAAGAGAAACAAATAACTTCAACAGTAGTTAACTAAATGTTTACACTTACAGTTAGAACCAGTGTTTTCCCACCATTTAAACGATAAACCCAAAGAAATGTAATGAAATCAACTTACAAAGTGAAACAAAAGGTGCATGAGAATTACCAACATTTATTGTTGTGTGGACATCTCATAGCAGTAGGATTCAGTAGGATATTAAGTGCCAATTACTAAAAAAAATCCCATCTAAAGAACCCTGCACCATGGTGATAAACTACCATGACCTCACCCTGGAAGTTTTAGGTAAACTCAAAACCACCTTATCCCTATCACACTATATGAGACGCATCATGGGGAGCCCTCGCCATGCAGAGACCATTCATATTTGGGCTGATTCTTTCCCATACAGTTCAGGTTTTAGCTAAAAGAGAGGAATGATTTAACATATTGAACATAGTAGTAGGATGAAAAGTAACTGTTAACATACAGATTGCAATGCTCACTAGCTAGCAGCTGACATTTGACATTGTTCTTTGGATTGTTTGGGACTTATTGGTAGGGTTAATATTTTTACCTAACAGGAAGATTACACAATTTAAATGTGTATATATCTTTTTAATATTGCACTGTGTATTTTTTTTTATCAGTTTTTGTCTTATAAATATCCACATCTTGTTTTTCTCCTTCTATAGATTGAAATATGCTCTGCCCAATGACATCTGCACTGTTTGATCATTCTGTCCTCAGCCTGTTCAAATAGTGCTTTTAAGACTATGTTAGTCCTGGGATTAACAGAGAAATCACATTATGTTATTAAAATACACATGCATTAGTGTTTTGCATATGCACATTGCAAGAAATAGAGAATGCAAAAAGAAAATGTTCAGAAAATTCTAAAGAAATCATCAACTTTCTGGATGTACTGTAATTGCCATGGTAATGGCCGGGACGAGCAAATCAGGTTTACTGAACCAATTTTACCGGCAGCTGCAACAGAAAGCAACAAACAAAATCCTTCAAGGCTTTCATAAATGAATAATCTGTAAATTAAGACATGGAAAAACACTCTAATGATGCCCAGCAAATCATTTGACACCTCAGCTTGTCATGTTTAGGGAATGGCCCTCAGACTTAACTTTGTTGCATTATACATCAACCCGAACCCTAAAAATTACATTTGCAATCCAGAGGCAAGTATAGTTTCAATTGTGGGGGGGGGGGGGGGGGGGGGGGGGGGTTCTATGCTTTAGCAATTTGATATCGCACCACTTGAGAGTTATCATCGGAGTGGCCGTAAGCTCTGAAGCAATTCATAATTGTGTTCTCTCATCTCATATCGCAGCGGCCGAGGTTTTTACTTTTTAAAACATTTTCACACACACACACAAACACACACATAATCACACATATGTCTCATCCCAGCACTTTTTTTTTGATGATACATTATATGGTGTAGAGTTGCATTTTGCTCAGTGTGCACATATATGCATGCTTGTGTGTGTTGGGATGGGGGGGGGGTGAGCGAGAGAGAAGGAAGGGTCCCTCCACCTGTGCTGGTTGGGAGTTAATCCAGTTAGGTCCTAGTCTTGTCTCCGTGACTGAGCGGCGTGGTTGAAGCTCCACAGTGCCCTGCGGGGGCCCGGGGCGTCTCTCCAGCCCAGCGCCTTGACTTAAGCATGGCACGGTAAGTAGATGAGGCCAGCTCGGCCCTCGTTACAGAAATTAGATGGATCAGGGAGTAAACATAACCAGCTTTTTTATATATATGATCCCAGGCTTAAAGCAGGCAGAGAGCAGAGAAAATGGATGGGAGGGGAGGGAGAGAGGGGAGGAAGAGTAGGCGAGATTCCTACTCTAATTACTTCATGGGTCACTGCTCCTGCAGGCAGATGTCAAAATCCAACACTTGCTGATGTGAGGAGAGCACTGGAGAGTGGGAGGGTTAGAATTCAGACAGAGAGGAAGGACATTAGGAATATTGAACAGTAATAAGGACAGGAGTAATAAGGACAGGAAGTGGGATGGGATACAAAAATAGGAAAAAGTAGGAAGAAGAGGTTTTTAGGAAAAACTAAGATGGAGATTTGGAGAGAGTAGACACAAGCTGAGTGAGGAGGAAATATGAAGGGAGAATAGATGAAAAGAAGAAAGTGGGGGTGAGAGTAACAGGAGCAGGGAAAGCGAGAAGACGAAGGGAGAACTGTGGGGGTGTAACACATTGTCAGGAAAGTGGGAAACTGTGGCAGTGATGACACAGATTTGTGGAGTGGTGCTGACCTGGGATGGCCTGTGTCTGGCAAAAAGGTAGCAGACAAGGCCTTTCAAATTTGCCACATGCCCTCTGGCTCATTGGGGGGGTTGGACCCCTGACACCTAAATGAAACGACAAACTGACACTGCCATGTCAGGAATTATACTGTGACCTTCAGAACTGGTATCCATGTTGGAATTGCATGAAAAAAAATTCCAGTTTCTCAAGTTCTGCAACAAAATCTAAAATTGTTTCTACATTTATTTTAAACTCAAATGATTTTTGGAAAATATAAACACAACACAAAGACCTAAACTACAGTTTTATATAGAACATTTGATCTTTCTGTACATATAGGAGTAAGAGAATACCCCACCCATAAATAAATAAATAAATAAATAAATAAATAAATAAATGAATGAATGAATGAATGAATGAATGAATGAATGAATGAATGAATGAATGAATGAATGAATGAATACATTCTTGTGCACACAATACAATATTTGATTGTGTCGAATTTGCTGGACTCTGATTGGCTAACAAACTAGCCTATGAGAGCAAGGTATACTGTTTCTTGCCCCGCTGTGCATGGCAACGTCAGGCGTCGTGTCTTCCGGTTTGCTACGTATTATGCTACAGCTTTTAGCCAGCAGCATGCTAGGCGTGGTTTCAACTGTGTGAGCTGATGAATACTAACGAACAAAGGAGTTGTGATGAAACAGATACAGGCCGTTCGAACTCGGGTTTTATCACCACCTGCGTAGTTTGAGAAATTAAAACTGAAAGAGAAGTTGTTGACCTGTTTTCACACCCACTATGAAGGTAAGAACACCTGTGGAGCTAAAATATTCAACAGAAACCTCAGAAAACCCATTTTTAATGGAAGGGCCTCTTTAAGGTAACACCGGGAACAAAACACAAAATATTTTTTCTGCAGACCAAAACGTATCTTGTGCTCACAAAAATCCTTATTTTTTCTGTGAAAAAATTAATTAAATAATTTTAAATCTAAACTCTTTATACCAGATAAGCACACCTTTAAATTCATTTGTGCAAATGTTTTAAGAAATAGCTTTTTATTATTTTATTTGAACAAAAGAGGAAATGCATGTATGTTAGACTGAGACAGCAATTTCAAACGTAGGAATATATTTTTCCCTCAAGGTTAAAAAAATGCTTGCCCAACGATATTATTCTTCGGATGGGATACCTTAATATTCTGATGCCAAGAAATTCTGAAAAGCAGCTGGAGAAAAAGTGAAAAACATGTTTATTTGGCTGTCAGACATGTGCTGAGCTGTCCAAAGATGCACGTCCACACCCTCTCTTTATAGCCAAACTGTAAAACAGTAACTCCAACAGGCTCAAACTGTTTTATTGTCTTGCAGTTTCATATCATAAATGCTATCTAAAAAAAAACAGTAACCACCACCGTGAACAACTTCTGAAATACAGTATAGACTCAGATATAATGCGTGTAAATAAACCATCAGTACTGCTTCATAATTTAACTAAATAATTGAAATGAGCAGGTTACAGTAACACAGCACCTTCCTAGAAAAAAATATCAACCAGTTAGTTACAGCAAACAGTGTAAAGTTTAACCCACCCAAACCCACATTAACCAGTCTTTAGTTAGTGGGTTGGTGTTGTACAGAGCTTTCTGAGGTCAGAGGCTGATTCGGTCTCAGTGAATATGGTTCAATTCCCCCTCAGTGAAGACGGCGTGCCCCCGGGTCCTGATTTACTCCTGATTTGTAGGCGGCCTCTGTCAAAACTAACTACCAGGACAATAAACACACACATATAGATAGATAGATAGATAGATAGATAGATAGATAGATAGATAGATAGATAGATAGATAGATAGATAGATAGATAGATAGATAGATAGAAAGAAGCAGATGGCGGTCCCTTCGGCAACAAACTTCCAAGTGCTGGTCTCCAGGGGCTCGTGGTATTTTCATTTCAATAGACCCTAAATATTCATTATTTTCCCTCTCCCCTTTCCCTCTTCTGCCTTTAAACCCTTCTGCTGGATGTCTGAAGCGTGAAACATCTCAAACTGGCAACCCAGCCAGGAGAAGTGAAACAAACATCCAGCAAAAAGGGTCTGCATCAGCCAGCCAGCAAGTGGGTGGAAAAAAGCTCACAGACTCACTTCCACTTGAGCTCACGCATGCACTTCTTCATGTTGTGCACATAAACACACCAAAAGACACACAAAGCCCCAGTGCCAACAATATGTCTTTGTTTTAAGGAAACGCTCTCTTATTAAAATTAAATATCTGGGCCGACTCTCAAGCCGGCCTTTGTCTGTTTGTTCAGCTCACTCTCTTCTGGCCTCTCACCCCCCCACACCGCCCCCCCAACAGCTTGTGTGTGAGTATTAAGAGAACCCATTGACATTGCTGGATTAACATATATTAAGGGGTTAAATGAAAGTGCCATTATTGTGGTTTAAGAGTGAAAGTGACCCGTGGGATATTATGTGTTCCACTTGAAGCTATGAATAGCTAATTCTTAACAGCACTGTATAATGGAAACACACTTCATTCATGTTTATCATGTTTAGAAGTTAACTTACTCTGCCTGCTTACTTCATTTCCTTATTGCCCCCCCCAGCACGCACTGTGGGGTTAATCTTTGATTAGCCACCTTTAAATAGATAGTATTTCTTTTCTTTTTCAATTAAGTTTGAAAATGTTTTCATTTAAAATGGTTTGACTGAAAACTTTTTCCTATAGCCGTGAATAAATATTCATAGATTGAAATACCAAAATATGTGAAATGATATTTAATAAAAATAAAGCTAAATATGATCAAGTGAAATTACTTGAATAATAATAACTAATATGAGAAATTGAGTAACATGACCACAGTGAATATTTTGGGGTTTAAAGAACGTCTGAACTATCCAAGAGCAACCACATCTTTATTTTAGAGGGACCTAAATTCTGTAATGCATTTAATTTTGAGATGAACACACTAAAAGGGTAAAAGTGTAACTTGTGTAACTTGACACGTTTTCAACATTTAAAAGCATCTCCAGTCATTTATTACTGCTTAAAAACAACAAAAAAATAATTGTAATAAAGTCCAGAAATGTACAAATATAGAACATCAAAAGAATATAAAAAAATATTTTCCTTAAATATCCAAAGTCCACCTCGTAAGTGCTTCTGGAATATTTATAGAACAAGATATTATCACAGATGCTTGAATACTTCTGTTGAATTTCAACGGCAAAAAATCTTCACTTGTTATTTACATTATATATATATATATATATGTGTGTGTGTGTGTGTGTGTGTGTGTGTTCCCCTATATACACCCTCATAAAAAAACTGCACATATCCCCCCCAAAAATTTTCTCTACAATTAACGTCACAAATAATTTTACAGATATTTTACTTTTATATACTCTTTGTATGTCAAAATCATAATGAAAGATACAGTGTATAGTTTTTTTAATAAACAGTATTCTAGCCTGCCTGTGCATCAACAGGCGACTCATTTTTAATCCTTTAAGTCTAAACACTAGAGCTTTAGTTAAAACTGGCTGAATACTGTTATATTGTGTCGTTCATTTGTCAGTAAATGAACCGTATGGTTCGCCATAGTTCATTATTTTAAATCTACAAGAATTTTAAGTAATATAAGTCTTTGTGGTGACAAGTGTACAGAATTTTACCTTAAACCCATAATCAAACACTCTAAACTTGAACATTTGTTTGACTTTAGAAATGTGGCACTCGCAGCACCAAAAGATGCGCCTGCAGGTGTGGATGACTGTGTCGGGGATCTGTGACGGGGTTTTCCATAATCCATTCCTGTTGACAGAAATCTGAGGATCAGGTGACATGACACATGACACGTGATCTGATACAGAAAATTGGATGACAAAAGGAACATTTTTTAACTCTCATGTATATAAATAGGTAAACAATAAATAAATACATGCATACAAAGTTCTTCACTGGTTTGCAACTGAATAAACATTGATAACCTGGTTATAGTAATTAAATTAAATCATTCCACTGATCATACTGCGTTTATCTGCATCACATTGCAATGAAAAATCTATGCTAGCTATCGTTAGCTTCATCCTAATGCATCCAGGCACTGATGTAATGTCAAAATGCATGTGAATGTATGAGTGTGATGGCAGACAAGAGTTTATGAGTGCGAGGCATCCATCTCCTGCAAGCCGTGCTGTGTCTGTCAGAGAATTGACACTGATAAGAACAAACTGGATGAAGCAACGTCCATCCAGTTTCAGGCCTCATTGTTATGGCTGCAGTTCCCTTTTGACCCCCCCCCCCCATCACATCCTCTCCATCACTGTGTTTCTCTGTTAGTTTCTCTGTATCAGTCTCTGCTGTCCCTATTCTTCGGTCCAAAAGCAGATGAGCGCTCACCGTTTTGGCATGACACACACCCTTTTGTCTTTTAAGTTTTTCCACCTCACTGACCCCCCCCACCCCCCACCCCTCCCCAACACACCAACTCCCACCTCCACCCACACTCTCACATGAATGTGTGCTGCTTTAAAAACCACAGCCACGATTTAAGTTTGATCATTTTAATTTATTTAGACAGACAAAGACGCACATAGATATTTTCTGAAGGAGACGTTTTTTAACCTGAAAGCTAGTAGAAATTTTGAATATTAGCTATAAAGCTGCTTTTGGCAAAGCTTAAGATCAGAACCAGAGCAGTTAGCCTTGATGTTAGCAAAAATTCACTTGTGGTACCAAGATATCCACAAAACAAAGTGTAAAAACGGTATTTTTTCTTAGTTTCATAAAAACAAGTATTTCATTTTTAAGCTAACGGGCTAGTAAACGTGATATATTTCCTAAAAAGCAGATTTATCAATTAAAAATAAGGCAAATCAATATTTTCCAAGATAAATATATTAAAGTTGAATATAATTTTAGTCCAGTGACACCAGCCATTAGCTTTACCTCTTTCAGTAGAATTTTGAGTAAAAAAAGTAACCTCGTTTCTCTTAAAAGAACCTCAAAGTATGCAGAATGTTAACTCTAATGAGTATAAGTGTATGTGACTCCTGACAAAAAAATGTAGGGGTCAAAGGTGAAATCTACTTTGTTCCCTTCGAAGAAGACGAGCAGGTAATCTAATCTAGGTGAAGTCACCGGTTAAGATTTGCTGTTCATTTCGAAGGCTCCGGTGAGAAGTGATGAGCGTATGTTAAACCTGCTATCGTCTGATGACAAGCAGTATAGAGGCACAAAGTGGACAGAAAATTCAATGATCTAATGTTGTAAAAATAAAAAAAATAAACACCGTCCTTATTTACATGGCAGTTTATATAATGCATTAAAACAGTTTAAATATTTACTTCATCTACAGTGGGGCAAAAAAGTATTTAGTCAGCCACCAATTGTGTAAGTTCTCCCACTTAAAAAGATCAGAGAGGCCTGTAATTTTCATCATAGGTATACCTCAACTATGAGAGACAAAATGAGGAAAAAAAATCCAGAAAATCACATTGTCTGATTTTTAAAGAATTTATTTGCAAATTATGGTGGAAAATAAGTATTTGGTCAATAACAAAAGTTAATCTCAATACTTTGTTATATAGCTTTTGTTGGCAATGACAGAGGTCAAACGTTTTCTGTAAGTCTTCACAAGGTTTTCACACACTGTTGCTGGTATTTTGGCCCATTCCTCCATGCAGATCTCCTCTAGAGCAGTGATGTTTTGGGGCTGACGCTGGGCAACACGGACTTTCAACTCCCTCCAGAGATTTTCTATGGGGTTGACATCTGGAGACTGGCTAGGCCACTCCAGGACCTTGAAATGCTTCTTACGAAGCCACTCCTTCGTTGCCCGGGCGGTGTGTTTGGGATCATTGTCATGCTGAAAGACCCAGCCACGTCTCATTTTCAATGCCCTTGCTGATGGAAGGAGGTTTTCACTCAAAATCTTACGATACATGGCCCCATTCATTCTTTCCTTTACACGGATCAGTCGTCCTGGTCCCCTTGCAGAAAAACAGCCCCAAAGCATGATGTTTCCACCCCCATGCTTTACAGTAGGTATGGTGTTCTTTGGATCCAACTCAGCATTCTTTCCCCTCCAAACACGACAAGTTGAGTTTCTACCAAAAAGTTCTATTTTGGTTTCATCTGACCATATGATGTTCTCCCAATCCTCTTCTGGATCATCCAAATGCTCTCTAGCAAACCGCAGACGGGCCTGGACGTGTCCTGGCTTCAGCAGGGGGACACGTCTGGCACTGCAGGATTTGAGTCCCTGGCGGCGTAGTGTGTTACTGATGGTAGCCTTTGTTACTTTGGTCCCAGCTCTCTGCAGGTCATTCACTAGGTCCCTCCGTGTGGTTCTGGGATTTTTGCTCACCGTTCTTGTGATCATTTTGACCCCACGGGGTGAGATCTTGCGTGGAGCCCCAGATCGGGGGAGATTATCAGTGGTCTTGTATGTCTTCCATTTTCTAATAATTGCTCCCACAGTTGATTTCTTCACACCAAGCTGCTTACCTATTGCAGATTCAGTCTTCCCAGCCTGGTGAAGGTCTACAATTTTGTTTCTGGTGTCCTTTGACAGCTCTTTGGTCTTGGCCATAGTGGAGTTTGGAGCGTGACTGTTTGAGGTTGTGGACAGGTGTCTTTTATACTGATAACGAGTTCACACAGGTGCCATTAATACAGGTAACGAGTGGAGGACCGAGGAGCCTCTTAAAAAAGTTACAGGTCTGTGAAAGCCAGAAATCTTACTTGTTTGTAGGTGACCAAATACTTATTTTCCACCATAATTTGCAAATAAATTCTTTAAAAATCAGACAATGTGATTTTCTGGATTTTTTTTCCTCATTTTGTCTCTCATAGTTGAGGTATACCTATGATGAAAATTACAGGCCTCTCTGATCTTTTTAAGTGGGAGAACTTACACAATTGGTGGCTGACTAAATACTTTTTTGCCCCACTGTATGTTTCTTTTTGGGTGATTTTATCACTTCTTCATCTTCTGTAAAATATTTCCTTGAACAAGATTATTGAGAATTTCAAATAATATTCATAATGTCACATTTTCCCTTCTGTAAAACATGAATTCTGATAGATTTATGCACCAAACTAATCGTTTCCAGTGGAGATTAAGTTTCACTAAAACAATTCAGCGAAGGTAATAACAAGTTATGCTAGCTTGACTAACATGTCCTTCATCAGTACCTTCTCATTCCTGATCATCATCATATACATCTTTTTTTATAAAATTTGGTGAGTTTTTGTTTCATGTAGGTTTGTCGAAATTTTATATCTTGAGTAGTCATAATTTATCGTGACAAAAAACGGATAGCAATTTACATTTTCGAGAATAAAATTGATATGATAGTTACTTATTATAAAAAATAACCTTTGTATGCACCACTGAATTAAAACACAGAATTTGATGTTCCATCGATTTGAAGAGTTTTGTAAAAAAAAAAATATAGTTATCAGTGTGATAATTATAATTTTGTTGAAAACTAACAAGAATTCTGGTGTTTCACATACTGAAATGATTCTCTGACTTCCTGTCTGTACTCATCACTATAGGGAGACCTTGGTTTTAGTCTTTTTTTTCCTCTTTGTTCTTTTTTAGTTTATAAGGTAAGATTTATCCTTCTTGAGCTCCTTCATTGAAAAATAAATGCCTGTGTTGTTTTGTGATAGACCCTGATCATGTGACCAAACCGATGAGAAAGTGTTGACAGACGATTCCTCCAAAATGCACAAATGATACAACACACAGACACTAAAGACTCAGTCTTGTGAAAGGTGATATCTTGTGAAACTCCTTGCTCCAGGAAAGTAAGGCAGGATTAGGAAAAAGGGTATAGAGAGGGGAAATGGGGAACTAAATATTGAACAATATTTATGCTTTTTTCCCCCCGTCTTCTTCCTTTAAGCTATAGGGCAGGAATGATTGTCCCCCATCTGTCCTGGGGTCTCTGTGGTGAAGGCCCACCCTGCAGCTTTGCCCCCAGATACAAAGTCTGATGAGGAGCACAAGGCCATGAAGGCTTTACCTGAAAGCTCAGGGGAACACACACACACACTCAAATACACATAAAGATACATGCACAGATGCATGCACACAGGCGAGTGGGCACATGTACGTACACTACACATATAAGCACTCAGACTGATAGACACAAAAGCAGGCGGATGCATTCTTTTCTCTGGCACACTTAAACACACACAGACACTGGCATGACATCAAAAACACAGTAAACCAAGAACCAACCCAAACACAGACCTGCTGGTACTCGCTGGCACGGCAACTTGCTAACTCATATCAAAGATACAACCATGCTGTCAGAAATAAACCTTCCACCAAATCAATACTTCCACTTTTCTGTTCAAATTTAATCTTTATTTACCCATATGGCACGATGTGATTGACATCTCTTTCACAAAGGCCAGAGAGACAATGCAATGAAACTGGTATGAATGGAAACATTATAGTAAGTCCATGCACAAGTTGGTCAATTCAATTTACTACTGTTTTAAAGTTTTCCCATCACATAAATAGTACTTTTTATTTCAGTGTATTTTTTCATAATTAACTTCTAAATGACACAAAAATGGGACATTTTTGGGACAAATTGTATATTATTTGATCAGTAGGTGGTAGGTGCACATGTTGTACCTCTGATTTATATAATCACAGGGTCAGTAGATTTACAACTAGTAAAAGTGATAATTCAGTATTTCTCATTAAAAATGGAGAGCAAGGGAACTAACATCTGCATATCTGAGATTGGAGTGCTAAGACTGTATTGGCTGAATTTATTGTATTACTGCTGCGATATAAAAAATAAATACACATGAATTAAACATGTTGAAAATGCTCTGGTACCATGTGAATAAATGTTTTTATGTGAGAAGGTTTAAGGACTTGATGATTTTATATGATAAGTGAGAGAGTTTACAAATATAGTGTCTATATGAGATGTGCAGGTGTGTGCATATATTTTTATATGTGTGTGTGTGTGTGTGTGTGTGTGCACATGCATGCGTACACATACCATCAGTGAAAACCTTTGAGGGGGACAAACAGGCTCTTGGGTAGTTTGGTATGACTGTGTACACCACACTGAACATGGACTAGATAAAGCAAAGACCAGAGCTGTCTGAGGAGGTTTTAAATCTCCATGTTAAAGGATTTATTATTATTAGGGATGCACCAATGCCGATACTGGTGTCTGAGCTGATACCATTCTAATGTATTCGTATCGGTAACCGATACCTTGAACCGATACTTAAAATGTTGAAACGCTGTAATAATTTTACAGAAAATGTTTATTTTTCACTTGAAATTTTAGTTTTGTGTCTTTTTTTTGATATTTTATTGAGTTCATTTGTTGTAATAAGCAGAGAAGAAAATTAAATATGTATTCTAGTTCATTGCATTTTTGTGTGGTAAAAGTATTGCCATTGGTACTCAGTATCGGCAAGTACTCAGATCCAAGTATTATTATTGGTTTGAAAAGAGTGGTATCGTTGCATCTCTATTTATTACTATTATTATTGGGTTCATGGGACTTTAGCCAACCTCCGACAACAAAAGAAAATACACCAGGATGATCTGATGGACAGATAGGATGGTAGAAAAGGAAATGATCCAAAACCATTCAAGCTGAACTTCAAACGACATCACACCATCAGTCACATTTTAAACTGAGTCCATAAGAGAAGATCCAGGAGACTTCACTATTAACAGAACACCACCAGACTGAAACTTAACCTAATACATATTGACAAGCCCCAAAGTTTCTGGGACAAAATCTCTTTAGACTGATGACACAAAACTGGAACTTTTCATTCCAGAAATGGAAACGCAGGTTTTTTATTTGATTGTTTTGTTTTTTAGTGTGTGTTTATTTCAGAGCAACAAATTTATCTGCACCATCGTGATTGTCATAAGTTTATTGCTGTAAAACAAATACAACTTTAGCTAACCTAACAGGTATACATCAGGAACGAGATGAATTGATATTAAACATTGTGCCTTTAACGTGTTGTTGAATAATTGAGACTAAAAGAAGTATAAATTCAATAGCAAACAAAATTTCACATCTTTAGCCTCTTGTCTTGAATTTTTTTCCTTTGCCTCAGGCCTCGATCTAACCTGAAAATGTGTGCACCTCAGTGGGACCAATTTTTGAATTTTTCCAAACAAAACACAATACAGTGCAGAGAGAGTGAGTGAGAGAGGGAGAAACAGAGAGAGAAACAGAGAGAGAGAGAGAGAGAGAGGCATCTGTTATTGACTTGAAAAGCTTAATCCTGCCTAACATTAACTATCTCTTCTAAGAGTGAACCTCTCACATCTGAGCTGGCTAACTAGCCATCACTCCTGCCTGTTGGCTACACACCTGCCCCAACAGCACTCAGAGGCAGACATGGGCCCCGGGAGGACACACACACACACACACACACACACACACACACACACACACACACACGAAAGCTTAAATTTAAGTATGTGTACATTTCACGTGAACACACACTAAGTCACTCTGGCGCACGCGCACACATACACATCTTTACACAGATACACACCTAGCTTATTTGTCACTCACTGACTGTCTTGTTTGCCAGAGCTCGCTCTGCCAATTACAGGTAACAAATAAGTGCCATGTGCTAAAGAAACACCCAGTGCGCTCAAGTAAATTAGTAATATTAGGAATGTTCTCTCATCATTTGCAGTCAATTTTCTGTCGCTAATGAGATAAAAAAAAAAGCATTGTTTTTTTTTGTTTAGCTGTCAGTCAAGAAACAGAACAAAACCATTTCCATTTTCTGATTTCCTTTCTCTCATAATCAAACTGTTGGTTTAATAATCATGAAAATAACAGGATATGGCAACACTGTTTAATTACATTTTAAATATCATGGAGTTCTTAGACATTCAGAAATGTCATTTCACATGACATTGGACTGATATTAAAAACGTGTGGTACAAATTATGAAAAAGAATAATTTCCTTATGGATTTGTCCAGGGAGTAGACTAATAAACACTGAAAAAACAAACAATTGTAATTGAGGAGAATTTCACCAAATAACAAGGTTACTAGAAGGTTAGAAGGTTACTGTCTGGGCTCTGAGTTGTACCTCCCCCACTTCCTCACCCCCCTCCCCATCTCTTCCCTCCAGTGTGGACTGTCAGTGAGGATGATGGTGGTGGTGACCAGAAGAGGGCAGACATACTGTATTTAATCTCAGATACTATTATATAGATTCTTTCTCTACACTCTCCTCTTTTCTTCATCATTTCTCTCTTTGTGGCGTCTGAATGTAGAATCTGCTCAGCTTCACTACATCACTTACATTTCACTATGAAACTCTGAAAGTGAACAGAATTCTTCAGTACCATTAGAACATCTTTGTTTCTGTTATTAAGTGGTTTCTAAGAATCACAGATTATATATTATTTTTTTTATCCCAGCTATTTTTCAGCTATTATTCTACCTGGTACTTGTTACAAATGTTCTGTTGGGAGGGGGGACTTTGGTTAGCTGAAACGTGTTCACCAATCACAGTGGGTGTTTCTCAAAGCTAAGGAACCTTGCCTTGATGCCTTGGTCCCGCCCCGGTTGCCTAGGAGATACGTCATCGGGACCCGCCAAGGCACGTTCCAATGTTCATGTGCTACCGAGGCATCTGTACTCGGTTTGCCTGCTGTTTAGCTAACATACCAAGGATACATGGGACGTGCCTTGATGTCTTCCCTCGGTCACAAATTTCCCAGAATACATCGCGGTATTTTCAAAAAATGGCGGTTGAGGAGCCAGCAGCAGCTACTTCAAAGGTTTAAATGTAAGTTAACTGATTGTTGCTATCGGGCTTATATTTAAAATGTTTTTTTTTAATTCAAAGCAGTTATACGGTTGGTTAGTTGCTTTGTAGTTGCAGCTTCTGTGGCTAGAAGGTATTAACTCGCTTGCACATTTATTTTATTTTATTTTCAATAACATTTCTAGCTCCATGGGCGAGGGGCGGGACGTAAACAGTGCGCGTGAGCAGGCAGCCGCGGTCACGTGAGTGAAGTCTGTTCAAGTGTCCTCCTAAGCAAGACGCCTCGTCTACCAAGGCAGTGCCTCAGCAGGCAAGGTTCCTTGACATTGAGAAACACCCAGAGTTGTCGTATAAATCACTTTTCCTGGTGTAGAAGGTGCCACAATAAAAGAAGTGACATAGACTGATATAACTGGCAATTATTACCCCTCCTTTCCACCGGACGCGTAATGTCAGTGAAGCGTAATACGCGGCTTATAGCTGCCATTAAAGTCAATGGGACTGTTTCCACTGGGCGCGAATCAGAAGCGTAGTGTCGTGGCTTTTACACTGCAGTTACATTTTTTTATGAGGTACGCTTCTAAAATGTCTCAAGCTCAGAAGTTTAGTTTGGAACAGACAGGAAATCTAGTGTTTGTAAGTGGAAGTTTCAAAATAAAAGGACACATGCAGATTTCCATTTGCTTGACTGCATAAAAATACATAACCTGTGACGGGTTTGAAGTCTGTAGGTGGTGTGAAAATAAACCACATAACTTGTGGATACATGTTGTTGTTGATCTCACTGCTTCTTGTTGTGTGTACTGATGAAATCACGTGTGATTTTGCAATTGTCCCGTGATTTCATGATCTCCCGGGACCAGCGAGTATTTCTCTTTGAGAAATTATTTTAATTTGATCAATTAACTTTGATTATTTCTGGATTGACTAGTGAGCAGATACTGTAGTTCAAAAAGATTTCTACCATCTAAAATGTGATTCTTTAGTTTTACAATGATACATTCCAGCTCAATTTGATTATTTTCCCATCACGTTTCTAGTTTTGTTGGAGACTTTTGAAGACTCTGATGTGAAAGCAGGTATTGCTTTAACTTTCCTTAATGAGCAGGCGGATTTTGGGTCCCTTCCCCGTCCCAAAGCTCCTACTGACTCTACCCAGTTGCAGTCAGAGCAAGAGATGTTCAGTCCCCGGGTCCAGAGAGCAAATGAATGGTGAGTTCAGGGAACCACTAGTTACAGGCCTGAATAAAGGAGTGGGGTTGGAATTATGACAAACAAACAAACAAACAAAGCACAATAAAACAAAAACACTCCTGATACTGCGAAAGAGATGTGCTTCAATCTCACCATCATGGACATTCATCCAACAAGACTTCATGTCACTTGAGTGATTTAAAACCCTTCAAATGGTTCAGTGAGGGCAATAAATTCTCACAGTTAATGTTAAACCATTCCTTCACAATTATGAGACCCCGATGTGGGACTTTCTTTAATTAGTGATTAGTGATAAACCATAAAGTATGAATCTCCACATGGAGGTTTGATGACAGCTGAAGAGCTTCATTAAACATGTAACATGTCTGTTATTATTATGTTACAACTACTTCATTTAGAAGACTTCCAATCAGTCACTCAGTCAATCATCATCTAGACCTGATTTTACTATTTAGTGTTGCAGAAGAAGTGGTTCCCTATCTCCGAGAGGCGGAGTCACACCTAGACAGGTCCCCAGTCCATCACAGGGCCACATATAGAACAACACACACAACTAGACAATTTAATTAACCTCATGTGTGTTTTTAGTCTGAGGAAACTGAAAAAAAAAACCCACACATGCACAGAGAGAACATGTAAACTCCATGCAGAGCGGTCCCAGCCTGGTTTCAAACCTTCTCACTGCAAGGCAACAGTGCTTACCCACTGCACCACCGTGCAGCTAAAACCATTTTGTATTATGGATATTTTAAATAAATTAATATTACACTACTAGACGTCAGCACAAAAATATGTTTTCAACAAAAGTCTTGAGCTGTCCCCCTTTTTTTTTTTAAGATTTAAAACCAGCCATAAAACATCTTGTAATATTTTAAATTAGTCCTGATCAATGTTTCTTCAGCTTTCAAAGTTTTTCCTCTGGATTTTTTAAAAACTTTTTTTTATGAACTTATCTTCATTTCCTCAAGGGCCGCTATCCTGCATGTTTTAGATTTTCTCTGTTCCTACACATGATTTGATGAATGTGTAATTAACAAACTGCTGCAGAACTCAACGACTTGTTGAACTGACAGTTAAACCGTTGAATCGGATGTGTTAGTGGTTGGGGTTAGTGGAAAGGATAGTGGCCCTTTAGGACCAGGATTATACACCATTACCATTTCTTTAGATTAATTTATATAAAATACCAGAGTTAACAGAGTTTGACAGACATAAAATTGTACTTTTAGATTTTTTATTTCTAAAAAAAGAAAAATTAGCTGAAAATGTGTAAGTTGTCAAATCTTAGACACAAAAAAGTCTCCTTCATCTTTCTGTGGGATAAAATGAGTGAAAAACGTGTTCAGAAAACACAGAAAACAATTGATTAACTGTGGTTAAAAGATTAAAGGAAAATCTGGGTCATTGAATCTGAATTAAAGCAACACAAATGAAATTTGTAAAAATAAATTTCATGAATTTTGCAAATAGAACACATTAAACAGTTTCTTGCTATCTTTTAAACAGAGACTGATAAGTTGGGGTTTAATTTTATTTAATCTATCAGGAAAATAAAGGAACACAGAATGAGTTTAATGTATTTTAACTATTTTATGTCAAACCAAAGTGAATAACTAAAGCCTCGGTCACAATGACTCGCACCAACAGCTGTGGATGAATTTTGGACCTTCCATTCCCTTAAAGCAGCCTTATAAGAATTGAGTGTCCGTGGTTCATTCAGAAGTTCTTTGCCTGGTCGATGGTCTTGTCCAAGATTTTCTATGAAAACCTCTGCGTAGGGTCACAAGGTGAAAATACCTAATCACAGCACGTGGCGATTGCAGATCGTTTAATTTTTTTTACTTAAAAATTATAGTATGTAAGAATTAGACCTTGTCGTGAAATCCGAGTCTTGCAGTTCATGTAGAAAAAAAAACGTCTGCTCTCAGCCACTCACCTCCCTGATTTTTCTGTTGGGTTGCCAGTTCTGATGTTGATCCTCGTTTAGTTTCTCTTGTATTTGTTCAATTTTTGGGAATGTCTGAAGGTCTTTTTAGCAATGTTTAGCAATGAGTTTTCCAAAGTGTGTTTGAACGCCCCATCACGTGCAGCTCGGCTGCTCATTTGGATGTGGTGGTTTCTTACTTTTTGCTGCTGCTTGTTGTGGAATTACAGCTGCTTGTGTTGAAGACTTGGCAGCCTTGCAGACTCACATGTGATTCATTATGGAACCAGGAAGTCTGGACGTGTAAATAATGATTCAGGTGAAAGAAACTAGAGACCCCCCTGCCGGCTGAGATCGAGATCTGTTATGTGAATTTTTCGAAACATTTATGAATACAACTTTTTGTGTAGCTCTTTAAAAATGTAACAGTTTGTAATCTGTATAGAAAATATATATATAAACTGAAAGGAAAAAAACTGCCTTATCGTGCTTTTATATGATCTTTATTCAGGACCTGAAGATTTCAGTATAATGTACACACACATGCAGTAATGCAAGAATTGGAACTATGCAGCATGAGCGAGAGTCACCACACTATATCACGGCGCTCTGGGAGATTTGTAAAAGGAAATTTAAGCTCCGAGCGCAAGTGGAAATCCCTGGGTACCATCACTACATTAAAATGCTCAACATACAGAATGTCAGCTGCTCCATTCTCTTTTTCACTCAGTGTACTGTTCAAAGATAGATATGCTAATGCAGAAAGTAGTTGAGTTGAGTGCTAGTGTTCCAGTGCACTTGATGTGATGGAAAACAGTAGCTAAACCATCAGCTTGGCACATATCAAATCTGCATCTGCATGTGTGTGTGCAGATATGGAAAATAGGAGAAGTGAAGAGTTTGAGGCTGCTGTGGCCCACTTCTCCTTCTCCTTCTCCTCTGTATTCCCTCTTCCTCTGCAGTGCTGTCAGCCTCCCAGGGGTCGGATCAGTTTGCTGCAATAGGTAGGCCGAGGCTATCAAAGTACATGTTTTAACTTTTTAAGACTTTGCAGGTTGGCTTTGTTCTCCTTTTCTTTCTGTTGTGTGGGCTCTCCTGGGCCCTTGGTTGGGGAGTATCTCTAGGTGCTGGCAAGTGGCTTTGGGCTATTAAAAGAAAAAGAAAAAAAGCCGGGTATCTACTGGGAGACGTAGAGGAGTTTTTCAAACTAAAGTGAGAGCTTTCGAACAAATACAGAGTTTTTAGAGGAAAGCAGGAAGGATGATTCATTAGGCTGATAAGTTAATTTAAGAGTCTTCATATTTAGATGATTGTAGGATTAATGTTGATTTTCTATTTTCAGAATTGTTTGTTTAACCTGTTAAACTCTATGCCTCTTTTTGAGACATCTCATGTTGAGTTGTTGGGTAGAAACGTTTGGTTTTGGTTCTTTAGATGAGCTTTTTCGCATTCAGTTGAGATGCTACATGTATGTGTGTCTTTGGAAGGAGTTTGTTGATGGAATTGCAGCTGCCCTTGATACTGGTTTACCAATGTAATACTGAGTAAAACAGTTATTATAATTCTACAGTGTTTTAATGCTTGTTGTTGTTTCTTGGTAGTTTTTTAAAGCCATACCAGCCATAACCTACACATCTTAGAAATAGAGGTACGAGACAAGAACATTTTTGTACCTATAGGTAAATTTTTTTAAAATGTTCCCTTAAAAGTACAATACTAGTCTTTAAAAGGTCAGAAATGCCCCTCTGAGGGTTCAAATTGATATAAAGTACAAATTTGTATTTCAACTGCATGGACCAATGGACCTGGACTACAGGGTACACCCCCAGCGACAAGAATTTGTACCCTTCTTGTCGCTGGGGGTGTACCCTGTAGTCCAGGTCCATTTTTGTACCTTATGAAGTTGTTCCACTAAAACAGTAAAATTATGCCACGTTTTGAAGTCCAAAACCAACATGTAAACCATAATATTGAAAATGATGGATGAACCTTAATGATATTGAGATTAATAAGCCTTGGCCAGGGTTGCAGGTGCAGTTGAAATGGTACAAATTTGTACTTTATATCAATTTGAACCTTCAGAAAGGCATTTCTAACCTTTTAAAGACCAATATTGTACTTTTAAGGGAACATTTTAAAACAATTTACCTATAGGTACAAAAATGTTCTTGTCTCGTACCTCTATTGTGGTGTATAAACTCACATGAGTTCACACATACAGACACCTGCTTCATCGCCTCCCACTATTCTATTCTAACACACAAACAGATCTGCTCCATCTACTGCCATGTCTTTAACCACACACTCACACATACACACAAAAAGAAGCGCCGGCTCAAAGCCATTGGGATGATTTGATTAGCAATGATATCTGAAAACGGCCTCATCGTGCTAACCAGATTAAGATGAGGCCCTGTCTGTTTTCAGTGCTGGAAATTTGCTAGGTGATTAAAACTGGCTCCTTCCTGTTAAAACAAGAGCCTTAGCTCGATTGTAGGGCTGTTGCCAGGTAACAAGACACGACTGGTGTTTTTGATGTTATTACATACACAAACAGCTTAAGCTAGAGTAGACTGCTTGGAGATAAAGTGGGAAACTGTCACTGAACAGGTAACAGCAGAGAAAAGGGAAAGAAAGTTTTAGATTCTTAAGATGAGCTTAATATTTTGGTTTGTAATTGTAGGATATATAACTGTTTTGTTTAATAACGCAAGGTCATTTTGAGTTGGCTGAATAATATCCCTCAAAATTCATTGCAATTCACAAAAATGGCTAAAGTAAATGTTAATATACCATATATAATATACCATATAGAAGTCCCTTTACACTAGTATAAAACATGGCCGCACTCTCCTTGACCTACATGCCTGATTCAAAATAAAACAGCAAAATCTCCTTTAGCCTGAAGGATCATTATTACAATTCAAATTCAGTTAAAAATATTTTAATAATCCTCGAAGGGAAATGATCTGTTTAATTTTTGAATTGAATTTGAATTATAATCAGAATCATGTTGCTCACCAAATAAATTTTTCCCTGCGATTTCACAGAATCCCTAAGATGAACTCTTGTGACCTGTCAATGCTCTAAATGTTAGCAGTTAGCCAGTTCATGTGGATCCCATATCATAGATTTACTCCCCCGTGTTCAACCTAGGACCCTTTTATCACAGATATTAACCACCACAACCTCTATAGATGTTTAATGCATGATCATAACCACCATGAACCTGTTAAATCGATCACATATATTGTGGAGGCTCACCTGCAGACCTCTCAGAGACCCTGCTAGTAGTTTTTTATGTCATAGCTACGTCATTATCCAATGTAAAGGGTGCCAAAGTGTATAATCTGTTCTCTGTAACACTAAAAGTCCTAGTGATATTCAAAAGTTTTAGTAAAAGATTATAAAGCAGTTTGCAAATTGGAGTTAAGCTTCTGAATCTTCAACTTTCAGTTTGCCATAAGAAGGGTATTAATTCTTTTCTCCAACTCTGTATTTATTCAATTAGATTATGTATGCATGGAGGACCTAATGAGAGCTTAAAAATGCAATTATTGCTTAAGTAAAAAAAAAAAAAAAGTGTGACTTTTTTGATAAATGTTTCTCTTCCCTAATAAATGGAGAATCAACAGACTTAGGAGACCGCTTTATTCGGAGCTTGAAATTACCCCATCAATCACTTGTAGAATTTGTTAACTATTTCTCTCCTTATCGCCTCTTTCTCTTGTTTTTGCTTCTTCCTCAGAGGTCTGGCAATATGCAAAGAGAAGAAAGGATGAAGACAGGAATAAAGAAGTGAAAGAAAAAAAAAACTCTAAACAAAATTGTCCGTAGGAGAGTCGTCTCAGTAGGGACAAAATACCGAGGTTATGATGTCTTTTAATGACGGAGTTATGATAATAAAATACATTCATTATTCATAAAGTCTATAGGCACAGGTCAGTGGCGCAATGTGAGCAAGGTTAATCATAAACAAGGAGGTCAGGCAGTGGCAAAAGGTCACCATGATTGTTTATGAACATATTGATTATGTTTTCAGAACAATGGTGGCATATCAAAATGTTATTCTATTGATTTAATAGGGTCTTATTGTAATGTGACCAGCAAATATATAGTTGACCTTGAATAAATAAGCCATTACTATGTGCAAGAAAGTTGTCCAAACGCAATAAATCAAAGGCAAGAAGAAGTGTACAGTAAAAAACTAATTCTAATAATCTAATGCATGATAAGCATGTAAGTACAAACTGGAAATGTCTGAATGTATTTTAGTTACAAATATCATATTTTTCATGCATAGTTAAATTGTTAGTCACTTGACATTCCCGTCATTCCACTTGCCTTTTTCTATTTTTTTATAAATCTCATTTTAATTCTATATTTTTAGTTCCCTGTCTTCCATTTATCATTTCTTCTTCATGTCCCAAACAAAAACAATCCCTGATTCTTATTCAGACTCCCAGTTTTTATGCATATCTTACAATCAAAAACAGCTAATACAAGGATGTTATGCTGGTGCATCTGAAAGATTATGAAGTTCCAGTGGGGTGAATGATGTTGTGCACAAGACCTTAACCCTTTTAACAAAACAGAGGCTTAGCGTTTCTAAAATGGTATGAAGATTGTGCATTGCTTTTTATGTCAGATTTTCTAACCAGGATCACGTAACGTTTAGAAATAAGAGTTGTGTTTGTTTTTACTAAAGAACAGCTGTGATGAGCATTTTGAATAGGATTGAATCTAAAAGTTAATTACCTGTAGATTTATATCCAATGATTAACTTCAGTATCATTAAAATCTGCCCAGTGATTCATGCGTCTGGCTAAAAGCTGTTAGCATAAGACGTAGCAAACAGGAAGACACAACGTCTGCTGTTGCCATGCGCAGTGGGGCAGGAAACAGTATACCTTGCTCTCATAGGCTAGTTTGTTAGCCAATCAGAGTCCAGCAAATTCAAATAATGAATATGAACGAGCTGCTGCTCGAGGCCTGACGGAACGATCTGGAATCACCAGAATTTTAACGCAGACAGATTGAAAGGTCTGTAAATCAGTGTTTCCTGATGTTTTTTAGGTATAAAATTTTTCATATTACTGGTTAATATTTAAGAAATAACCACAAAGTCCTGAAAATTGTATGAAATGGCCTCTTTAACATGGACAGTAAGGGTCGAATTCAGTTGTTTTCAGCTGATCAGATTGTTTTGCTTGTTTCAGTTCTAGATATTGTCATAATGACAAAGACTGAAACAAAGATCTTGGTTAAGTTTTTAGCATGTAGACTATGTTTAAGACCCAACTTCCAGCTACTAACACAACAAACTGCAGCTCAATATCTGTAAAAGTGACTGGGTCATAACCCCTTTTGTTGTCTCTAATATTGATTCCCTTTAGCAGCCATCTTAAATTGTTTTGACTCCAACAATTACTTTCTGAGAGTTCTATTAAAATTGGTTCTGTATTTCACACACATCACCGACACACGAAAAAACGGTTCAGTGGGCAATGAATTAATTATGCAATGGCATGATATGTTAGGCATTAAAACTGTGAGCACATCATGTGATAAATTTATGTGATGAAATGGGATTTTCAGTTTGTTGTACTGTTTAGTTTCTTAGGGGAAAATAATCCTTAAAGACCCACTCCGATCATCATTTGAGCTAAATAAAACATCCTCAGTGGTTTTTAAATTATGATTATGTCTCCCGCCGTTGCTGAGAGCTCTGAGTTTATGCTAGCTCTACCGCTAGCTTATAGCTAGCTTACAGTTAGCTTACAGCTAGCAGAGTAGGAGCTTGTGGCCGGCCCATCGGATTTTCTGCGTTACAAATCCAGTATTTTTTAGACACATTTTTGCGTCTGATACTGATTCACAGCGATTTGAATGCAGAAATGCAACTTTGAGCTTATATTTCTTAAGATATGTCCTCTAGCATCCGAAAAATGCCACAAGAACATGTTGACAACACGAAAAAGTGGGCCTTTAAAATCTGCAGAGTTACAGAAGATTATGGCTATTGTTCAAAAAACAAAACATCACAATTCTCAGTTTCAAACTATGATCATTAATGATCCAGCATGAAATAGTATTATATATTTGTACTAATTACTTCATACCCTCAATACTATTGTATGTTTCCTGCAACATGAGAAAAGAAGGACCACACCCGAAGGGAAACGGGGAGGTTGGATGCAAACAACACTGTAACACTGTTCTGCATGCTGCTACTTATCGGTTAAATTCAGTTTATCTTCAGTCTGTTGCAACACATTGGGGTCTGGAGGATGGAAGAGAGATCAGTCCACTTTAGATGATTAAAAAACAAGAAGGCCATTTTCTTTCTCGAGCCAATGTAAATTAAAGTGGCCCTTTGTGTCAGTGTTGATTGGGAAAACGTTGAGATATAGATGATGCGTGACAGGGGACAGGCGACATGAATGCATATACACCCTGCTGTACATCAGTTCACAGGCTGGCAACAGGAACATTCAAAATATATTCATGGAATGTTCCGAGCTATTTCAGCAAGGGATCACATAATATTACCTCCACACAGTGATAAGATAAGCTATATTTCATATTTCCATGTATTTTCATTCATTTCCCATTTTGGGGAAGTAGTAGGAAGAGTTTGGCCTTAGGCAAGATTAATAAGCATTTAAAACGGTTTCAGTGCTAACCGGCAAATCACAGTGTGTGTTTCAGAGTATTGTTCACTACTGAGTGGTCATGAATGGCATAAATAGATTGTATACCTCAGCAGCAAGCCATCAAATGCAAGAAGAAATGAAAAACTAGACAGAAGTAGAACTTCACACGTATGGACACACAAATGCAATATGGCAATCACATAAGCATAAACAGGAAATATGCATCAAATACACTTAGATTTCACCTTCCATCTGAGCTATAATTAAATGAAAGCTTGCCTTTAGGTGGATTTTATTTCTCCAAATACAGAATTTAAAACACTTAACCCCGATTAGATCGTGATTGGTGAGAGCATAAGCAAGTTTTGTAGTTTAACTTTGCCTTGATAAACAAGACGAGCAGTGTGCCTAAATCTGTCAATGGTTCCAATTAGGAATGCACTGGTATCGGGTATCGGGACCGATACCATTCTAATGTACTCATATCGGTTAGTTACCAATAGCCATGAGCCGATACTTGAAATGTAGAAATTCAGCAAAATCTTCACAGAAAATGTTTATTTTTCAGTTGAAATTTTAGTTTTGTTGTTATTTTTATTAATATTTAAATTTTTAATCTAGTTCATCATTTGTTGTAGCAAGGAGAGAAGAAAATAAAACCTGTCTTCCAGTTCATTGCATTTTTTTGTGTGATAGGAGTATCGGCATTGGTACTCTGTATTGGCAAGTACTAACATCCAGGTATTGGTATCGTATCGGTATGAAAAAAATGACATAATTGCATCCCTAGTTACGGTCTTATAGCGGATCAATAGAATGTTTCTTTGTGTATTCATTACGTGCACGTAGAATACTAGTGCCCACCCGTTCCAACTGCACCATACTTTAATGGCTGACGCTCTAACAGGCAGCCAACATAATTGAAGCCCTCCCCGAACTGTGTTTTTATTTTGCTCCCTAGTTTTTGAAATATAATCAGTTTGCCTAATTTTATTGCATTTCCTAATGATGCTCGCCCAAAGCAATTGTTCTGTGTGTTCCTTAGCAAACAGTGCGTGTCAGCTCACTGAGATTAATCTTGATTACTTTAGCCCTTGATGAAGTAGGCTACAATAATGCTTTAATTGGGGAATATTACCACATAGAGGAAAAAAAAACAGTGATAGATAGAGCAGGAGATGGATGTTTGATTCCACACTGCACTAATTGCAGTGTTGTTTAGAGTGATTAACATTGGATGGATCAGTGACTGGGGTCTAAAGCTGAACATAAACAACAAACAGGAACCCACATCCATAACTTCAACATTTTATGGACTTTAATGTCCTGTCTTCATGGAGCATTTAACGACAGACATAACCGATATTTTATTATCAACTCATTATTATTCATTTATTTCATCCTGGGATTTGTAAAGTATTTAGTGTGTAAAAGTAAAAACACGTTACTTAAGTAATACAAATAGATTTGAGTTGTTTGTACAGGAATATTCTGTCTGTAGAAGTGTGTTATTTACATTTTGACCTTATTTTACAGCCATATTGACAAATATTGACGTTAAAATTTCTCTGAAACATCTATTCATTCAGATTTTCTGTGTTCATTGCACTTATTGAACCACAACTAAGCTTAAAGTTTCACCGTTGAACAGACTGTTAAATAATTAGTTTCTTTAAATATTTTTTTAAAAAAAAGCTAAATTTGTTAAATGTTTTAAATAAAAGAGGAAAATAAATACTTGCATGAAAACATTTTATGGTGAAATATTGCAAAAAATATATCAGACATGTTAAACCCACCAGATTAACGTCACAGTATTTACAACACTCCCATTGTAGTGACTGTGGGTATTTGGGGGAGTGCAGATTCAGCTGATTCCCAAATACATATTTTTGTCAAGCAGTTTGTGATTTATTGGAATCTTTTGTGATACTGATACTGCACGTATAAGGTATATATTTCTCAAATCAAATGACTACAAATAAATCAAAGGTTATTGCAACGCATTAAAAGCCTATCTGAATTTTTAAAACAAAATATATGCTAGTCGCAACCAGTGTAGTTCTGTATTTAAGTTTTTTTTTTGAATCTGTAACATTTTTCAGATTTTTTTCTGCCAGGTATTTTTTCTTTTTGAATAGTGCTTGTTTGCGTGTGAGTTATTAGAAATGGGTCTAATGTCTTTAAAAACTTGTTGGCTTTTTTACTTCTGTAACTTCGGGAGTTGAAAGGCCATAAACGGGACAGATGGGACACTGTTTGATTTTGCGACCAGCTGATTGTACTCTGTAGCCCTGTCCTTCTTGACCTGCTGCTCCAGTAGTTATTATAGGAAATTTGTGATCAATAAAACACACAAGCTCGGCACACTGATAAAGATGACATATGTTGCACTGAGTTGTAGCTTCCCTCTCTCAAACTGTATATATTAATTTCACCAGCTGATGCAGCAGATTAATGTGATGTCCAGTGTGCGATTTGTTGGGGGGGATTTCCCCCCCTCTGCTTTTGATGTCCCCCCTCTGGTCCTTTATTTTTTATCCCTGGGGAGGATAAGTTATTTTTGTTCTTCTTTCTTGTCCGACCATACTTGCCAACCCTCCCGATTTAACCTGGAGAATCCCAAATTTTAATGCTCTCCGGGGACCATCATTCTCCCGAATTTCTCCCAATTTCTCTATGTGGATAACAATATTACTAAACCATCCGTCACCGGGTGCTGTTAACTTATGTTATTACTGTGGACCGTAATTTTATCAAATAAATAAGCACCGTGTGTTTAATGTATAAATGTATATGCGACCAACCCCATCCCCACAGCCCCACCCCCCTCGCCCGCTGCCATGGTTCTTTTGGACCGGTTGAAAGTAACCCCCCTCCCCCTCTGCTTTTTTTACAAATCGCACACTGGTGATGTTATACATTGTTGCTGAGGTTTATATGCTAACATGTGCATTTTTTGCATGTATGCAGAAACTGCAGTACCTGGAGAAAAAATGCAAACCCCATCAAGAAATGCCCCAGCTAGAAGTCCAACTTGCAGCCGTCTCACTGTGAGGCAACAGAGCTTATTCTGTCTGCTAACATGCAGCTATGTAAGTATATACACAGATGTTAAAAGGTTCTCTATTTAATTTCTTACTTTAGTGGTGGGAACTTCAAACTAATACATGTTAAAAGAATATTAATTTTAGCATTATTAAAGACGCCCTTCAATTAAAAACGGTCTTTCTGAGGTTTCCGTTGAATATTTTAGCTCCACAGGTGTTCTTACCTTCATAGTGGGTGTGAAAACAGGTCAACAACTTCTTTTTCAGTTTCTATGTCTGAAACTATGCAGGTGGCGATAAAACCCGAGTTGGAACAGCCTGTATCTGTTTTTCGTCACAACTCCTTTGTTCGTTAGTATTCGGCAGCTCCCGCAGTTGAAACCATGCCTAGCATGCTGCTGGCTAAAAGCTGTAGCATAAAGACGTATCAAACCGGAAGAGACTACGTCTACTGTTGCCATGTGCAGCGGGGCAGGAAACAGTTTACCTTTCTCTGATAGGCTAGTTTGTGAGCCAATCTGAGTTCAGCAAATCTGAATAATGAATATGAATGAGCTGCTGCCCGAAACCTGACGGAACCAGCAGAATTTTGACGCTGATAGATTGATTGAAAGGTCTGTTAATCAGTGTTTCCTAACGTTTTAAGATAATAAATGTTTCATATTACAGGTAAATACTTCAGAAATAACCACAAAGTCATAAAATTTGTGTGAAATGGCCTCTTTAATATGTAAAGTAACATAAACAATATATTTTAACATTTAAACTTTGTAAATTTACTTCGTTCAAAAATATACAACACAAGTCTTTACCAAATGTGTACAATGCATTATTATTATTTCAGCTGCGCAAATGAAGTTATACAGTTAATCATTCGTCTCCACTACTGTTATTTAGTCACGTACAATGGAACATGTTCATATAATGAAAGTTTGTAAAGATTTTTGGGGATGGTGTAACATAGACATGTAGAGTGCTGATCTTTTAAAATCTTTTTGAAAGCTTAGATGAATCTGACAGAAAATAATTTGATCATGTGACTAATTTGAGTTCATGTTATGATTAAAGACATTTAGCTTCTTACACATTTTGAACAAGTTCTGAGTTAGAGATAAAATTCAGGACTTTTGCTCTAACCATATTAGCTGATCCTCCAGCGAATAATCAAGCCAAAGAAATACGTGTTTATGACAGTATGTACAGAGACTACTGCACGCACAGCCTGGGGGCAACACCCAATTCTGCCCATGCAGCTCTCCTGCTACTCTCCCCCAACTTCACTTGTGCTCTATTGTACGTGACATGGGTGAATACACACACACACTTGCTGTACAGTGGCACGAGTGGTGGGAGAGACCCAATCTGCTTGGCTGGGACAGTTGTCTTATGAGGTGTTATACACTGACAAGACATATGCTGACCCCTTTCAATTCACTATTTTTGTGCTGACTTCCTCTTTAGTGCCTCTTTGTGTCACAACTTTGCACTGAGTTTTGCTTCGAAGGAATAAAGGGAGAATGATTCTATTGTACAAACTGTAGGTCCCTTCAGTTTGCTCTGTTGTTAATTCGCCACCTGCTGAAAACAAGAAATTTCACACTAAAATCTGCAAAATGATCATCTAGGCTGTAGAAATGATCACCTGCTCGCTTATCCAGCATTAAATCTTCTTGCAGGTGGCTTATTGTCTGGCCGATTCCGAGTATGACTTTAACCACACACTCGACTCACCATACCCATAAAGAGGAAAATACTCACCTTCAAAACAGCAATAGAATTAAAACCCATCCTTTGTGTCAGCTGGTTGGACGCCTAAAGGGATTTATAACATTTAAGTTTCTCACCCATATAATACTCGACCTTATGAAGTAAGTAACAGCTGAGGTCCGCCATGTGTCTAGACCCTTGGGTTGATTCTCTTTGCATAAGTTTGATGGGAAATTGTTCAGATCTTTCCCTTTAAACAATGAGTAAGAAATGTGATATGGACATGGATACATATTGTTTTTAATGTATTTAGAAAGTTCCCCACAAGTATTTGCTCCATACTGTCAGAGGAATAACACAAGATTTTTGTTACAATTGTTGGTATTATGTCAACCTTTGCCACCTGGAGACAAACAGGCAATTTCTGTTTGTCTGTTATTAAAAAATCTGATGTACACCAGGACAAATTTTAAACTTTCAGAAAGTTTTCACTTGATGTGCATCTATAACTGATTTACTTTCAAGTCAACCCAATTCAAGTGGGCCAACGGAGCTAATCTACTTTAGCAAGCAAAAATGGCAATGAATCAATTTAAAATATATTGTGCTATGATTGAATGTGCTAGTAACACACAACACATATTTTAAAGACCCACTCCGATGAAAATTGTGTTTTTTCATGTTGTTACAATGTTCTTGTGACATTTTTCTGATGCTAGGGGACATAGCTTAAGAAAATTAAGTTTAAAATTGCATTTGACAGTATTTCTGCATTCAAATCACTGCAAATCAATAGGACATGCTAAAATGCAGATTAAAAACGGGTCTATTTATGACGTAGAAAATCCACTGGGTAGGCCAAAAGCTCCTGCTCGGTTAGCGTTAAGCTAGCTATGAGCTACCTATAAGCTAGCGGTAGCATTAGCATAAACAGACAACTCTCAGCAATGGTGAGGAGCGGGGGGGATCCTCCACATCAAGAGTTCCAACTACAGCACACAGGCAAATTGCTAATGAGCTACTGCTGCTATGCAGAAACTATATCCTGGAAAACAGCACAGGTTGTGTGACTGTGGTAAAAACATCAAAATCATCATTTAAAAGCTACTGAGATTGTTTTAAAATAACCCAAAAGATATTCAGAGTCTTTAAGTGCTAACAGATTGTGTGAGAGCTTTTGATATTGCATGAGATCATGAAAAACAATATTTTCAATGTCTGACCAAAATGAGAATGTAAGATAGTTTCATGAGAGTCACAAAGCAGTTGGGAAAATACATTTCTATACCAAATGTATGCACAAACAAACCATATGTATATAGAAAACCAAACATGACAAAGGAATGCCACCATGCAAGTGTGTATTTTCTGTTACACACATTTGCACACAAATGTAAACCTTTTAAACCACTACTAATCGAGTGGGGGTCACCCACAGGACCGTTACACACCAGTTGTTGATGATGCCACATCAAATCCTTTTGTAGTGTGGCTTTACATGTCAAAAAAGGGACCTTTCTCTGTGAAGCCTGACAAGATGCAGAGGGAAAAGCCATGCTGTAAAGAAACGTCACAATAATCTGTTACGACAGGTTGAAAAAAAAAAAAAATACTATAAAAAAATGCATTTTAAAGAAGAGGTTGCACATTTATATGGTAAAGCAACAAGCAAATAATAAAAAAAAAAATCACATCATTCCTGTTTTCCATGACCACCTTGTCATCAAGGCTGATGGGAAAAAAAAAGGTTTTATTCAAAAAGCTTATGTACATGTTGGACAATATAGATAAAAATGTTGCCTTTAATGCCATAAGCTCTGTTTTATATATGTATTCATATATATGAGTGAATAGAAGAAAAAAATACAAAGCTGTCAGGGAGTGCTGACAGTTAAAATCAAATGATCCACATGCTGAATTCTACCTCAGGAGTTTAAGGGAACTGTGCCATCTTGAATCAGCACATGTAAATAAAGCAGAAAGAAATTACACAAAACTAGCATGTTACTTATTGTAGATAGTTTCATGAATTTTCAGAGAAAATGAATACAGGAGTGATGAGCTAACGGCTAGTCAAAACACAGCTAAAACCCATTGCTGCCATCTCCGAACAGCTTTAAACTTTCAAATTTCATAGCGGTTAACGCAAACTTTATCACACCTGTACATCAATTTTGAATTACATGGTATTTTTAAATGCATTTCAGTGGGAAGATACAAGCTTCTATATCACCTGCAGTGCATCCAGGGTTCAGGTCTTTCAATAAGGCTACGTTCAGACTGCAGGCTGAAGCGACCCATATCCGATTTTTTTGCCCCATCCAGTTTGTTTCAATCTGACCTGTACGTCATTAATACGCGACGTACAGTATGTGCCTATTCTATGTCGAGGACGCGGGAGCGAAACGAAAACGCGAGAACAATGACGATAAACCAAAGTGAGTTTGATATTTGGAGAGACAGCTCTGTCCAGGCCAAATACGAGGGGTGTTATCGGAACCGCGCAGTTTTTGAAAATATGTCCAAAGAAATAGCAGCGCGAGTTTAAACAAACCTGACTCCAATGCCAAAGAAAAATAAAAGTCTCCGAGCTAAATACAGTGGGGCAAAAAAGTATTTAGTCAGCCACCAATTGTGTAAGTTCTCCCACTTAAAAAGATCAGAGAGGCCTGTAATTTTCATCATAGGTATACCTCAACTATGAGAGACAAAATGAGGAAAAAAAATCCAGAAAATCACATTGTCTGATTTTTAAAGAATTTATTTGCAAATTATGGTGGAAAATAAGTATTTGGTCAATAACAAAAGTTAATCTCAATACTTTGTTATATAGCCTTTGCTGGCAATGACAGAGGTCAAACGTTTTCTGTAAGTCTTCACAAGGTTTTCACACACTGTTGCTGGTATTTTGGCCCATTCCTCCATGCAGATCTCCTCTAGAGCAGTGATGTTTTGGGGCTGACGCTGGGCAACACGGACTTTCAACTCCCTCCAGAGATTTTCTATGGGGTTGAGATCTGGAGACTGGCTAGGCCACTCCAGGACCTTGAAATGCTTCTTACGAAGCCACTCCTTCGTTGCCCGGGCGGTGTGTTTGGGATCATTGTCATGCTGAAAGACCCAGCCACGTCTCATTTTCAATGCCCTTGCTGATGGAAGGAGGTTTTCACTCAAAATCTTACGATACATGGCCCCATTCATTCTTTCCTTTACACGGATCAGTCGTCCTGGTCCCCTTGCAGAAAAACAGCCCCAAAGCATGATGTTTCCACCCCCATGCTTTACAGTAGGTATGGTGTTCTTTGGATCCAACTCAGCATTCTTTCCCCTCCAAACACGACAAGTTGAGTTTCTACCAAAAAGTTCTATTTTGGTTTCATCTGACCATATGATGTTCTCCCAATCCTCTTCTGGATCATCCAAATGCTCTCTAGCAAACCGCAGACGGGCCTGGACGTGTCCTGGCTTCAGCAGGGGGACACGTCTGGCACTGCAGGATTTGAGTCCCTGGCGGCGTAGTGTGTTACTGATGGTAGCCTTTGTTACTTTGGTCCCAGCTCTCTGCAGGTCATTCACTAGGTCCCTCCGTGTGGTTCTGGGATTTTTGCTCACCGTTCTTGTGATCATTTTGACCCCACGGGGTGAGATCTTGCGTGGAGCCCCAGATCGAGGGAGATTATCAGTGGTCTTGTATGTCTTCCATTTTCTAATAATTGCTCCCACAGTTGATTTCTTCACACCAAGCTGCTTACCTATTGCAGATTCAGTCTTCCCAGCCTGGTGAAGGTCTACAATTTTGTTTCTGGTGTCCTTTGACAGCTCTTTGGTCTTGGCCATAGTGGAGTTTGGAGCGTGACTGTTTGAGGTTGTGGACAGGTGTCTTTTATACTGATAACGAGTTCACACAGGTGCCATTAATACAGGTAACGAGTGGAGGACCGAGGAGCCTCTTAAAGAAGTTACAGGTCTGTGAAAGCCAGAAATCTTACTTGTTTGTAGGTGACCAAATACTTATTTTCCACCATAATTTGCAAATAAATTCTAAATTCTTTCCTTATTTTGTCTCTCATAGTTGAGGTATACCTATGATGAAAATTACAGGCCTCTCTGATCTTTTTAAGTGGGAGAACTTACACAATTGGTGGCTGACTAAATACTTTTTTGCCCCACTGTATGTGTGTGGTGTCACAATTCCCTCTACTGCACATGCGTGACACATTCAAGACGCATTCATTTAAGACAGCAGGTCACATTCAGGTCGCATTTCACTGGCAATATGAACGACCTTGCAAAAGGATTGGATCTCATAAAAAATTGGAATTGAGCATTAAGACTTAATTAAGTCTGAGCGTAGTCCAAATCTCCTCCTATTTCTACATAAAATTGTAATATGGAAATGGTGGTAGCAAAGTTTATAAAATTACTTATGTTATGCTATGAGGATTAGCACCGTTTTTAATGGAAGGGCCTCTTTAAAATTCGACAGGTTTTGTTGAAAAATAAATCTACAATTTTTCCCCTTTTGGAACCAGTTGAACCTATAAAAGATTCACTGCTATTTTTATACTGTGTTGGATGTTGTTTTTGTCTAACTTTCACTTTGCTGTTCATGAAGGTAGAAACATCATCGGTCTGGTGGGACGTAAACTCTATTTCTCCAAACTGAGGCAGTTCAAATCTCCTATAGCTGATATAGTAATTATTTATATATTGAACTTTTACACAGAACTGCTCTACAAAATAGCAGAAAAATGTCATTTAAAGAGGCCCTTCCATTAAAAACGTTTTTTCTGAGGTTTCTGTTGAATATTTTAGCTCCACAGGTGTTCTTACCTTCATAGTGGGTGTGAAAACAGGTCAACAACTTCTCTTTCAGTTTTAATCTCTGTTGTTCGTTAGTATTCATCAGCTCCCGCAGTTTAAACCACGCCTAGCATGCTGCTGGCTAAAAGCTGTTAGCATAAGACGTAACAAACAGGAAGACACGTTGTCTGACGTTGCCATGTGCAGCGGGGCAGGAAACAGTATACCTTGCTCTCATGGGCTAGTTTGTTAACCAATCAGAGACCAGCAAATTCGAATAATGAATATGAACGAGCTGCTGCTCGAGGCCTGACGGAACCACCCAAATTTTTATGTAGACATTTTGAAAGGTCTGTTAATCAGTGTTTCCTAACGTTTTTTAGATATAAAATGTTTCATATTACTGGTTAATATTTTAGAAATAACCACAAAATCCTGAAATTTGTATGAAAAGGCCTCTCAAGATTTGTGTATTCTTTGCATCGTTGTTTTTTGGAAATTCTTTGTACTTTCTCCCTTAATCTGTGCAAAAGTGCAACTTATGTTTTGCACATTTTATCCATGTTTGTGCATTTGCTGGATTTGATTGCGGTTTTCTTATACGATTCTCCTAATCTTCTGGCTTTACTTCATACAAGGTCCTACAGCAGCTTTGGCTCAAAGGAATGTTTGACAGTCGATAGTCACTCCTGGTCGGATTTTTGGAGCTCAACAAGGCAAGTACAAACACACACACACACACACACACACACACATTGCATAAACTGGGGAAGGGCCAACTGCACACTAAATAAACCTTCTTGTCATAATAACGATGAGAGCCGACTTCATTATGTTCTTTTGAGTTTATTTCTCTGAATTACTGAGTGACACGTGCCTGGGATGGTCTCCAAGGTTGCTGTCAGGAGGAGTTTAATGTCCTTGGCTTTAGCATCTTTCTGGGGGCCTGTCACATCAGCTTAGCACTGACTGGCACACCAGCCATGACCTCTGGCATTGTGCATATTAATAGAATATTGATACTGTTAAACATTCTGTTCGGTTGCCTCCCCCATATTTTTATTTGCAGGACCTTGGTCTTCCATTTTCTTCTTGAACCTGCACTCACTATGTTTTTAATTCCACATTTGATTAAACGTTAATCTTCTAAATCAGCAAACAGTCATAGAAAATACAGATGTGTTTCAGACTTTAATTAGTCGCAGAGTTTCTTCACACACAAATTTGGAGCTGAACAAATATTTAAATTAACACCTCGGTTATGGGTGTTACATAAGCCACTCTGTGCATGTGTCTTCATGTGGACAAGGCTTAAAAGCAATAAATCATCCTTGCAAAAACTGGGCGCTCATCCAACTATCGTTATTCATGTTTCCAACACAGTTACACCGACCAGTACTGGCATGACCCCACCAGTGCTTTAAATCTTCTCATAATATTACTTAACTGATTCTGTTTGCTTTCCCAGACTTGTTTTTTAATCCCATAAAGTGACAGTTAAGTGTAGGGAAGTTTTTTTTAATATATATCCTATGCTTAGAATTGCAAATTAGAATTTATTTACAGTAGCTGAGAGCTAGAAATTAGCTTGACATGTCTAATTTTGCAATAATCTGTTCACTTGGCATGTATGTCTGTGTTCTGAAAGCCGTTCGGAAAGGTTTCTTTGAAAGAAAATTCAGTGTTTAAGGGGTACACTGGCAAGAATCAAATGATAAAATGGGTTCTAAAATTGTGATTTGAAAATAGTCAAAATTTTAATCGTCGCTGACTGTATTTTTTATTTAGGCACTTTAATCTTAACTTACATTGGATACATTTCTGATAGAGCTCTCAAAAAAGTCTGAAAAAATGTAAGTTTTTTCCGGGATGTTTATTCCTGGAAAGACAGGAAACAGTTTTCACGGTTTCCCATTTTCTCTGTATGATGGACTCCAAATTGTTTGGAAATGACATCATAACTCTTCTGTGATTGATGGGCAGCACGTTGCTTCTCTGAGGTCACTACTGATTCAACACCCACTTTTATTCTCTAAAACAACAAAGTTTCTGAACTTATACCGTTATAATCTAACACACGTGTTGATGGTCATTTAATCCAGTGCATTTCATGAGCAGCACCTGATGTAATTCATTATGGTGCAGTGGAATTTTTGGTGTGTTTTTGTCCACACCTGGTAAAAATCATTTTGATTATGTTCTAGTACGTCAAAACCTTCAACAGAAAAACAGATTAAAAACATTTACAACAAGAGTCCAAATCAATGTTATTGTATGGCAACACATCATTGCCAAAAATCACAAGCGAGAGCGCGTAGCTCTGATCACAGGTGTATAGTTGAACTCACTGCACACAAAGCTCTGATTGTGACAGGGGCGTGTCTAGAAAATCTTTGTTGGGGGCCCAGGTAGGGGCACATGTAAATGGGCCCATAACCTTAAAAAATCTAGTTTTTACAGAATTATAGACCCTTTATCATAATTTAAGTGGCTACAATAAACCAAAATGAATGTAAAAGTATTGATTGAATTTAATTGTCTCAGCTCAGGAGTGGCAAGTGTAATGGGAAGGGTGGCCCGTGCCCCCCTAGGCCACGCCTCTGGACACGCCCCTCGATTGCAAACCTATTCACTCTAAGGCACATGGCCACAGCCCGGTCAGCAATAAGAAACACCGTCTGTAAATGTTCTCCACAAAATTGCCCTTGCGCTCTGAGTTTAGGGGAGGTAACTTCTCTGATCTGATTGACTTGATTTTCAGCTGAAATCTGGTGACACAAGAAAAGAGCTAACCACTTTTAGAAGTAATTTTACTGTTACTGAATACAATACACAGGAGAAAAAAAGTGTTACTGCAACTAACAAGCATTCCCTTCTCTTCTTCTTCTACTTTTGAACTCATGTGACCCGCTCTTCTTCTTGTGCCACCAGATTTGAGCTTTTCAGCAATCAGATGAATCAGAAGCGTGACCAGCTGACAAATACAGAGTGGTCAGATTAGTTGAGGGTGTGTGTTTTACCACTCGCCATGCACGCCTTGATTAATAAACTCAACTATACGCCCGCGATCAGAGTTACGCGCTCCCTTTTTATTTTTGGCAGCGATTTGCCGTATTATTGTACTATTGTACTCTAATGTTCTAGTTTATTTCATCACCAGCTACATTGATTTATACATAATCCTAAACAAACACATCACATTTGATGATATAGTTAATTTTCAAGTTAAGGAATGTTTTACTTGTAATTAAGGTTTTTTTCTCACAACAATCATCTCATTTTATAGAAAACTTCTGTTTGTTCATATTTAACGAGCAGCTCTGCAATAGCAAATTAATTACAACCAAATCGGGACTTTAGAAAAAAACTTCAGCCTTTAATTTAAGGGTTTCTCTCCAGAACTATAAAGCCTTTAAAATTTCTCCATTTAGGCCAAACTGACATTGTCCGCTCGGCGCTTGCACTCTCTGTCACTGTGCCAGGCGTTGGCATAAGTAACTATTTTCAATAATTGATTCTGCACTCTAATTGAACAGCAAGCCTGAACGACATAGCTCATTACTTTACACATTAGTTAATTATCGGAGAAGTAGGACAAGTCAATAAAAGTGAAGGCAGTAAATTCCGATACTAATTAGCCGAGCTTCCTTCGAGACATATTTAAAGGCAGATTAGTTACCTGAATGTCCCGGTGTGGAATGGTGGCGGTGGTGATGGGGGGGGAACTCGTTGTACAGAGAGGGTGACACTCAAACAGAAGAGTTGGCTTAGGTTAGCTGCTTAAAATTATTAAAATTGAAGTAATCCTAATTACAGCAGTGTGATGAAGCTCATCAACAAACTTTTCCATCTCTAGAGTAAGTGTAATACGAGGGGAAACAATTTTTGACATTGATTTAATTCACTGATATTTTGATATTTGCACATTTGACACATATCAGTCTGTTAGAATAATGATTTTAACAATCATTATGAATTAGAAACTTCTTTGTGATGGAAGGCTTTTCAGACTAATCAGAAGTATCAACTGGGATTGTGCCTCTGACACATTACTCTGTATTGATTAATGAGGAGAATTTATTAAAACAATTTATTTCCTTTCATTATGAGCCTCTCGGCCTCTATTTGTTCCCCTGACTAACGCTGCCAATTATAACCGTTTGACGCATCGGGGCCCACTGCAAATATCCGTGACTGGGTTCATGGACTCCTAACTGGGGGGCTTTGCAACAATGTAGCGCAGATGCCCCGTCAGCCAATCAGAAGGCAGGGAAAAGGCCTGGGCAATGCAAGTGCTAGCGTCTTTTTCACATGCAAATGCTACACTGTGATAATAAACACCTGACATAGAGCATGACTGAATTATCCCGCCTGTTTAATCAAAGGCTTTCTGTCCAGTGGCTTCCAGCTCTTTGTTTCCTTTTTATTTTAGTTTCTTCTCTCGCCCTCTTAAACATTTAATCTTCTTCTTTTGTTTTTATTTTTTTTGTTACGTATTATCATACTTTTTAATTGATTTCTGTCCTCACATCTTCCCTCACTCTCTAGCCTGTTAATCTGGCCCCCCTCTCCCTGTCACTCAGCTGTTTTCACAGTCATACATTATCACTTTTTTCCGACAATTGGCTTTAGCTGTGCTAAGTTTTTGTGAAGAGCCATTGGTGGGAGACCCCCCCCACCCCCCTTGGGGACAAGGAAATGACAGAAGGCGGCCTTTATTTACCTCTGTGGCCCCTACCGTGTCATCTGCTTAATCATGTGGCTAATCGACAACACTGTCTCCCCGCTTGCCCGCGTCCGGACAATGGGGAACCTCATTCATATTTAATACAATGGAGTGTTTAAGTCATTGCACGCGTCTGAGGAGGAGGATATTGTGTTTCATTGTGAAGGGCTCCACAGGGACCTCCTCCTCTGCCCACACAGGCCTCCCTATCTGCCCTCCTCTTTCCAACTAGCATATGCTTGGCAATTCTGGTGTTAAGCAGACGGGCCGCGGCCAGTGCAGCTGGCCGGATGCAAGACACTCAGCCTGGTATCAAAGCATTAATTCCCATGATTAATTGAAATGTGTAAATCTGCCTTATCGCGGCTTAAGAAAAATAACCAAGACAAATATGTACTCCACTGGAGAATGAATTATGTGGAAGTGTGGTTAATTATGCAACAGGATGTATAATAAAGAAGCTTTTTTTTTTCCCAAGCACTAATCTCTGAGTGGCCCCTACTTTAGAAAGCATAGTGTCAGATGCTGGGCACCATGTGTTCAATATGTTTCCCCCAACAAGGGGCTTTATCCCTTAAAACGGATCACTGTTTGTTTTACCTGTCAAGTGTCTATTGCTACTTAACCACTTTCCAAAGCCTCTCCAAAAGGCATTACTGTAGTCCAGCTTGGCTGTATTGGTCTTATATCACTGCAAACTCCACTTTTTGATGCGGGAAGTCAATATCCAGTCCTTCTCTCTTCCTCCTCACTGTCTGCTCTCCTCCCTGTTTCTTTAAAAGATTAACCAGGGTCATTAAGGACACAGTGAAGGTTCATTCCATCATTATGAGCGTCAAATTAATCATGGTGGAGAAGGCAGTGTGTGCGTGAGGAGAGCAATTTAATGACACACTTCCCTGGACTGATTACTTGTGTTCGTTCTAATCACGTTCGTTAACTACAGTGCACCTATGATGGTCCTTTTGGTATTTGGTCTCCCAAGTCTACGGGCCTCCTAAAAGACTGGCTTGTGCGCTTTATTTTCTGCTCCGAGCAAATTAAAGAACATAAAAGAAACAGCTGTGTACGATGCGGTGCCCTGACGAGCCTATTACTGTCACATCTTCCCTGAAAGAGCTTAACAGCATCCATATAACCTTAAAACGAGGGGACACCACTCACCACAGTTTTACTGTTGCAGTGCTGTGATAGCCTTCCTCCTTATCCCTCACTTCTTGTCTAAATGAAAGGAGCCCAGCGCCATTAAAAACCCACCACCCATTAGGGCTGGCTGGATTCATTTGTCCTCCATTATTACTGAGGATGGCTCAGCCTTCAGAGCCTCTGAGCTGAAGAGGGGGGTGATGGAAACAGAATACAGGTTAGAGAGAGGGCCACTGCCCAGTTAATAAGGGAGGGAATCTTGGGGCAGGTAAAGGTCAAACTGGACACTTCCTAGCATGCAGCAAAAAGCCATTCATCTGAATGGAAATGTCAGCAGAGACCACTGGGTCAATAGCTTCAGGCTAACTCAGGCCTGGGTGTGACTCCTGACACTCAACAGTGGACAGGGGCCAGATAATGGGTTTAGGACCCTGATGGTTATCTCCTTAACTCTGGCTTGTTTTCATTCCTCTCCTCCATTGCTCCTCCTTCCAACTGAGGAGGGGTTAAATGGTCTAATTCCACAGAGGTTTCTTTTGGGTTGGTGGAAGATACGTGACAGATGTATCGTGATAAACATGGTGCTGCCGTTACTTCGAAAGAGCAACTCAGAAGCCAGAGGCATGAATGGCAATATTGTTTCTTTTGTATTGCGTGCCAGTGCTATTTATAGTGTGTCTGTAAACAGAAAAAGTCCCGCCTACGTCTCTCATAATTGGTGCTTTTTTTTTTATAGATCACAACCCAGATCTGATTATTTTTTCTTTCATCCCTGAACTCTCTCTCTCTGACAAGTTGACTTATCTGAGGTTTAAGGTTTGTTCTTAATGTAACAACAATCTTTTTCTTGATTTAAACCTTTTCGATCCCCCTGATTTAAGGAAGTTGTCAAATGAAAATTGCTAACTGACATTTTCAGTTGAAAGAATTTTGCTCCCAAAGGCTAAAAATACTTTCCTGACATGTGAAATGTGGAACATGTTTTTTTTTTTTTTTTTTTTTTTTCAGGAACGCAACCCCTTTTTGTTGAAAACAGCAGACAGATATCCACATGTTCTTCATGTCAAAATCTGTTGAAGTATTTGGATTCCTTTGATTTTCTTTTTTTTTTTTTTTCTTGCTCATATTGAGACGGCTTAGGGAAGATCCTGAAAAGACCTTTTGAAATGGACCAGAGTTGGCAGTCTGGCTATTTGGTAACCCCCCCACCACCACCACCACCATCCCCACCCATCCCGACTCCCTCCTTTTCCTCAGCCTGTTTTACAATCTCATTAAATCGGCCCTTTGTTTTGCCACTTTTCCAAGCTCTGATCTCTGGCTTAAGACGAGTCAAGAGGCCGAGACAGTTTGAAAAAGGCTCCCTCTGCCACAAAGAAGACACTTGTTCACAATCATTCCCCGCTTCAACACCACCCAGACAAAAAAAAAAAGAGAGAGGGAGAGAGCAAAAGGGTCATTCACTGGCGCTATATCGTGAGAACTTAATGAAAGTTTTATAACTCTTGAAATGTTTATGACCTTCCCACTCAGCAGCTTGTTGTACCAATTAATAGCTGATTCTGACATGATCCCAGCTGCTTCACAAGCAAAAACATAATAAAGGATAATATTTTGAATAAACTGTTGGTGTCGACAGGTTTTATTTCAAAGAAAACTTGTGTTTTAATGCTCTAAATGATCTTTTTTAATAAAATATGTAGCTAAAATGATCCTGTTTTAAATTTAGGTTACATTTTTCTTGATGGTTTTAGTATTTCGCCCTGGCAGGAGGATTTTCTATTTGGCATTCCAGACCTCTCGGGCAAACAGAACCACATGGAAACTGTTTTTCCAAGTACGTATTTTTTTGTTATTTTAAATAATATATTCAGAAACACCGCCCTGTTTCTAGAACTGATCACCATGTTTCGATTCTCTATCAAAGAAAAAAAAAAGTAACAGTTTGTACCCAGTTTGCACGCTGGACATGAACTGGAAACCCAAAAGAGGATGTTTATAATAATAGTAACACAAAACAAAAGTTTTTCTTCATGCAGTCTATAATTATTTTTATTATTATGTCCCAAGTGTTTAGGGTTGTAGGTTATGTTGGAGGTGAGACTCTGACATCATTGTTTTCAAAAGGTTGTCCGCAAACACAAAAACACAAGATTAAAGATCATTTTCACTCCGAAACGATTTTCAAAAATTACCAAAATACCTAAAACGTGTGAAAAACTTTTGCATCTTCTAAAGTTAGACCACCAAACACGTCCTCTTCTCATCCACTTAGCAGCTTTTCCTGTTCTTGATAAATCCTTCTCCTCTGTGATCATTATACACAACATTCCACTTGATTATGTCATTTACTAAAATGAAAAAAAAAAAAAATCTAAATTGGGTAATGTCAGAAGCAGCGTCTGCTGATTTTTACTACATCCTGTTAGGACACCAATAATGCACTGAAAACCAAAAACACATCCTCTTTTCAGCCAGTAGACAGTAGTTACTGAATTACTCATCTAGCAGGGAACACAAATTCATCTTGGTACTGTGAACCTGTCATGCAGCAATGAAGGGGAATCCAGAGCCCGTCTAAAAACAAATGACAAAGTCTATTGCCCAAGGCCCCTCTCTTCCTCTTCTTAACAGCTATGCTGAGAAGCCATCACTGTCCACAAAATATGATAAAACCCATGCCATAATAGGATTCATAAACATGCCCAAATACAATTTGCTGAGATGTATTTCAGGAAAAGACAATCATTTACAACTTCTGAGGGGGATTTAGAATAAGTATGTTTGTATGCAAATCCGGCAAGCACGCTTTATGTACTTCGCTCCCACAGATCACGAAAGCGCATTAGATTTATGGCAATGTGTGTGCATAATTGTGAAAATGGAAGGGTGGGGAGGGGGGTGAAGAAAAAGAAGAAGAGGTCTCAGGATTTATACAGAGACTTTTGGGGGTTTTGATTATTGTAGAACGAGCCCGGCTTTCATGCCCCAGACATGGAAAACAATCGCTGCCACTTGGCTGAGTCCTGGGCATCCAGACCCCCATTGCTTCCACATGGGACACCGCCAACATTTGCTTTTGGCAATAAAGATAGCTAAGGACAAAAGACTGACAGCAAGTACCTCTTGGCAAATTAGTATTTCCAAGCAGGGGTTCTTAATCTAAACTTTTGGTTCTCTTCAAAACAAAATGGATATGGGTTAAAAAGTTTCCTTCGGAGGTAATTCCACCCTCATGATCAGATGCAACCTTGGTCTCAAGAAAAGAAAAACCTTTAGAAAGTTTATCTACTCGAGTTACATTTGTAAACCCCATTTATTACCAATAAAGACGAGGAGAAACACCTGCTTTGTGCCACCTTAACCTCACATTTTAGCTGTGTTTTCTTTTCTCACACATCTTGTCAGCAGAGTTCTTCTGTGCAATGTGGCATGAATTTAGACGTCTGAGACAGCAGCCATCTTTTCCTCTATCTCAAGCTCTGGTGGGAGTGGGGGGTTGACCAAGGAATCTGGAGGGTTTTTTTTTTTTTTTTGGAATGAGGAGTTCAAAGCAACTCCCCGCAGCCTACATAAACCACCCTCAATTGGCACAAAGAGGAAACTCAATTTGCAGGGAGCTATGCTGTATACTTTTTATAGAGGAACTTTTAGTCATTAGGCCATATACTCCATCTCGCTCAAAGAGCCCAGCAACACGGTAGGAGGCCGCAATGTGCTTTTTCTACAAAAAAAAGAAAGAAAAAAGAAAACACTCCAGAGCAGACGAAGAAAAAAATCTCCTAATGAGAGCCCGGCTAGTTCCTGTGTCTTCAGATGGTGTCCTGTTTGTTCAGCAAAGCAGGGATCTGTGTTAACCCTTCCTCAACAAAATCTGCTTAGAAGGTGTAATCCTATCTAGTATGCATGTAGCAGTCTTCAGGCAGGGCTGTGAAGGAAAAACAGCCAAAGATGCTGTATCAAATCAAACATATGTGTGGAAAAAAAGAAAGAAAGGAAAAAAAAAAAAAAACACAATCTTTTGGGCAACAATCGGACCGTATTGAAAGACGTTGAATTTCTTCTGAAAATCTAGTTTAGGGTTGTCATTTTCATTTGAGTCAAATGGGATTTGAGAACAAAACGCAGTTTCAAACATGACAAAAACAGACCCAATAGTTGATCTGTTTACAAAAATATTTAAACAAAAACAGTCCCATTCACTGTGTGTACTTTAATCAAAGCAAGTCCACAGCAGCGTCAAGGAAATACCGGATGACACCATAAAGAATATTTAAAAAATAATGGTAACACGTTTATTTTATTTGTGATTTAAAGGTTAAATTCATTTGGAATTTTTTTTTTACAATATTAGTTGTGAAAATTATAAAGTACCAGATTTTTTAAATAAATAATGCAATTAAATTAATATTTTTAATGGTTTCATACTATAAACTTTAGAATGAATAATTGTTGTATGAAATTTGCCGTACCTTGTCATCAAATGTCTTGTATTTTAATATTTTAATGATTAAAAAAGTTAATTTTTCCAGAACAAACACGTTAAAGTTGAAATAAAGTGCGTCTTATCAAATATATATTTTTGAAAGTATTTTTTTCATGTCAGTCGCATTTACGCAAAGTCCAACCAAGCTGTGTTGGTGAATTTTTAGTGTTCTACAAAATTTTTAATTTCCTGATTTTTGTTTATTATTTTTTGCCAAATTACAAATTTTTATAGAAGCCCTGGGATTATGTTGTAGTATAATTGCCTGTCAGCTTTTATCAAGTATATTTATCAAATTACCTGTTTTTTAAGAAAAAAGAGATAAGATAAAATCATTTGCCTTCAATTCAACCTTTATGAACTTTGACCAGTGGCAGTTGGCCAATAGAGGGCGCTAGGGCGCCGCCCTCCCTATCAAAAACATGATGTGTCAACAAATAAGAAATGTTTCTTTTTTTTTTTTTAATTACATGTATTTAGAGTTAAAAACACTTATGTATATTCATATACTGAGAACATTGTATAAATAATTTCTGAAAGAATGAAATTACTTTGTAAAACATAATTTCCTCCTACTTCTCCACTTTTCATATGTCTAGTTCAGCTCTGGGGCGCTGGAGAAAGCGCCCTCAGGAGGCGGGCTTTTAGATCGAATTAGCCAATAACAGATCTGCATTGCCAAGCGGAAGAACTTAATTTAGCCAATAAACGCAGAAAAAATAACTTAACGAAGGGCGATTTTTGAAGCGCCCCAAACCACGTTAAGCACCACGAGATTATCGGCTAACAAACAGCCGTTAAATGAGAAAGGAAAGCAGTCGAGGCTTCACTCGGAGCTAGCTGGATGTAGCTATGCTAACTCGGTTTGTTTAAAACAAGCAGCTCTGATCCTGCCTTGACGGTTACAGGAGTGAGGAGGGATATGAAACATCTGTCCGAAAATATAAAGAAGAGAACACCAGGAGACACGTGATAATGAATGTTTATATTATATTAAATATTACTTAACACAAAATATAATGTTAATACACAAAATTTGTCTGTTCTGACTAGAATAACCTGTTCTGGTGATTATTTTTAATTTTACAATTGAATAAAGTCTTTGTTAAATATTTAACTCAAGTTGAAAATGTATTTTTTTATAAAGGGTTTACATTAACTCATCTTCACAAATTTTTGATTGATCGCCGCTTAATTGGATTTATGCAGCCCCACCCAAAAAATATTTCACCAGCCGCCACTGACTTTGACTTCATCACACAATCCTCTCCAACATACAGAGAGATATAATTTTTTTTAAACTTTGTGTGTCCTCTGTCGCCCTTCTTTCCCCCTTGTCCCCCTCCACCATGTATGGCAGATTAATGACAGCTAATAATATCTGATGTTCCTGGACATTGCGTCCGGTAATGAGATGCATTCCCAATGGGTAGGCAAGGTGTCACCACTAACAAATTCACCGTTGCCGTGTCCAATTAGCCTGTAAAAAGGCTGGAAAAATACACTAAATCAGTATGGGCTAAGATGGATGAAGCACACTGAAAGAAAAATACCTCCTTTGTTGCCAAACAGCTAGTGTGGAAGAGGAGAGAGAGGGAGAAAAAATGTCTATTTTCCTCCTCCACATCTTTCTCTTGGAGGAGATGTGGACAGGTTACCTTTATGGAAACATTATTCCTTGACTGCTCCCTGGCAGGAGTTCATTACAGCTCAGCCTAACGTTGAAATATTCTCTGCAAAATGTCAGCATATGTAAATGAGGACTCAGTGCTCATTCGCATGTCATGTTTTGTTAAAGTTGTTGCAACCTTTTTTGCTCCTTTATTTCTTGCTTTCCTTTCCCTCATTCCTCATCAGCACTGCAGATTCTAACCACATCCACCATCACTGCACATCACCTCCAGAAAATAAACAAGAAAAACATATGAACAAGTTGAGTCATGGTCTGTCATCATCATGTCGTTCACTCATCGACATCTTTAACACTGAAGGTTGAAACAGGCCTCGTATCATCTGATGTGTGTATAAAAAGTTAAATCAGACACCAAATAATGATTTTGGTGTTGTGACTGTTTTTATATCCTGTACTAGTAGAGTCATATTAAATCATGTTCAACAGTACTGATCCCCCAGGGCAGTTTAAATATTAGTGAGCATTAAATCAATATCATTGCAGGCTGTTGTTACACTCTAAAAGGACACTGGCATGATTCAACATTTATGCAAAACAACAGCTAAACTCTGGCATGATGTCTTGGCTGGTGCCATCCTCACCGTACGGACCCTGTGGCTACTCTGAATGCTGAGAATGAATAGAGCTCCCATTTGCAACCAGCCATGTGCGCCCAGTAGCTTATAGCAGCAGCTAAGCTGCCCACGGATTTTCTCATGTGACATTTAGCACAAGTCGCTGCTAATGCTAATGGATCATGCTAAAATTTTGCTTTCTGAGATGAAGCCAGTATCAAGGGGCTGTAACTGTTGGAAATGGCATTTGCAAAGGAGATTCCTATAGGTCCTAAAACTAATGTCTTTATGTGAAGTTGTAGGGCCTCACTGTGTTGTTGCTTGAATTTTAAAGATCTACTAGCAAGACAAGTCCTGAATCTGTCTTGAACAATTCTCAGTTTGGTGTCAGTGTGTTAGAAAGTAAAAAAAAGCCTATCAACTTTCGAACAGTTTGGTAAATGGCCTGCACTTGTATAGCACCTTTCAAGTCAAAGGACACAAACCACTTCACTCTACAGTTTTGTCATTCAACCATTCACACGCACACTCACACATTTGGTGGTGGTAAACTACACGTATGTTGTTGCCACAGCTATCCGGGACAGACACTGATAGAGGTGTGGCTGCCACCGGACCCTCCGACCACCACCAAACAGGCAAAGTGGGTGAAGTGTCCAAAGGTGTCCAAATTGTAAATAAACTGTGGGTAAAGGTTGAACAAATTGAAACATAATTACTAAAAAATTGATGCAACAGTCATGACCACACATGATCAGACCTTGTTAAAAACGTGTGAGTTGTACATCCTAATTCTGTGTCATTCCAACTATTCACATTTTTTCTCACAATTTTGTGCCTTCCAACTAGTTGTAGCCCAGTCAGAAATGGGCTCGAATTCAAGACTGACTAAGACAAGGGCAATGTGGTAAATAATTTCCTACATTTTGGAATCTTGTATAAAATATTTTCTATTATGCTTCCATGATGCATGAATGTTTCAACTTCTCCTTGTTACACTGTCAAAAATGCATTATTTCCCGCAGAGGCAGATTCTTACTAGTTTACCTAGGGGTGCAAAAAAAACGGAAAAAACTGCATACTTTTTTGCATCTCGTCTCTGTCAAAAAAGTACTAACATGCTACAATATTCAGCTGATCTGCTGTGTGCCCCAACTACACCCTTTTGCACAGGCTGCAACTGTTGGGAGGGGGCAGGTTCTCCGAGCTTAATGAAAATTACATCTACACCCTCACACTTCTCGCCTATCTGCCTATACAAGCTACATTATGCAACAGATGAGCATTGGGGCCATGGTGTCAAAACTTTGGTAAAATTTCTTAAGCAGGATCAAACTGGAGGCATGGGAGCATCCCTGGCAGTGATGTGAATTTAATGAGTTCAACAGTAAAAATATTCACTTTTCACATATAATGAGAATGACAAACAGGTTGGCACAGGGTAGACTTTTCTGAGTTGAAATCTTTTATGCAATATCATTATATGAGGGGTATAAAATTGATATAAAAATGAACTTTTTGGAATAATTGACTCTGTGCTCATAAGGAGAGGGGATCCCGTCATTTGTTATGAGCCAAATGTATGCTACAATATAGGAAATCAAGTTAGAAGAAAAGTGATGAGTTTCAGGAAGGCACTGAAATCTACATGCAAATGCATAATAATCACACATCTACAATATTGCGGCGTTAAGGGGAAAAAATACCTTGAATTCAATTATCTTGTGGGCTGGAATAATCATAATGTTATTGGAAACTCAATTATAGAGGCAAGCCATGTCTGGAAATTAGCTGAACTTAGCTAAGGCAAGTCAGCCCATTGAATTCATCAAGTATGGATTATCACAATATTACATGTTCACTTTGATTTTGCTGTCCAAAGACAAACATTCGCAGTCACTGCTGCACAGTCCCCACGTTTGTTTTATTCATGAACTGCGCTCTGATCTATTATACATACAAAACTGATTCTATGCTGATTGCCTCGGGCTAAAAGACTCAGACATAGAATTAATTATATTATATACACATGCATGATAATTGTGTACGATTCGGTCAAACACAGAGGTATTTCTCTATGTGTGATTACCATTGTTGCTTCACTGGCAATTATTTTCATTATTGTTGCTAATATTGTTAATGTTATTGTTTTCTCATTACAGTGTCTCTTTCGCTCTCTCTGGGGCTTATTTTGAAGATATTAGGATGTATGTGACCGCTACTCTGGAATAAATCATGGCAGTGGCTGACAAGGCCCGTGACATTAATACACAAACGGCATGCTCACATGGCAGGAAAATTACTCTGAAATTAAACACCAGGCTAGCACAGGTCGGGCACAGGAAGTGGAGATAAGGCCGGTAATTCATTAAAAAATATTAATGAAATATCCCCTTCAATGCAGTGCACGCGGAGACAGCCATACTTTAGAATATTGCAACATTAAAAGCCTTTCCTCTGGCTGATATGAAGGGTAGATTTTTCTTTATTATTAATATCATACTGGTTGATACTTTTACTCTGGTTTCCATGCCTGAGCATGATTGAAAATATCATTTCCATTTGGTACTGGGAGCGTCACGCTAGGTTTTGTTATTAAATTTCAGCGCACCCATTGCAGTACTTGATATGATTCTACCCTACGTCGTCCGAAGATATTTCCACAAAAAATCACACTGTCTTTACACAAATTGTTGGACGTACGGAGGTTAATTGTTTGCCTGGTTAGCATTTCTAATGAAATGATGTGTTTAGTTATGAACTGTGAAAGGATTTCTTTACCTTGGTATGGTTCAACTATCAACTGCAGTCTTCTTCGGAAGCGTCGCCGGGTTTGTGTCACATTTTCTTCATTAGTTATTTTCTGCTGGAGTGACCAGTAGTTGATCTCTCAGATCTGCCAGGTTGGTCATGTCCACCGCTGTCTGATGGTCTCTGGAGGAGTTAATTCCAGGTGTGTAACCCCCTTGTCTTGGTTGATGGTTAGCTGTGCTTGTTTTCTAAACTTAGTACCCTCTTTAATCCAACATTTTGGATCTGTTGCTTTCTGATTTGATGTCTTTCCAATTATTGCCTCCATAATGTGATTGTTCTGTTTGAATATCTGTGATATACTGTTCTGCTTTCTTGTCGATCGACCTTATGACGATCCAGATACTTCCCTTTTCCATTCCTTTTGATCATATCAAATAGGCCTGTCACGATAGCAAATTTTGCTGTACGATTAATTGTCTCAAAATTTATTGCGATAAACGATAATATTGTACTAAATGACAATACTGGCATTTTGAAACCATTTGACTAATGTAATGTTAATTCTATAATAATGCAAGTACACCCTTTCAAAGATCAATAAACTTTAATTAAAAAAAAAAACTTTTTCCACTGGAACTGAAAGAAATTTTACAACCAAACTAAAATGATAAATAGAATGGACTCTCAGTCTCATTGTTAATGAACAAAAACCAAACACAGCCAAAAATAATAAATGGGATAAATAAAGTCTCTAAACAACAGAGCATCTCTTTACTAATTAAACGGACAACGCTGTCTGTGAGTGTGCCCCATTTTGCGCTGTCCCGTTTGTATTTTGTCTGCCGGTTAAACGCCCCAGTAATTGTAGTTTGTTGGGAGGACGTAGATGGCCCTTCTGTTGATGTTTTTCCCAGCTGGGAAAACTGCAGAGGGTGGTTGTGTCTTAAGTGCAGATGCAAGTTTGTTGTATTGCCGCTTTTAGTTGCTATTTTCTTAAAACACATGCGGCATACTGGTTCGCACAAGTTAACTGGTTCACCGCGGTCATTTGCGATAAAACCAAAGTTCTCCCACACTGCAGCAGTTACATTCGGCTTCGAAACTAATTCTATCGGCCTTTTATTAGCTCGCTCTGGGCTTGCTTCAACTCACGGGCAGCGAATTTCTTAAACTTATGGGGCGAAGGCACCACTTCCTCTTATTAGCTCTGAGCTAATAGCTCTCGTGCAACACAGTCATACATCCATGCACTCAGTCTACACTCTACAGTTGTTGTGATGACAGACGCCATCTGCTGGCAGGGAGGTGTCGCAGCAGGACAAGCTGGCTGTCAATTAAGAGCTTGTGCTGGGTAAAGAGAGAGAAATTTATCGCGGCCAAAAAACTTACCGTGCTCATTTTTTCTTATCGCGCAATTAATTGACTTATTGATTATCGCGACAGGCCTAATATCAAATTAAACTGTATATATAGCACATTCTATGCTTATAGCAACACAATATGTTCTCCAAAGGCAATTAAAAAACAATGTGTCATTAAAAAAGGATGGAAATACAAATATATATTAAGTAAAATGACATACAGACACGAAAAATGGATTTCAAAATAAAAGTGCTAAAAATTGGTGTTTTCATTTTCTAAGCCTTCTTACTTCTCTTATGTATGTGTTTTCACATGAAATGCAGGATATTTCAAGGATTAAGTAGTTTTTATTTTCCAGTTCTATTGCATTTTTAGGTTGGAACCTGTAAGCTCACATATTTTTTGTATGGTTTAACTCAAAGGTTGATTGGATGTTTTCTCATAGATCTCTGTACACATTCAGTCTCTCGTCTGATGTGAGGTATGATTATAACGTTGGTATGCGTCCTTGGATTTTGTTCTCTTTTATCCTTCTATGGCCCATTTGAGATATCTGCACAGTGTGAGTACTTGTTTTTATGTGTTCTCAGTCTGTGGGTCATGAGGTGTTAAAATGTTCAAAGTAAATACTGATCCAGGTGTGTTGTTTCTAAGACTTTATTGTTGCTGTTGTCTTTGTGGTGGTGTATTCAAGACCAAAAACATAATGGTGCTGTTTGATTTCATGAGTGAATGTTATGTTTCCAGTAAGGCTCTTTGCTATTTGCATCAACGCGTGTTCACTTGTTTGACAAAGTTTTGGCCAAGACTATTGAAGAAAAAGGCTTTTTTTGTGAAACAAATAACTTTTATTATTATTTTCTATCATCAACCCTAGAAATTCCTGAAAGAGTTTTTTAGAAACTCAAACACAACCTTTCCAGTTTGTTGTCTTCTGCAGTCCAGCGTACATGGAGCTTGTAGTTTGTGTGCTTTTTATTTATCCATGTCAGTTTCAGTTAACTTTGAGAGTTTCCTTCAGTTCACTCTGTCACCAGCCTCATACCCTCAGTTCCCTTTCCACCACTCCCTGCCATGTCTGAGCTGGGGGAACACACAGCCTTGCTCCGAGACGACTTCAATCCTCTATTATCAGGAGAGTGCACATTGCCGCTCACAAGGGTTTAATTTATTTGTGCCTGTTTCAGCCCAAGATTAAAGTTTAATTGGCGCTGACTGGCAGCTCCCAAGTTTTGACTAATTCTCCTTATCGAGAATCCTTACCGAGTAGCTGTGGGCAATGTGAGGCCTGCCTGCTTGCCTGTGTGCGTGGCAATGGTGAACGGTACCCACACACACACAAACACACATACATTTATGTATATATCAGAGGTTCACATTTGTACTTTGAGGCCAACATGCAGCAACATAATAATTCTTCATTTTTAGTGGTTGATACTTGTGATTTAATGTTTTTACAGCTCTGCGTCATCTTAGAAACAGGTTTTCCAAAACAATTTTTTGGGATCTTTTTTAAAAGTATCCTCAAACTCTGCAGTGTTTCTTGAAAAAAATTCATTCGCATGAAAACGGAGGAAAAAAAGTTCCAAAACACTGTAGTTACCATGCCGAACCTGTATGTGGTGCTCTAATTATGTAACAAAACAGGAAGAGAGGTATGGAGCACAACGATCGCACGGTGGTACGAACAAATGAAGACAAGAGTAAGATGAGTTTTAGGTTAGTTAAAAAGTGGAGCTGTGACATCATCCGTTGGCGCGGAGGATCCCTCCGCCCCTCCCTTTGCTGAGAGCTCGCTGTTTATGATGGCTCGGTGCGGAATAAGCGCTTGTGGCCCACCTGCTGGCTTTTCTACGTCACAAAGTCTTTCTTAAACTGTATTTTTGCATCTGCTACTGATTCACAGCGATTTGAATTGAGAAATACCCAGAAATGCAATTTTGAGCTAAAATTAACGATATGTCCTCTAGCGTCAGAAAAAACCCACAAGAACATGTTAACAACATAAAAAACATGATTTTCATCGGAGTGGGTCTTTAAGATATTCTTTACTGCAGTTCACTTTCAAAAAATATTGTCTCAAGTGCAGTTTCCATGTGATTTGTGTATTTACAAAACATGTAGATAGCACCATATATTCAGGTATATTTGAATGTTGATCCCCCCAATTTATTGGATAAAACCTCAAATCTTCTGATTTGTTATTTTTTACACAAGTATAATAGAATTGATCTTATCTGATGGAATTCACTTGTAAAAGTGGAACTTTTGAGCTCTAAAATAGACCTCCGATGCTTCATAAATACAGCTGAGCCGTTGCGACTTGATGTTTATGGCTAGATACAATTAAAAGTAAAATGATCCAGCTGTAAACTGAAAACTAGCTCATTTAAACTGAGGGTGTATACTGCTAATGTTTCCACATTTTTCACACATTCCTCTACTATAAATCATTATAAAGTGTATTACCATTAAGGGATGCATTTCCATAAAGCCACATTTTTTCTATTTTTTGTGTGTCGGAGGGATTCACAGGCGTAAATAACGCTGATAATCTCGAGGCTCTGTTTGATCAGCCAAATCAGAGTTCTGTGAGTTCAATCATTTGTGACCAGTAATATCAGTGGCAGCTAATAAAAGCTGTAGAGGATTTGCAAGGCTTCATTTAACAAGTCGAGGAGATGTGCGTGAAATAGAGTTCCTTTGGTTGTAACTAATGTCTTTAATGAGCGGCGCATCAACGCTGCAGCTACATGCTCCAAAACTGGGAAACACTGAATGAGGAGAGCTCTCATGAGGGTAAATGGCCTCCGTTTATAACCTCTTTGGCCGATGCATCACAGCATTGGTACAGTGCTTTCACAGATCGGTGTCATTGATCATCAAAAGAACGTAAATTATGTAAATAATGAGTTACCAAGCTGTAGATGTTACTTATTATCAATAATGTTGTTTCTTTTCCTCAATCTGATATTCACACACAAAACTCAACTCATGGGTAAATATTAAATCCAAAAACAACAAGATTTGACGTTAGTTCCCTGGGGTTTTGGTCCCGCCTCCTCCTTTTTTATGACCAATGCTATTTAAAAGCTATTCAAATATGCTAACCACCAACTGCCTCTGGCGTTAGGTTCAAACAGACAGACAAAAGAAGAATGCTGATTTTATCTTTTCCTTAAAAAAAAAGGTGAGAATCCATGTTTCAAAAATGTTATCTGACTCAAGGATCAGCTTTGTCAACTGACTCATCACATCTGTAGCATTCTCCTCAACTCTTGTCAACAATTGTGACATGGAGTCTGTGATCTGACAGCACTCTAAAAAAAACATAGAAAAGATTTATTATCATGAAATTTTTGCATGTTTATCCACATCTGTTGATTCTAAAGACATTTCCCTCATGATCGTAACATTCTGTTTTATTTGAACCAGTCACCCACCTTGGATAAAAAGTTGATATCTGACAAATATTCACAAAGAAAACAACAATTATTTTTTACCTAAAGGTAATTATCCTATTTTTAGCAGGTTATTTGACAAAAAACCCTCCTGTAGTTGTAATTTCTTTGGTGCTGGAACATTTCAAGGGTTGAATCCTGATAGCTCATTTCCATTTGATTCCTTAGACGTGAATTGGGTCAAAGGACGGCCCACTGCATTGTATCAGGGCAATTTAGGAGGAAAATTTCTTAATTCTCTCTAAAAACCATCATAAATGATTCTGATCTCTCGTTATTTTTTTTGCATAATTATATTGTGGTATATTGCTACTGGTGTGAAAGATGATGAATAACCATGGAGAAACTCAAAGTCCCACAGGAAGGGCGTAAATGTATTACAACATGCACCGTCCGTCCGTCTTAAAATGATAAAAACAGTCAAAATAAACGATAAAAACAAGGAGCAGATCGGCAGAAAATATGGCGCGACAGTGCAGGGACAACTTGGCTTTAATATATGCAATGACCTTTTGACTTTTAACTGAGTCATTATTTGGATCAGTCATGAATGGACTATGTTACTGTACATGCGTGAGCGGGTGTTTGAATGGGGATTAAACATGTATTTGGATTAAGCAGGTCTCTCTAATGAAACCCTCAAATCTGAGGGTCTTCCCTCAAAGTGTACTAATTTTACCCGACACTGACACGTGGATGCTGAGCATGACCCGGCAACCAATCGACACGCATCAGTCTCAGTCAGGAGGAGATGCCTCTTTTTTTATGGCTACACACACAAACACTTTACACAGGGTCAAGACTGGTATCAGGGTTTCCACACTCGCTTATCCCCAAGGAAAGCACCTGATCCTGACCTGAAGGAAGGGTTTTTTGAGTCTAACTCTGCCTGACCTGCAGGTGCTAAGTACTGTTCTGACTCTGCTGTCATGTCTGTCACACCTGAGGAAGACAGCTAACAGCTCTAAAGGAACACACCAATGCAATACTTGGGGCTTCCTCTCTTTTTGTAGTTTCTTCCCCTCCCCTCGTTCTCTTGATAATATTGTTCTGGCTTTTGCCACAATTTATGACAACTCCTTTAAAACACTGTGTACCACCTGAGAAGTGCTAAAGTGAATTCCTCTCAAGCTGAAGTCAAGCAGGACCAAATAAACAGCACCCAGTGGACAGATGGTGTCACACTGTTGAGCTGAAGCACAAAGAGAAGCGCTGCCAAGTAGCAGGGGTTGTGGTGTAATCGCCTCCATAGAAAGTGTGTATAAGAATTTCTGCGTGTGTGTTTTTGTTTTCAGCCTTGTGCTCGTGTGTCTGCCAGATCTCAAATAGTTTCAGGAGCTTGGCTAAAGAACATTCTTGTGTATAACAGACGCACACTGGCAGTCTCAGTTGGTCATTTGTGCAACAATACCTCGGCAAGCATCTTTTTAATTCAGAAATCTGACAAAAGCATCATTTGACTTCATCATTTCTCCCACCGGTCGTTTTACTTATGCGTTTTTCAAGGTTTTTACTTCCGGGCACAAAGAAGGAAAAAAAATCTTTTCTTCCAAGAATCGGGTTATGATGAACAAACTGTGTAAGGAAAGTTGTTTACAGGAAGAGCAAAGAAACAAGAAACAACACTGACAAATGGGCACCGCAGTTAGCTTTTGTGAAACAATTAATGTTGCTTGTGGTGGGCTGAAGTGCTGGCGGCCATCTCTCGTTCCCCGGTTATTGTGTATGTAGTTGACGTGGTGGGTTTCTCACTGTGTCAAGAAAGACCATATTCAAATGTGTCTGGCTATTAAACGTTAATTTGCACAACAGATGAATGTCAAGTACGGTGCTTTATCAACAAAATGCCCTTTGTTTGCGACGTGCAAAGAGCCGGGCTTTTCACTGAGGCAAATGAGCTCTTGATTCTGACATTAACCATTCGAACGAGTACAAACAAATCACTTTATGAGCTTTACAAGGCTTTAACAAGTTTTCTCTTCCTACAAAAAAGTGTCTTCACACACTAAATATTTTTGCTAAGGAGAAAGAATACGTCCTGTATTTGTTTTTTGTCCATGATGTGGTTAGAGAATTAACTCTGATTGTTAACTTTGAGTTTAAATCGGCCACAAACGAGAAGTAGCTGATGTTCTACTTCCTACTTCATTGTTGATTCTCTCACTGAGAAGCTTAAAAATGAGAAGTTTTTTTATACAGCTGGCTTAGTGTGTTGATAGATGGAGATAATCAGTGGTCATGAGGTTTTGCACCTCTCAACACCTTGCTGAGGTTTTTCAATCCAGTTGAACATTGTTGACTTTTCACTTCAGGTGGATCAGTGTTGATTTAGTTTGTGTGTTGTGACTCAAGCATATAATTCCTACATCCTTGTTAAATTCCAGTACAGTTTTGTTTGCATTCTGCAACTTTTAAAGACCCACTCCGATCATCTTTTAAGCTATTTTAAATCATTCTCTGTGGTTTTTAAATTATGATTATGGCGTTTTTACCCCAAATCACAAAACCTGTGCCGTGTTCTAGGAAGTAGTTTCTGCATAGCAGCAGTAGCTCATTAGCATTTCGCCTCTGTACTGTGGGCAGAACTGTTGAAGGATCCATCTGCCCCTTGCCATTGCTGAGAACTGTTTGTTTATGCTAGCAGTAGCGCTAGCTTACAGCTAGCAATGTAGGAACTTGTGGCCCACCCAGCGCCTTTCCTACATCACAAATTTATACCGTATTTTTGCATCTGCTACTGATTCACAGAGATTTGAATACAGAAATACTCAAATGCAATTTTGAGCTCATTTTTAAATTTTCTTAAAGAGGCCCTTCCATTAAAAACTGTTTTTCTGAGGTTTCTGTTGAATATTTTAGCTCCACAGGTGTTCTTACCTTCATAGTGGGTGTGAAAACAGGTCAACAACTTCTCTTTCAGTTTTAATCTCTCAAACTACGCAGGTGGCGATAACACCAGAGTTCACCCTGTATCTGTTTCGTCACAACTCCTTTGTTCGTTAGTATTCGGCAGCTCCTGCAGTTGAAACCACGCCTAGCATGCTGCTGCTAAGACGTAACAAACAGGAAGAGAGAACGTCTGCTGTTGCCATGCGCAGCGGGGCAGGAAACAGTATACTTTGCTCTCATAGGCTAGTTTGTTAGCCAATCAGAGTCCAGCAAATTCGAATAATGAATATGAACAAACTGCTGCCGAAGCCTGACGGAACCAGCTGTATTTTGACGCAGACAGATTGAAATGTCTGTTAATCAGTGTTTCCTGACGTTTCTTAGATATAAAATGTTTCATATTACTGGTTAATACTTAAGAAATAACCACAAAGTCCTGAAATTTGTATGAAATGGCCTCTTTAAGATATGTCCTCTAGCATCAGAAAAATGCCACAAGAACATGTTAAAGAACATGATTTTTATCAGAGTGGGTGTTTAATGAAAAGGCCGAAAGCCTGAGAAGCTCTGATACAGTATAAAGTCATGGGGTGTTGTGTGGAGGTGAGTCAGCTCTCCTCGCTTTCACACACACACGTGCACCAAAGTGCTCCTGTCAGTAGCACTTTGATGACCACCAGCAAATACACACCTGACAGTTTCTCCCAACCACATCTGCAGGAGAGCCACAAAACACACACTCTTGCTCCAGATGCTGCTGTTACGGAGAGCCAGAGCGGGAAACAGCTTTCTGTGCCCGACGCCGAAGCTACATCAGCTTGAGCTGATGTTGCTTGACACGATCAAAACAAAGGCTCGGTGTTTCTTCACCGCTACGTTAGGCATGAAGGCTGGCGTGTCAGGCCTTACCTGCTCCTTGTTGGCAGGCGCCATGGAAACCCACAGTGACGACGCCACCTGGTTGATGTCAGTAGGAGTCAGCTTAAGCCATGCTGGGGAAATAAAGAAATAGGGAACCGGGATAAAGAAACACTAGATCCTCCGACTGTCTGTCACTCCAAGCATGACAAATTTACAAATAAAAAGAAGATAAATTATGAAAAAAAAACAAGAAAATCTAGATTATATCTGCACAATTCGAACAATTTATTAACAGTTTTGGCAAAAGTGTCCAAAACATAAATTCTATGTAACACAACTGAAAATGTAATTTTTTTTTCTTTACACATTTGTATTACTTTTTGCCAACAATTCAATACAAACATTTAAAAAATGTGTCCAAACCTCAATTTAACTCAAATTATCTGATATTAAATCTCATGTTGTTTGAGGAAAGTTATCAAAATAATAAGTTTGAGATGTATTTGTAGAACAAATTGATACGTAAAAAAATATGTCTCCAATCCATTGAAGTCATAACTGAAATAAAGTAAAAAGTAGGACATGACAACACAAGTGCAAAAGACAAAGAGGAGCATAATGCTCAGATGTGTTTTTATCCTCCCTCCAAATTGAGGCCACACTTTTAAGGTCAGCAGAGTGCCAGGAAGTGCAGCGGGTTGCAGAATGTTGCTGGCACTTAGCTCGTCGCACTTCTGAACCTCGCAGACTTCTGTGGCAAGGTCACCGCGGGAAGCATAAATGGGAGATGATGGCTCCGTTGTTCCGTGTCATCCGCCGTGCTCTCTGCCATACTATTAAGGGGACGGTGCTACTGAGTGCAGCTGACATCACGTACATATATGCACAAAGGAAGGCAAGCGATGTTAAAAAAGCTTTGCAAAAATAGAGCCCGTCCCGACATTGTTCAGACACAAGCTTCAGTTAGCCAACACAATGTGATGAAGTACAATTGATGCATTTTGCAGCCCATAAGAGCTTTTTGTGCCACGAAAACAGTTTTGTTGGATTTTTTTTTAATGCAAAGTAATACTGTGAGTTCCAGAGAGGCCTGAGTATCCCTGAATCTTCTCTTTTCAACTCACTTCCTCCTCTTTTTTTTTTTTTTAACGTGAAGAATGCATTGTTTAACTGCAAATTATAACCATAAAAAAGCCTCTGATCCCCCCATTCTGTTAAATTAATAGAATTACGCAAAAAATGTAATGATGGCAATTAAGTCTTGAAAATGTAAATTTTATAGTCAAGGACGATTACCTCATTTATAGCATGTGCTGGAATGATGCCAGGCGAAGGTAATTTAGATCCGGGTTGCTCACGGTTACATCATGATGAATATGAGACGAGTAGGGGCTCATCACGTACCTCGAGTCACCCAACTCAATCAAAGAGGTGTGTGTGTGTGGTGGTGGGGAAATGGGGGGGGGCATGTATGCTGTCAGGAACGACTCATCCCCAGGAAAAAAAACAAAACAAAACAGGAGACATCAGAACTTAATGGGACTTGGGCAGTGTGAGGACTCAAACTCCAAGTTCTCTTTGAAACAACTGATGGATGAAACTTCTGTATCGTGTTTAATCGCTCAACTTTTTTTCACTTTCCAAATGTTCATCCCACAAGTTTACGTGGGATGAAATGGTCCTGCGTAAATTCTGACATTTCACATTAACAGATCGTAACGTAGGGTTAGGGATAACAACCAAATGCTTGGCCAACCTCGTAATGTTTATTGCTCAGGATTAAAAATTCACATCAAAACTCTACACTAGAATGACATTTGCACGCAAGGATTTTTTATTTATTTTTTGTAAAAAGAAATCTACGTTTAACCAGGTAAAACACTCAGACTAGTTAATCATGTGCGAGCGCAGCTGTAGATGACATGAATATTTTATGGAGGTCCGCCTGGTGTCGTGCTCTCTAATGACTTAACATTTCATTTTAGCACTCCCTCCTAAGAGCAGAGCAACCTGGAACTTTTATCAACAACTGTTTTACATGCTGGAGTAAGGTGGAAGGGTTTCACATCGCAATGAGGTCCAAATTTAGGCCACTTTTACTTCAGACCCTCTCACGAAGGTTCTTTTTTTTTTTTGCAAGATTGATATCGTTTAATCAAGTAATGTTTTCACGGGTAATTATTTAGTTTGATTACACCTCCTGACAGATTTAAAGGTTAAAAAAAGCAGCATGATGGAACCCGGAAAGCCAAAGATTTCACAGAGGCTCGGCTATTACACAGCCTATTGACACACATTGCACATTGGGCTGGACTCCCCTTTTCAACACCATCCATCGGTCACACAGATTGTCCCCCGGTAGGCAGAGGCCCTGTGACGTTAATGGAAATGGGGCTATGCTGGGAGCATAGAGCCTGGAGAAGCCTGGATGATCCCTCAGGCCATGGCTGCCACGGGATGAAATAGAGAGACTATTACAGCAGAGTTGTAAAGCCCCACACGCTCCACGCACTATCATAATAGAATATTGATTCTATCAGATGCCAGGCCTCGGCCTGTCCCTGCAATGAAGAAAAGAGCACTAAAGGTCATTGTGTAAAAAAAAAAAAAATTGAATGAGGGAGTGAGACAGGAAAGTGGAGGTATAGGGAGGAGAATATCTGGCCAGGAGAGAAGCTTTGTAACAGACCGTGTACGGTTATATGCAGCTAAAGTAAAAGGATTTCTTCAGACAAATGTAGGATTTTTTTTTTTTACTTTTGTTCAATAACTTTCAATGAATTTCACCCCCCCCCCCCCCCCCCCCC
>SSNP01000001.1:10738053-10807010 GCA_006937955.1 Pachypanchax playfairii | reverse complement strand
CCCCCCCCCCCCCTCCCACACCCCCCCATAGCTGCATCTGTCACCACAGCCATAAGTAACTGGGAAGCAATTTCAACCATTAATTGTTGATCAAGACGGTTGGGAAAAGCGCCAAAGGAAATGGATGACAAATAAGCACCCACAATGCGAACAGCAGTACAAATTACACCACAAGCAGGAGACGTTTATGCTTGATTGGAGCAATTTAATGTTTTCTTACAAAAAAAAGTCCCACAAATCCTGGGAGGACAGTTAAGGAAATGACTTTTTAATCATCTAAGGAGCCTCTATGTGCCTTGTTTCTCCTGATGGCACCATATTGAAGACAAAAGCATCAGGAGAAGGACTTTATTAATGAAGGTTGTTCTTAGCAACAGTTTGCAGCCATAGTTATAATTTGGAATGAAACAATTATAATGTTTGAGCATCTTTTGTGTGAGTATTTGCATTGGAATTATTAGCCCTGTACTCTTGTTTTTGGTGCCCTTATTTTGAAAGATCTCCTGCATAAACCTTAGCCTGCAACCATCACATTCTGTTTCCAAGTCAGGTGAGGAAAGTACTTAACAATGTTACAATACATAAAAAAATTGACTTATCTTTGTTGTGACATTATGACTTGGGTAAAAACTTCATGATAAATTCTATTTTTCCCAGGCTGCTGGAAAATATATTCATGAAATCTCAGTGTCCAACAAAACAAGTCATCTTTTTACCTGAGCTCCACTGTGATATATTGTTCCTCATTTTCATTCCAGGGAAGGTTTTATTTAGTCATATATGCTTCTATTTTTTTTTTTTTTTTTTGCTTTAAAACTCATTGTTAGCCCCGATCATTGAACATTAGTTGTTTTTGAGGGACTCCGGTAAATGAAACTGCCATTGTAGCATCAAAAATAATCAATTTGATGAGTCTTGTATATGCTCCCATACTCAAAGTAATGTGATATTGATTTGGCTCTCTGATATAGTACTCTTCTCGTGCACCAGAATGATTATTGGCTTTTGACAAATTCCATCACAGTATTTTATTTCACCGTCCATCTCGGTGCCTAGCCACCTCTTTTGTCTCAAAGCTCTGCTGCCAAAGCCTTCCGCGCCCGTTCCAGTCTGCAACAAGACTTTCTATGTGTTTCTTACACACTTGGACAGGAAAAGGCTCCCGCGTTTGTGGCTAAACAAGTAAAAGAATTTGATTTGACTCAATCATTCTGCATCAAAACCATTTCGGTTACCGACTCAGCTTGCAAGTGGATATATAATTAGTTTCTCCTTCGTTTTGTTTCACCTGTACGCAACACAGATTCACACGTTATTATGTCGCACACTGTCACGAGCCATTGTGGATGGTTGCCTTGGAAAACTAATACATTATTTAAATCTAAATCACCCTCCCCTGTCCAATTGGGTTATAGATGACAATATGCCAGCACACAACTCTACCCTCATACACACACAACCTTCATGTACTTCCACTACTGCTGTTTTCCCTCCCAAATCTAAAAAAAACAAAGATGGAGTGATGGTTGGATCAAGCAACTACAGGATAAAGCATAATGGATGCATGGGCAGATGGATGGAGTTCAGGTGTGTGAGAGGGAGAGGAGGGTAGGCAGGGAATAGATGAATGATGGATGGAGGAGGGAGGTGGGAAAGAGGAAGGGGGGGGTCATGGAGGTAAGATGGAAAGATGGCAGGCCTCAACATCAGGCCAGTTCATATTGATTAGTGTGTGTAATAAAGAAAGCAAGACACCTGGCCCCAGAGAGGGCATGCTTTTCTTGATGTCTGCTTTAACAAGGTATGCATTTGTGTGTGTGTGTGTGTGAATTTGTGAGAGAACGAGCGTGTGTGTTTGAGATCTAAAGCCACTGAATATGCCAATGTGTGCATTTTACTCACAGAAATGCCAAAGGGTGTCTACAGAAATGAATAAAAGAACAAATACACTCCGTGTGTGTGTGAGTGCGTGCTGCGGGCCGCTACACCAGGAAAAAAAAAAAAAAATCACACACACATACACACACAGAAAACAAGGCCCGCTCATGGAAAAATCAATATGATGGTGATAGAAATATGCTTGAATGTTCTCTAGGTGAGACATTGATCTAAGCTCTACAGAGAATCTGTCCAAAACCAAATAATGGTTAAGGGCCAGCGACCTCCAGATCTTCACAGAAAACAATAATTATAAGCACCCTGGATGTGCCCACACTAAGCATAAAGACCAGAGTCAATAAAGGCTAAATGCTAACGTTGCAAAGGTTGTGTTTCAGCATAACCGGAGAAACCGGGGCTTTCAGCAAACATTTAGAAATTAGATTTTTAAACACACACGAACACATCACTCTTTGGGCTTTTTTTTTTTTTTAAACAACACAACATTTGTTTACCCTCTTTATATATTTTTCATGTTTTCAATCAATCGCAAAACTAATTCAAATCTAAAAAGAAAATATTTAAGAAAAGCACCATATTCAATGCAAATAACTGCAAAAACTAATTGTCATTACTTGCTTTTTTAATTTTACAAAAGCTGTTCATGCCAAATAAAAAAATATAAAGAAAATTCATGTTTTTAATTATTTTCAAATTACTGTTAAAATATTATTACCGGAACAAAATATTTAGCAAACCATAACATGCAGTTTTATCTTTATATCCCGTCATTATAGAAACATCTTAATGAAAGCTCATATTTACATGCAGTGATTGAATATTAGAAATACCTACAGATAATTTTTTTAAACTGATTGTTTAGATCAGGTGAACTCAGAGTCTCATGTAACACTCATACTAGCAAAGTGTTGCTACTCAGTGTTATTGTTCTGATACTGATCAATGTGCGTTATTGGTAACATTTACCGACTAGATCCCATAATCCAGACTGAAACGCAATCTATTTATGTAAATCCATGTATGCAGACTCATAAGCGCTGATGCTATTTGACCATTACATTTCTACTATCACTATCAACCTTATCAAAATAAAAGCAAGAGAAGAAATAAATCTTAGAAAACCACTGAGTATTTCTAAGTAGCTCTTTACAAAAGTAAAACAAAACCCAGTAACACGTGAACTGATCTCCAGAGGCTGGGTGGGCCTACAGAAAACCCGATATCACCTACTCAGTCCATCAGCGCAGCCACTTTTTGAGTGATGAGTCTCCTACAGGAAACAACAGCTGTATGTGCAAATCATGCAAATAAATCAATTACTGAGGCCCTATGTACTTTAAATGCACCCATTAATTAAGCAATGTCAGGCACAATGAACCGTGAAGTTCATTACATTTTTAGCTTTCAGACCCAGGATTTTTTGAAGACTGTAAAGTGAGAGAAGATGAGTTTACCTAATGATTAGAACTATAGCTCAATGTCAAGCAGACGCCAGAGGAAACTTAATGAGAGCTGTTGCGAGCGAGAGACGGCAGAACGCTGAGCTGCTGTGGTGATTGTAAAACATACAAAAAGCTTAAACAACTTTTAACTCGGAAAACATACACAAAGGTTTGTGTGGGACTTTAAAATAGTTTATTATCAGTCTTGCTCAATTAGAGCCTTTGCTTTTTAAGGTCCTAAACATTTTCTTTTATTGGTTGAAGCTTTTTTTAAATGTAAATCTAGATTTATCATCCTTCATGAAGGAATTGAACGTTTTTTTTGAGAGACTCTTGAAAACATTAACAAGTGAGAAAACTCAAACTTTTTAAATCTATACCACCAATTCAGTCATTTTTTATTTCACTGTCTATAAAGACTTTGTGAACCTAATTCAAACATTTCAATACAGACATTCTATCTAATCTGGCAATTTTCTTTTTTTTTTTTTGTATTTCTTGCTGGATTTTGACTCTTCAGTTGAATAATTTTATCATTTTGTAGAATATTTCTGTTCAAAATGTATAAACAATTAATAACCTACCATTTGTATATGCTGTGGTTCAAGACAGGGTCGTATCCAGAGGGTTGGCCCGGGGGGCACAGCCACCCTTCCAATTAGACTGGCCACCTCAGTTGCCCCCCACCCCCCAAGCAGAGACAATCTAGTTCCATCAATATTTTTACATTATTCACAGATAATAATTAATGTAAGTGAGCCATTGATATTGTGCTTTGACTGATTTTTATTTCATTTAGGTTTATGGTAGCCACTTAAATTATGATAAACGGTCTTTACTTTTGCAAACTAGATTTTTTAAGGTTATGGGCCCATTTACACGATGCCAACCCTATAGAAATCTGTGCCCCTACCTATCCCCCCCTAGCAAAGATTTTCTAGACACGCCCCTGGTTTCAGGCTTAGCCTTAGTTTGGTTTAAAATATTTTACATTCAACAGGACTGATAAGCTCAAGGTGAAGCTAACTGAACCCGGTTTCAGAAATTTTTAGACAACTCCAATCTCCAAAAATTTCATTGTGGCTCACACAAACATAAAAACATGTACACTACCCTCCATTTCATATTACACTTTTACTTATATGCACTTCTAGCATTACAAGCATAAATATCACCAGAAGCAACAAATTTAATTCATATTTCTGTCTAAATAACAATATAATACAAATATGACAGTGGTTTCAAAGTTTAGACCTGGGGTGCCCAAAGTCAGGCCTCGAGGGCCACTATCCTGCGCGTTTTAGATGTTTTCCTGCTTCAACACACCTGATTCCAATCTGCAACATCTCAACAAGTCCAGCAGAAGCCTGTTAACAACCCACTCATCTGCATCAGGTGTGCTGAAGCAGAGGAACATCTAAAACATGCTGGATATTGGCCTTTGAGGCCTGGAGTTGGACACCCCTGGTTTAGACGCTAAAGGAATGAATTGCTATGATACGTGGGGGGTGGAAACTGTTGCAAGATGGCAGCACTGTGCTTCAGATGTGGGTCCATTTGGACCACATTGATGTGCAACAAACGACTTGTGCACATCATGATGTTACCACCACCATGCTTCAATTCAGATTTAGTGTCAGGTAGGGATGCAACGATACCACTTTTCTCAAACTGATACTTGGATCTGAGTACTTGCCGATACTTCTACCCAGGGCTTGACATTAACTTTTCTGTTCACCAGCCACTGTGGCTAGTGGTTTTCCAAAGTTACTAGCCACTCAGCATTTTCACTAGCCACAATTTTGTTGTTGAGAAATTATGTTTAATATGATTAAAGCTGACTATGGCGTGGTAAAGTTTACTTGACCTAGATTTACAACCTTTTTAAATGTAAATGACCCTTGTACACACTCATATCAAGACTATGTAAAAATGTTTAACACTACAGGTCATTATCAAGTATTCAGCTCAGATAAGGTTCTGTGTAAAGCTCCTTTTATATGAAAAATTTTTGATAACCATTCTCGACCTGCTGTCTTCCACTTTTCGTTAAACGACCTTTTCTTTTTCTTTGTCTCTCCTTCCTTCGTTTCATCTTCATGTTTTCTTTTTGTTTGCTCTTCGGGTTTCCTGACGCCTTGAATGTGCCGCCACATTATCACCCCCACTACTTCACAACTGTTGTCCACAGGGACCGGCTGTCTAAAGTGACGTTGGTCACGAATGGACCAATGAGCAAACACTGTGCGCAGGCAGTGCTCATGGGAGTTGTAGTGTCTTAGTCTCACATTGCAATTCGTTTATTATTTCAGATGTCATTTGAGAAAACTACAATAAAAAAATGTATATAGAATTCAGCCCGCCAAAAATGGCTAGTCGGAGTGGCTGCGTCACCCGCCACTGCTGAAATTCACCCGCATTTGGCGGGTTGGCGGGTGTTAATGTCAAGCCCTGCTTCTACCACACAAAAGTATTCAATGAATTGGAAGACAGGTTTTATTTTCTCCTCTGCTTGTTACAACAAATAGTGAACTCAATAAAAAATCCAATATTAATGAAAATGAACATCAAAACTAAAATTTCAAGTGAAATACAAAAGTTTTCTGTGAAATTATTGCAGAGTTTCCACATTTTGAGTATCAGTTAACTAACCGAATGGTATCGAGAATGGTATCGGCCCCGATACCCGATATCGGTGTATCGCTAGTATATTTTTATTAATGCTAGGAGCCCATAATATGCACTGCCTTAATTTATATTATAATCATATGTATCGTGACCTACAAATAATTTAAAAGTAGTTTTAAATTCTTCACTAAGTCCAGCTTTTATCTGTTTTTTATTTAAAATTGCATCCATCCGTTCACTTCAGACAACATGGTGTGCTGCTGACCATTTACTCTACAGGTGTTCATATTTCTGTGCTCGACATAAAGCGTTTTAATGACCATGATTTGAATACAAAATGAGATTTACTTTGCATTAATATTGAGCACAAAGAGACGGAATGTTTTGTGAAATGACACAATAATCATATTTTATTCATCCAGTCTGTTTTTTATTGTGTTCATGAGATTTGAAAACAGTATTTTTCTTCTTCCAAGAGTCAAATGAACAAACAATAAGAGTTACAAGGTTTTCTGTTTGCGATGTGAGGCCAGGCTCTTTATGAATATTTGGTTCAAGTTGTGAGATAGCAGGAGAGTTTTTGAATGAGGTGGTGTGTGTGTGTGTGTGTGTGTGTGTGTTGGATGGTGGGGGCCCTCAGAGAGACGAAGCTGGGCCCAGCTGCCTGGCATTAAGCAATGACCTCTGCATAATGAAAGATGGCGACAACATTTCCCACTCATTACAAGGTTCCACACTGTGACAAGATTTGCATATGCATATATTTTTCCCTTCACCTCCCCTCCTCCTCTTTCTCCTCCACCTCCTCTTTTTTTCTCCACTAGAAAGTATTTTTTTTTCCTGTGAGCAGGACATCTGCCTCGCTGACACTACTCGGGAAGAGGAAAAATAAATAAATATGTCTGTGGAGAGGCACATGATCTTTCCAGATGCCACGGAAATATGGCATGATGTCGACGTCATGACACACTCAAATCTTGTGCGTTTTTCTTTGGCTTAAGCACCAGGGAATCATGTTTCGGGTCAGTGTAAAAGAATACAGCTTTGACAGAATATAGGTCTGGAATTTCTGACTGTTTTACATATTACTGTGATATTACTTTACCGTAAATGTCAGTGTGAGTCTGGTGCTACATTGCCTGTGATATTTCTTCTAACATATAAGATTTACATTAAATCAGTGGCTGAACGTAAAAATAAAGCGTTTTTAAAACCCATAAACTCATCCATCCATGTTCTGAACCTGCTTCCTCCGGTTCAGGGTCGCAGGGAGCTGGTGTCTATCTCCGATGGTCACGGGGCGAGAGTTACCGGTATATTCGTATTCTTATGAGAAATATTTCTTTTGGTCTTGAAAACATTTTTGATTGGTGGCCTAATTAAAATGTTGTTCACCTTAAAAAAACTACTTTAAACAAAAAGAAGTGAAAGATGTTACTGTGTGAATTATAAAGTTCAAGCAAAAAACTATTTCTTTGCAGTTTCAAAAGAGACGGTTGCCCTTAAAAAAACAACTGAAAAGAGTCGTTATAATAAATATATAAATAAAAAACAACAAGGAAAAGTGTAAATTGAAATTACTTTTATTTTAGTTGAAGCAACTTTAATTCAACTGAATCAGTCGAAGCCGTACCCCCCCCCCCCACACACACACACACACACAGCGCCCGCAGAGTCGCCGATCTCGGTGAGCTGCATAACGATCGCCGCAGCTCTTCTGAACGTGAATTGTTTTATGTGAATACCTCCAGCTGAGGGCTACATAAATATAGAATTAGACAAAGTGTTATTTTTTCTTTTTATGTTTTATTTTTCCCCTCTTTCCCCCCCTCCCGCTCCACTAACATCCCCGGGTCGGGCTCGGCTCTGAGTAGATGCAGGCACCTACTTCAAAAAAGTTGCAGCTCTCCCTTATGATAGCTCTGCAAAAAGGTTTTCTTTTAACTTAAATCAGCAAATGTGTGGAGCGCAGACCTAGCGGCATGTTTTTCCTCCCTTAGAAATAATTCCTCTCAGGGATCAATTTGAAATTTAAATTGTGGTGAAATGGTATTTGTCATTAACAATCAAATATTTGAACCAGCGAAATACCTTTGCCCCCCTCATCTGTATCTGCACTCTCCTCAGTTCAAATGCATCACATAGGGGCTTCGTTTGATAGAATAAGTAGAATAAAAAAAATATGATTTTAAACATGAAATGAGAGACAAAGCAAATAATAAAATCTTTTTGCTGTTTAAGTGTTAAAGAAACTTTTCAGATAATCAAGTTTTACTCACATGAATAGAAGAGAAGACAGGATGAGGACACTGATACAATCAGTAAGGTGGGACATCTGGAGAACATGTGAGCTCCCTGTCCCCTCTGAAAGGCAGCGTCTCTGCTTCATGTTCATTAGGGAACTGATTGAATTGGGGGGTGTAGCACTGTCACTGTTAATGTAGTAGTGTCTAATTGGAGCGCATTTGCTTTGCAGGTTCTGGCAAGTGTCAAACACAAACAAATCCTGCTAATACTAACAGGTCACCCAAATCAGCTGGATGTCATCATCTGGAAAGGATCTGAACACGCACCAGCTTTAAATTACTGCTAAACAACATGTTAAAGATTTAATACTGTCCAATGTTGATGTTGCACAGAACTGCTTTGATGGGAATGAATTCAGATTGTGAAATTCCAAATGACATGCAATTATACACTATAAAATGTGAATCAGGGCAGTTGTTGATTTCACCTAGTCAATTTATTTTCAAGTAACACATAAAATAGGTGTTTGTTGGTTTAAATTATCGTTTTTTTTCCCTACATAATAAAATATGTTGTTTGAACAGAATTTGTTTAGAGGCCCTTCCATTAAAAACATTTTTTCTGAGGTTTCTGTTGAATATTTTAGCTCCACAGTTGTTCTTACCTTCATAGTGGGGGTGAAAACAGGTCAACAACTTCTCTTTCAGTTTTTATCCCTCAAACTACGCAGGTGGCGATAAAACCTGAGTTCAAGCGGCCTGTATCTGTTTCATCACAACTCCTTTGTTCGTTAGTATTCATCAGCTCCCGCAGTTGAAACCACGCCTAGCATGCTGCTGGCTAAAAGCTGTAGCATAAGACGTATCAAACCAGAAGAGACTACGTGTTTGTTACCATGCGCAGCAGGGCAGGAAACAGTATACCTTGCTCTCATAGGTTAGTTTGTTAGCCAATCTGAGTCCAGCAAATTCAAATAATGAATATTAATGAGTTGCTGCCTGAAGCCTGACAGAACCAGCTGAATTTTGACGCAGAGAGATTGAAAAGTTAATCAGTGTTTCCTAACGTTTTTATTTTTAACTCTTTATTTATGAAAGGTACATCGTCATTTCACCCTTATCATTTTTACATGTTTTATGAGACCTCAGCTACCTGGAACACCTAAAGAAGAAAGGTGGCTGTAGCATAGTGGGGAGGGTGATTGCCTCTCATTTTGGGGGTTCGACCCCTGGTGCTACATGTCAAAATATCTTTGGGCAAGATATTACACTATTATTCTTGCTTTCAAGTTAACATGATTTAATTATGTGGAACCTGTTGACATAAAAAAACTGTTAAGTCAATGAATCCATTTTTTTTGTGTAATTTTCATGCCAATAAGGTGTCTCGTCTCAAAAAGCCCACATTCAGTTTAGGTGATTGTGGTTCAGATGCTAAAACACACTTAACATGTCATTTATGTCATTTCAAACAAAAGATTTATGTAATAAAATATAATTGTCCATTTTTTTTTTGGTTCAGGTGATTCCACAGAGCAGCATCTCATGTCAGATGTCAGGAAATCAGTCAACAACTATACTACAGGTGAAAACAAATGGCAAAGTTCTTTCCAGCACTTCTTCACCACCTCCATCTTCATCTTATGGCTTAGTTGACTAATAGTTCTGGTTCCTTGATCCAGATTACCAGTGCATGGAGACAAAGAGACAAAGGCCCAAGTATCTATCAGAGGACTTGCAGGTCATTCTGTGTGTGTCCATATGCACGTCATCCAGCACTTTCCAGGGCCACAACTGTGATGGTTTAAACACGGAGGTGATGAGGAGCAACTTCAAGGCCAAAATAAGGTGTGTTCTCAATTATGATGAGTCTAAATGTTCACTGTGGCCATTCAGCAAGACCAAGAACTTGATCTGTAATGGCTGCCCATAAAGAGAAATCATCATCAATGAAAATGACAGGTTATTAAGATCAGATTTCAGAGGGCCAATGGCTTTAAGGATGATAGGTTAGCCACCCATAAAACCTTTAAAGCCAAGCTCTGAACGACATCATTCCTGCTCCCCATCTTCATGAGCCCGTGTGCCAGAGACACATGCTAATAAGCTCACAACCTTTAATTAAGCAATATGTGTAAGTAGGCGGCCATTACAGCCTGATTTGTGAGCCAGTTCATTACACTAAGCACCGGCCAGAGGACACATATTCAATACAAATCAAGCTGGCCTGAAAATTATCCTGTTTAATGCGAGGCCAAAATTGATATTTTATCACTCGTCTTCTGATTAGTGACTTTAAGAATCTCCATATTTCATTGTGTTGAGGTGGTGTGGGACATCTGACAACCTGCATTCATTGGAAAGTTGCAGAAGTGTTTATTGGGTCCCAAATGGCTCATCAGTTCACACACTGTTGATGTTTACAACCACAAAATCTCAATGACAATATATTATAACCTATTGCACAATCACGTTTTCTTAAAGTCTGATCAGTCGGTCTTTGCCAGTTCAGGGTTGCAGGGAGCTGGTGCATATCTCTAGTAGTCATTGGGCAGGAGGTGGGGTTACACCTGGACAGATTGCCAGTCCATCACAGGACCACATTGAAATGGACAACCATTCACACACTTAAAGCTAGGGCCAATTTGAAATTGCCAATTATCCTCGTGCATAGTAGAAAACCCATACATACACAGGGAGAACATCCAAACTCCATGAAGAACTTGCTGCAAAGCTACCAACTGCACCACCATGCAGCCCTCTGTTTTTACCTTAACGATATACATTACACGAACATGTAGATGGATACACTTGTTTTTATTATTCAAAAGTAATATCATGGGAGATACTTTCAAGGTGAGACATTTACAGCCAATACATCCCATGACAGACTTAATATACATCATTTAAGGGTCTTTGTTGTTGGTTGAGGTCTTGTGGTGCAAAACTAAATTCATATCCACTTCCTGCTAGCGGCTCAACGCGATGGGTCCCTAAACGAAAGAAAACATCTGATGAACATGTATAAATAAAAGATATATTTGTGACGGAGATAGTGTTGTATGGTCTTTAACTATTGGCTTGCAAAGAAAAATACATTTATTCTTTCACATAAAGTTGTAAATAAAAAAACATTATGATTACACCTACTGCCAAACAGTTTCTTCCGTTTGCGTAGCTGGAGTGAAGCACTTGTGCCTCCTTTTCCCTCTTCTGGATGGGCCGAGCTCTGACCTGGGCTGGCCATCTTGGTTACCTCTGTCCCTTCTGTTTCACCCATTACCTTCAGAGAAAGTGCAGGATATAATCAGTCACATGACATTTTTATCTATTTTTTAAAATAAAACTGTCCTTTAAGTGTATTTATCACACAGATTCACGTTGAAACTGTAAGACTCAAGGTCTGGCAGTAGGATTGCTATACATTCTTACTTCCTCTGTCCTGATACTTTGAGAGAAGCAGAAATTTAGACTTCAAATTCATCAGTTCCGTCAGGTAAAATGGACCAAATCAAATCTGAGCATCATATCTCTTCAATTGTTTATGACTAGTTAATCAATAGGGACATTCTCACCCATGAGCTCACCTCCTCTTCTGTCCCCCTCTCCATACGGCACTACAGATCCCTGTACGTCCAAACCACAACACACAAAATCTCTTTCTTCCCCTAATGCCATCACTAGGCTGAGCAAACACATTTACCAGTTTAATTATTGTTTTTTTTCTCATGGGAATTATCCGATTTTATCTGTATATGCAGGTTTCAAACACCAATCAGCCATGTACTTCAACCTATGCTGCTAAATGTATCTCGCGTCTATGTACTATGTTTAATAATCTCTGTTTATCTGAACAAATGTTTATCTATTAGTGCAGAAGTAAATGTGAACCAGAGCCAAATTCATTCTGATTATAACTGCTATGATTGATAATGTACACTGTCAGCTGCTAATGACCAATAGTCTTAGTTGATCTAAAATTAGTTTTAAATGGGTGATGAGCATCAGGTTTTATTGAGTGTTGCACAGCAATAACATGAGCATAGATTAATAAGGAAAAACAATATTTTTGTGGCCTTTAACAGCAAAAACATATTTTTATGTTACTGAATGGATTAAAATTGTGGTTTATCAATATTATGTTGTTAAATATGTTCTGTTACTGACTCAAAATGCCCCTGATGAACGATTGGAGAACTGTGAAGATGATAAAGGTGAACTGGATGGTTATACACAAAAAACCCCCCTGAAAAATACATGTTTTTTTTTTTTTTTCAGAGAAACACAGTGCAAACTTTAAAGTAAATGTACTACAACACCTCAATGAAGCTACTGTTTCATTAAGTTAACTCTTTTGATGTTCTAACATGTTTAATGCAGTGAATGTTTAGGAACACAACGCTTCAGTTTTTCATGCTTTGTTATCGTTAAAATATAGAACAGTTTATATCATATCCTAATTTACTCTGAATTTATATTGTATTAATCAATAGGATAATTACTGTAATTTAATAATAAGGCTAAAAAGATTACAGCTTTAATTGCTATGTTTTTTGTGTTGGCCTGCTTTACCTGAAAAACATTGTTCTTCAATAGGTAAATTGATTTTATTTAAAGAGGCCAGTTCACACAAATTTCAGGACTTTGTGGTTATTTCTTAAGTATTAACCAGTAATATGAAACATTTTATATCTAAAAAACATCAGGAAACACTGATTAACAGACCTTTCAATCTGTCTGCATTAAAATTTGGGTGGTTCCGGCTCCTTCCGTCAGGCCTCATCTCGTTCATATTCATTATTTGAATTTGCTGGGCTCTGATTGGCTAACAAACTAGCCTATGAGAGCAAGTTATACTTTTTCCTGCCCCGCTGTGCATGGCAACAGCAGACGTACTCTCTTCCTGTTTGATACGTCTTATGCTACAGCTTTTAGCCAGCAGCATGCTAGGCGTGGTTTCAACTGTGGAGCTGATGAATACTAATGAACAAAGGAGTTGTGATGAAACAGATACAGGCCGTTCGGACTCGGGAGAACTCGGGTTTTATCACCACCTGCGTAGTTTGAGAGATTAAAACTGAAAGAGAAGTTATTGACCTGTTTTCACACCCACTATGAAAGTAAGAACACCTGTGGAGCTAAAATATTCAACAGAAACCTCAGAAAAAACGTTTTTAATGGAAGGGCCTCTTTGACAATTACTAAAAGAGAAATACAGTGGGGCAAAAAAGTATTTAGTCAGCCACCAATTGTGTAAGTTCTCCCACTTAAAAAGATCAGAGAGGCCTGTAATTTTCATCATAGGTATACCTCAACTATGAGAGACAAAATGAGGGAAAAAAATCCAGAAAATCACATTGTCTGATTTTTAAAGAATTTATTTGCAAATTATGGTGGAAAATAAGTATTTGGTCACCTACAAACAAGTAAGATTTCTGGCTTTCACAGACCTGTAACTTCTTTAAGAGGCTCCTCGGTCCTCCACTCGTTACCTGTATTAATGGCACCTGTGTGAACTCGTTATCAGTATAAAAGACACCTGTCCACAACCTCAAACAGTCACGCTCCAAACTCCACTATGGCCAAGACCAAAGAGCTGTCAAAGGACACCAGAAACAAAATTGTAGACCTTCACCAGGCTGGGAAGACTGAATCTGCAATAGGTAAGCAGCTTGGTGTGAAGAAATCAACTGTGGGAGCAATTATTAGAAAATGGAAGACATACAAGACCACTGATAATCTCCCTCGATCTGGGGCTCCACGCAAGATCTCACCCCGTGGGGTCAAAATGATCACAAGAACGGTGAGCAAAAATCCCAGAACCACACGGAGGGACCTAGTGAATGACCTGCAGAGAGCTGGGACCAAAGTAACAAAGGCTACCATCAGTAACACACTACGCTGCCAGGGACTCAAATCCTGCAGTGCCAGACGTGTCCCCCTGCTGAAGCCAGGACACGTCCAGGCCCGTCTGCGGTTTGCTAGAGAGCATTTGGATGATCCAGAAGAGGATTGGGAGAACATCATATGGTCAGATGAAACCAAAATAGAACTTTTTGGTAGAAACTCAACTTGTCGTGTTTGGAGGGGAAAGAATGCTGAGTTGGATCCAAAGAACACCATACCTACTGTAAAGCATGGGGGTGGAAGCATCATGCTTTGGGGCTGTTTTTCTGCAAGGGGACCAGGACGACTGATCCGTGTAAAGGAAAGAATGAATGGGGCCATGTATCGTAAGATTTTGAGTGAAAACCTCCTTCCATCAGCAAGGGCATTGAAAATGAGACGTGGCTGGGTCTTTCAGCATGACAATGATCCCAAACACACCGCCCGGGCAACGAAGGAGTGGCTTCGTAAGAAGCATTTCAAGGTCCTGGAGTGGCCTAGCCAGTCTCCAGATCTCAACCCCATAGAAAATCTCTGGAGGGAGTTGAAAGTCCGTGTTGCCCAGCGTCAGCCCCAAAACATCACTGCTCTAGAGGAGATCTGCATGGAGGAATGGGCCAAAATACCAGCAACAGTGTGTGAAAACCTTGTGAAGACTTACAGAAAACGTTTGACCTCTGTCATTGCCAACAAAGGCTATATAACAAAGTATTGAGATTAACTTTTGTTATTGACCAAATACTTATTTTCCACCATAATTTGCAAATAAATTCTTTAAAAATCAGACAATGTGATTTTCTGGATTTTTTTTCCTCATTTTGTCTCTCATAGTTGAGGTATACCTATGATGAAAATTACAGGCCTCTCTGATCTTTTTAAGTGGGAGAACTTACACAATTGGTGGCTGACTAAATACTTTTTTGCCCCACTGTACGTCAAGTGGAAAAAAGTTACAAGCTTTCATTATAGTCTTAATTTTAAGATTGTCTAACTCATCAACCAAACTGTGGACAGTTTTTGTTGAATTCATATTTTCAGACATGATTAACTTGTATTTCATCTTTTGAATTTTTTGATGAATTTAACAGCAGCAGTAAGTCATGTGTTGTCTGATGTTTCTATCTTTACCTTAAGCCTGACAATAAAAGTAATAGCTAGAAAAAAAAACTCAAGGAAAGGATCCACTTAGTTCTTTGTTATGTAAAATCTGAATACATTTGTCTGATAATTGCACATGACGGTCCTCCTGCTAAGCAGATATGGCTGCCAGGGAGGTATTAATCTCTTCATGCAATATACAGCAGGTAGCCAAGGACATTCTCTCTCCTTTCCTGAACCTCTTGTTTCCTGCCCCAACACACACATTACACGCTGGAGAGAGATAGGACCTGCTCATTGCCTGTACAAATCAAATTCATATTTCTGACGGCTGCTGATGACCTCACGGCAAATGAAGCATAGGTCCTCAGTGGCAATCAAACATGCAGCAGAGTAATTACAAAAACGAGGGGTGGGGGTGGGATTGATGCGGTTTGTCAATTAATGTTGCTGCAAGGTGTTTTTAGAAAGGTTAACTTCTTCATATTCTCTGCATGCTAAATTAGGTCAATATTGGTCCGGCAAGGAGTCGTCATCGTTCAGAGATGGACAGTAGTCTGAGTCACGAGGAGTCAAGTAAAGAAAAGGTCTTTGTTCATCAGAGATCGGATCAAGATTACGGTGTTGCTCTTTTCTAAAAGTTATTAGCTTTGTAGCTGTAGCATCCTGCAACCTCCTATTCTAATTATACCGCTACACATTCACCCCTGCTGAAGTTAAGCTAATTACAAGTAAAGCTTGTAAAATCTAACTGTTAAATAACTGCACACCTTTTGTTTCTGCTGTGAAGTGCATCTCCGAGAACGAGATGCGAAGTGGGGAAAAAGAAGCAAGTGTGAGTTTGTAGAGAAAAGTGTTTTTTATTTATACAAGTCACTGGAGATGCTTGTCATCAGCGTTTTTTCCGAGCCATAAATAATTTGCAGAGAGAGGTAATATTCAAGCTGGCAGAGCCTTAGTTGTGCATCTTTAATGGAAGTTTTACAGAAGCTGAGCCAGTTCTTGCATATGCTGCTGTCACCCATATGGAGAAATGGAGACAAAAGGAGCACAGTTGGCTCGTCCTATCTTTTTATAAGTCCAACGACACTTAAATACTAGCCTCGGAGAAGAAACGGCACAGGGGGACATAAACCCACTGTGGTTTTAGGGAAGATAATGACTTTGCCTGCATTAATTTCTTCATCAGCCATCTTGTTGCTACAGACAGAGCGGTTATGAGTCCTCCTCTGAAGGTCCTTGCTTATATGGACGCATTTCCCTGCATAATTTTGGCCCCCAACAGTTGTTGTCAGCAGTGCGTTTTGTGAGTTGGCAGCTGTGGAACATCTGTTTATAGGTACTAAGTGTTTGAACAGCTACACCTCGCTTTACCTTTAATGGTTTTTATTGGAGCACACTGATGGGAAAGAAGCTTTAACTTTTTTGTATTGTTGTGATTCAGCGAGAAGATGCTTTCAACATGGAACATATTACACACACCTGCCTTGGGCGCCAGACTGAATGCAGGCACATGAGCGATCATTAATACAACCTTTTTTAAAATAGAATTGAATAAGCAAGTCACTAAAAGCTTCATTATTGTTGTAGATTTTATTAGACACTTGCAACTCTTTATTTCTGGCCTTTACTAAGGATGTGAGAAATAACTAAAACAAATGTTCAGTTTCTTTTTATTACTATGTCTCTCAATCTGGAAACAAAATACACCTCAAGATTTTCTTCCTGCCAAACAGTCCCTTACAGTTGCCATAGCTTGGAATATTTTGTGTTTACATTTAAAGGGTATTATGTAAAGCTTGTTGCCTCTGGAACTGTGGTCATGTTAATATAAAGGAGGGAAGAAGCAGCTCTTCAGGGCAATTCTGTGCAGGACAGCGTTTGCAAAAAGCAGAACTCTGTCGAGGAAATGAGCGATCTGGCAGTATTTACTCCATAAATGGAAACAAACTTCTTAAGTGGCAGACAAATTTGTTGGTACCTTTACATCTCATTGAAAAAATGCTTAATTTCCCCTCAAAACCAGTTACTTAATGTTTACCTGTATATAGCTGTAATAGCTGACCAAACCCCAAAGAAGTTAAATTAAATGTTTGTTTATTTTAAAAATATGTGCTAAAATAGTCCAAACCAAAGGTGTTGGTACCTCTCAAGAGTCTATCAGTCCTGCATTACAGTCATGTTTCAAACTGTTTAAAGAGGCCATTTCATACAAATTTCAGGACTTTGTGGTTATTTCATAAGTATTAACCAGTAATATGAAACATTTTATATCTATAAAACGTCAGGAGACACTGATTGACAGACCTTTCAATTTGTCTGCGTTAAAATTCAGGTGGTTCCGGCTCCTTCCATCAGGCTGCTTCGTCAGCAGTTTGTTCATATTCATTATTCAAATTTGCTGGACTCTGATTGGCTAACAAACTAGCCTATGTGAGCAAGGTATACTGTTTCCTGGCCCGCTGTGCATGGCAACGTCAGACGTCATGTCTTCCTGTTTGCCATGTCTTATGCTACAGCTTTTTAGTGAGCAGCATGCTAGCAGGCTCTAGGGTCATTTGTGATTGTTACGTGCACCACACTGAACGTGGACCAGATAAAGCAGAGGCCAGAACTGTCTGAAGAGCTCAGAGAAGATTTTAGAGCTCCACGTTGAACATAGTGCTTTTTGGATCATCTCCAAGCAGTTTGATATTATTGTGACCACAGCTTCCAATATCATTATAAAGTTTAAGGTTAATGGGGCGATAGCTGACCTACCAGGAAATGCAACCCCAGGTTGATCAGAAGGATAGAGCTGATGGTAGAAAACAAACCAAGGAAACCATCAAAACCAATCAAGCTGAACTCCATGATCAAGGTTCGTCCCATTCTGATCATACTATCAGTCAGATTTTGCACCATTGTAGGCTTAATGGAAAAACCCAGGAGACCCCACCATTGACCAATAAACATAAAGACACCAGATTGAAAATGTCCAAATTGCTTCTGGTAGAAGATTCTTTAGAATGATGAACACTGGAACTTTTTAACCAAAGACAGCAATGGTGTTAAAATGTCCAAATGAATCAACCGTCTTCTGATTACCAATGTTCTGGTTTGGTGTCAGAATATCTAAGATGACAGTGCTGTTAACTGTATCTCAGGCTGCCATAGAGACTGAATTATATTAATCTAAAGTAATCCCCCCAGCTGCCAATTCTTGAGTCCCTTGTTTAATTAGGAAGTAAAATTACTCAATATGATGCTTATTGATTATACGATTTTTGTGTAATTGATCTTTATTGCTGTCATTTATCAATTCCAAGATGTTAAGACAGACAATACTAAATAGAAATATTCTATAGATATTGTTTTAATTCTTAGATTTGACTCATAGGGGGTCTACAACCTGTGGCTCAGGGCGTAGTTTTATTGTTAACATCACAGTTCGTTAGCTTGCTCCTTACTTTATTGCTACCGAAAGTCTTCACATGTGAAGTGGCAGGGAAGCAAAACACAACAGATGCTGTGCTGCTGATCACCTGGTCAGACACACAATCCTTCAGTCTCACAAACTGTGGTCTGTTTGTGAGGTAGTCCAGGTGATTGTGGAGGCATCCACCTGTGTCTTCTAGAGTTTTTTTTTTTTTCCACAGTAAAACAGGCTACTGAAAGAAACAGATTTGTGTCTGTGTGTGAGTGTGCAAAGTTCAGAACAGCCTCATCTGGTATGCACAAGTCCATAAGCTACACACACATGGAGACACCATGACACCAGTAACAGATACACCAGCACAGTGTTTACTCACATCAGTACATCATCAGTCACATTCTGATTGAGAACAATTAAAACGCAGGAGAGCCTCAGAGCTAATTGCTGGTGCATCAAACATCCTCCCTCCTCTCTTCTTTGGCTCTCAAGCTTCAAAATATTAATTTTGTACAGATGATCCAGGTTGCTCGGGGTGTGACAGTATGATGGAGGACAGAATATGTTCATGCTGCTGCAGTAGTTGTTACAAAGAGCTACTTTTAATTAGGCACCAGTCTGTCAGATCAGTCAGTACATCTGACCTGCATCTTCTGTAAATGCATGCGGACAAAAGAAATCAATACGCACACTGATTGTTGCTTATTGCTCTTGATCAAACACTGTCCTAGACTTTACATGATGATCATAGTCACAAACGGAGGATTTTACATGCAAATTTCAATCACGAGCCGTTTATCAGTATGGAAAACATATTCTAGTTTTGCCCAAGGGCGAAAAAAACTGGTAAAGGTATGGTAAAGTAGTTACTGTGTTCTTCTCTGTCAGAGAGGAAGATAAAACACTATAGGAAATGCTCCAAACCACTTCTCCCTCCTTCTTCTTCTCTTTTCTTTTACATTTGTTCAACTTCAGTTAAAAACAGCAAAATAAAGGAGTATAAAAAAATATCGAGTCAATGATCCTCCTGATTAGGATTTCCTGTGATGTTATTTTTTTATAATGTAACTTTCTAAACTTCAATTTACTTGCTTTCAACCATCCATCCATTTTTTATTGATCCTATGTAGCTCCACCCACTATGCTTCCTCTGGTTTTGCAAAAACATTTCCTGTCTAGCGCTTGTCTCATTGACAGATGTACAAAACTGGGATGAAAACTTTTCAATAGAACATTTAGTAGTTAAACTGATTGATCTATTTGTGATCAAATCAAAAGACTTTGAAAAAAATTAAAATCTAATAGCACTAAAGCTAACGTCTAAAGAACCTTTCCAAACTGATGATCCAATTTTGGCAAAGAATCAGTATCTGTTTGATCCTGTTCAGATCACTGGGATCTTTGGTCTATGACTACTGGTTTAGGGACAGGGTACATCCTGGACAGATGACCAGTCCACACATTTGAGCCACATTTTTTTTTTTATTTTCACAGTTTCCATGAGCAGATCCCAACCAACATCTTGTGTCTTTGGACAATATGAAACATGTTAGAAATGCTGAAAGATATCAAAAACCTGATATTGTAAAGCTAATTGCTTTTCAGTTACAAACATTTTATTTACCAAACATTTTGGAGCTGAACAGTCAATGCACAATCCTTAACAACAAGAAGAACTTGCAATATACTTTTAATTTTAAAGGTCTTGTATAATGCAAAATCACTTTTTGGGACTTTTAACCATATTGTGATTCTATTTCCTTATTTAACCTCCTAGAGTGGTTTTTGGCTTAATGCATGCATTTCTCCTGCATCCTGCGCTCTGAACAGCACAAACAGAGATCTCTTAGCAATGGGGAAAGGGGCGGGGTTATCCTCCATGCCAACGGTTCCTTTTAAGAAGCTTTAAAATAGCTCAAAATATGATCGGAGTGGGTCTTTAAGTAACATTACCAACTCCCACTAACAACCCAGTTATACTCACATACACACTTTTCAAAAGTTTACACATGTTTATGGGTTCTCCATTTTTTGAAAATGATGGATGAAACTTAATTACATTTAGATTAACCAGCCTTGGTCAGGGTTGCAGGTGCAGTTGAAATGGTACAAATTTGTACTTTATATCAATTTGAACACTCTAAGGGGCATTTCTGACCTTTTAAAGACTAGTATTGTACTTTTAAGGGAACATTTTAAAACAATTTACCTATAGGTACAAAAATGTCCTTGTCTCGTACCTCTATTTCTGAGAGTGTGGAACACAAGTTGCAACACTGTGGCATCCTGTGGGGATGCCAGGTTTGTTTGTTTTAATGCTGTGAAAATTTTTTATTCGGGTTCATCTATTGTAGCTTCACCTAAACTCACTCTGATTTTGATCTTCGCAGCTGTTTGACTTGCCGACTCCGCCCTTTTTGCTTCACCGAACTGACTATTTACCGTATTAGGCGACCTGCAATGGTGCCGCTATTGGCCGGTAGATGTAAACATAATGCCAAAGTTGTGCTGGTCAGAATAAACATTTTATTATATTTTACTTATAATATAATTTTAAGGGAAATACTGTACTTTCATTCTGCCCCTCCTTAAACACCTTGTGGAGGTATTTTTTTAAATATATCTTTTTAAACTGGTTCCCTATTCAACCTTTAATCGACTATAAACGCTACTTTGATCACAGTTAATGGATGAAGGCCAAATTGCAGAAATACATCTCTCTCACAATACTGACTTAAAAGGAAAAAAAAACAAAGAAACAAAATATGAAGCATCATCTTAAGATGTATGAAAAGAAATACAGCTACTATAATATGGAACACTGGAAGTAAAAATCTCCACAATCATCTTTTATCGGAGGAATAAATCTTACAAACAGCAGGATTTTTTTCTTCAGCACATTTTGGTTCTTTAAGAAACCTTCTCATTCTTTTAGTGATGTCTCACCTCAATGATAGCCCCATCTGGTTGTCGGAGGAAGTGCCTGTATTTTTGCTTCAGCCCACTCATGTAGAGAGTATAGATGATGACATGGGTGCTGGTCTCACCCTCGGGTAGTGGTCCAGCCTCCCTGTTGGGCTCATCAGTGGGGGCTGCAGAGCTGGTTAGGGAGTCTCCGGCTGTCCAGATATAGTCATAAACAGCCACCTGCTCAATCAGAGACATGATGGGGAAAATACAGTTTTATAAATCTAAAAGGCATCATCTAAGCTCCACTGCTGTAAAATATGAGTCCTGTGAGACCTGATCTGTAGCAGGTATGAAGACAGGTTGTGTTTATGATCACATGTGGTTGGATGCCCTATTTGTGAATCTCTTTCCCTTTCTGCATGTTTTGGAAACTGACACACCTGTAATGTGCTGCTCTTCTGTATCAGGGTGAGACATGGGAGCTAGTGGGGCATGTAACATGTTATATAGGTCATCTAACTTGAAGTCATCCATGTGTGAAGATCATGGAAGCTCTTTCGCTCCCTGAGAGGGTTTATGGGTGAAGGCTGGGATATCTAATGGAGATAGAGCTTATATAGTATTTTAGAAAAAAAAAAAGAGGGGAAATAGTGCATGTACATGTCCAATCCTTTCTTTCTTGTTTAAATAAAGTCTAAATTCAGCTCTCCTTTTGGTGTCTGTATTATTTTATGTCCTGATGCTTGTACTTTAGGGGCCCTGATTTAAATTTTACAAGAGCAGCTGAGTCACACCAATGAGCTGTACACAAAACACATACAGCCACACACGTCCACATGGCCAGAATAACAAAAAAGAACAAAGTTTTTCAAGGTGACTCCCTAATTGGCTGTGTAAATATGATTTGGTCAAAAAATATAGAAAAAAATAAATGGATACAAAAGCCAAGTTATTCAGCAGGCAGTGAGTGGTTGGGTCAAGCTGAAGGAGAGGTGGCGTTACGATGTCACCCCTACACTTATAAACGGTTGGCCAAACACAACTCTAGGCAATTCATTGAGAAAACAGTGGAGCTATTACCACACTTGTAATTAGAGGTGTAGCATGAAGTGCAAAGCCCAAAGTACAAGTGAGTACAAAGGCCCTTACTGTCAAAGTGTCAAAGAGTCACAGAAGTAAGTGTGTGCATGTGTTTGTGCTTGTGATGTAGAGTGCAGGGTTAGAAAGTGATGCTGGGATGCGTCTCTTCAAAGCTAATTTAGACTCTCATTAGTGAAATCGCCTCAGCTGCACTTTGCCTCTGGCTTGGCCTCAGCCCACACTGGAGGTAACTGATTACCTGAGTTTTTTTAAGTAATCAGCACCTCTGCAAGGCAGCAATCAATCTGTTTGGATAGCACGTGAATGCTGAAATCCTTTGTTTTTTGTTTTTTTTTACATTTTCAGAAAACCCAGCTGAGAATGTGAGAAAGTGATTGCTTCCTTTGTTACAAAGTTAGCAGTCAGTCTTTTAGCTAGTGTGTTGACATAATGAACAATCGTCCAATATTTAATTACAAAATGCCCCCTCAGATGGAGAACAGTGCAGTATCATTACTTACAAAGGTTATACATCCCTGTTCTGTGGTTTATATGATACACTCAGAAATAGAGGTACGAGACAAGAACATTTTTGTACCTATAGGTACATTTTTTTTAAATGTTCCCTCAAAAGTACAATATTGGTCTTTAAAAGGTCAGAAATGCCCCACTGATGGTCCAAATTATATAAAGTACAAATTTGTACCATTTCAACTGCCATTGCAACCCTGGCCAAGGCTGGTTAATCTCAATAGCGACAAGAAGGGTACAAATTCTTGTCGCTGGGGGTGTACCCTGTAGTCCAGGTCCATTTTTGTACCTTATAAAGTTGTTCCACTAAAAGAGTAAAATTATGCCACATTTTGAAGTCTAAAACCAACATGTAAACCATAATATTGAAAATGATGTATGAAACTTAATTACATTTAGATTAACCAGCCTTGGCCAGGGTTGCAGGTGCAGTTGAAATGGTACAAATTTGTACTTTATATCAATTTGAAGAGGGGCATTTCAGAGGGGTATTTCTGACCTTTTAAAGACCAATATTGTACTTTTGAGGCAACATTTTAAAACAATTTACCTATAGGTACAAAAATGTTCTTGTCTCGTACCTCTATTTCTGAGAGTGTATACATCATGATACACTCCCAACAGTCTGATAAAGTGCAAGAGAAGAAAGGTTTGATTTATCATATTGAGGTACAATGCAAAGTAATGTGGTCAAGCAAAATTTGTACCATACTATAGATATCGCTAACGAGAAAACCATACTGCTAAAGTTCAGGGGCAGCACCAGAAGCAGGGTTATACCATACCATCGTATAACCTTTCAAATGTTTTTAAAGTGGAAGACAGAAGAAACAAACCCGTTAGTAAACTTTTCATCTAAGAGTTAAATCTATTTCAGTTCCCTAAAACACAAACTGATGGATTGAGCATTAATCCCAATCTTACACTGACACATGGCTGCTCTACCAATCAATCTTTTTTTTGGGGGGAAATTTGATAATGAAGCTGTCACTTATATTATTTACTGAATAAAACCTAGATCAAAATGTAGGATCAGTGTGTGAAATCCAAACACACCCTTGCTGCCTCTGTAAGCCATGAAAAAGTTAAACAGCAGCCAGGTACAGGACCATCAGGTTGATCATAAACTCTCATCTCAGCCAAAGCCAGATTAGTACAGGAAGTAAAGCTGATAGGATGAAGAACCCGATGAACACGGAAAACCACAACATGGTGGTAAATAATGTTTTAATCAGTTAATCCTAAAAGTTCCACACTAAGACAAACATGAATGGAACTTTGTCTTAGCATGAATACAAGGTAATTATCATTGTTTAAGAATTTATTTCATTATTGAGTAATGACTGGATAATGTAAGGTCATTATGTATAATTTGTTCTCCCCATCCCTATATTTTATGTGTCTTACTGACTGACCAGAAGGTAAAAGGGTTAAACAAGGCGTCTCCTTTAAATAACTCAAGTGCCGCTGGAGCTTTTACCTACTTGAATGGTTTTATTCCTCCGTGAACATTGAAAGCTTATGAATTGTGCCAGAAACTCCAAGAGCACTAAAAGTAGACAAGTTGGCATAGGATGCAACATGTTCTTAAGAGTATAAAATAGTTTTCATACGTACTACAATTCAATGAAATGCTTTTGCATTTTAGCAGCTAACCCTTAGTAAGTAACTCTTTTCCATAAATGTCCAACAATTATCAGGAAAGTGGCTCTAATGGCCAACACAAGTACACATATGATCCAAATAAGGCCCCTCACCCGAAATATTTGAAACCAAGCTGTATTTTGATGATACAAACACAATAAATACTGTTTCTATACTATACGTCAATTTGGTTAAACGCACCTGCTTAAATTCTCCGATGTGGTTTGCATGAGTATGTATTTTGGCTTGCATGAAAATAGGTTTTTTATGTTAGCCATGCTACCATCCTACACTAATTAGCACGTGAAATTGAGCTGACAAGACAAGACAAAAGCTTGAAAAGGTGTTTGTGCGTTCAGTTTGGATGATGCCATTTCATGCAACGCACCATGGCTCTCAGGAAGCATCACTGCTGGGACACAAAAAGGAAAAGAGCATTAGAAGGCCTGTCTGCTCAGCTCCACTCTGTTGTGTATGGTCTGTTGTGTTGCGTTATGGTGCTAGCCTGGCTTCTAGCCCTATAGTTTGAGTGCTCTCTCCACTCCACCATTGTTCCATTTGATAGCACTAAATGACTGATTTAGGTTCAATGGCTGCATAGAGCAGACAGGCCAGCTGTGGGTTAAGCAGATAGCATTCAAGTGAGTTAACCCAATTCAAACCCAATAAAGCCAGGATTTATTGTTGAGGTCTGTATTTAGAAATCTGATTGAGTCTGCATCAGTCCTTTGACTTGTATCAGGAAAGACGGCTCTTATTTCTTTTAGTGGAGAGCTATAAACGGCAAACCATGTTTTCCAGCAGGGACATAAATCTAAAAATTTGTAGACATTACCACAAATGCACGTTGGGAGGGAGGGGCACGGGTTCAGGAAGTGGGGATGACACATCTGCCGACATGGCTCAACGATTCACCCAAGACAGTCTTTTCTTTCTGGAAAAAATATGATTTCACACCTAGCAAATCCCAGCAAACCTCCAATGAAGACAAAGTAAAGCAGTCAGTCTGTCAAACATAACACCTTTTAGTTATGGATTTGTGAAAAACTGAAACATGGTGAACAACCTTTGGTTGGCCTCCCAGTCATTTTAGTGTAAACAAATCCCACAAGTAGTATTTGACTTCATGCTAGCCATTTTTTGAAATCTTTTGGTTGAGGTTGATAGAGTCAAGAGAAAATATTAGAAACTTTATTCAACCAGGAAGATCCAACTGAAAATTTCAAATCTCTTTTTCAAGGGAGACCTTGCAATGATCGGCAGCAAATACTTTGTTTATTTATTTATTTATTACAGCAAATACCACACTATAACTGACTAAAAAGGTTATTTAAAAATATATATATAAATTTAAAATGACATACAATTTATGTGACAAAAGTACAAGTTATGGAAGCTTTGGGTTTAAAGGCTCTCAAAGATATTTACTGTTAATCTTTAGTCATTTTACAAAATATTTCAAGTAAAAGGTGTTGCGTAAACAAACTGTATTTTTACCCATTTGTGTTTACAAAGATGGAACAGGATGGATGGATGGACGGACAGACAGACTGACAGATTTAAATGGTATTTAGAAATGTAAAACTAAATTAAAACTAAGCATATTAAAAAAACAAAAATCTGAATATGCAGCATCAAAGTAAGACCTAGATGAAACAACAAAAGGAAAACAATAATAAAAAAACAAACAATTGAAAAATGTCCTATTGCTATATATGGAGGGGGCGGGACCTAAAACTTCTACTGCAGCCAACCACTAGGGGGCCCTCTTTATAATCTTTGAACTGGCACTTTATAAATAAAGCTGATTGAATTGAGCTGAATTAAGTTTCAACTTGTGTATAAGTTTCTTAGTCTAGTAATATGTTGATTGACCATCTGTAAACACAATGTCAAGAGTTGACTGGTTACTAAAAATAATAAAATTTTTATTGTTTGTTTTTTTTTTGGGATGGTGACACCATCTGGTTTGCCAAAGCAGTTCTTAAGCTTGACCTTGTAACAAACTTTGCTTCTCAGCAGTGATCAAAACATTGTGTCAAACAAGGAACTGGGCCTGAGGGAGATTGGCAAACCCTCCCCATCAAGTAATGTGTCTGTTAATCCACTTTTTTGGGGGTTGAAAATTGTTGTAAAGGGGGAGACCAATCACTGGTTAATAAACACGAATCAGTACAGCTGCAGATAGAGCTAATTTATGGAAATAAATATTGAGACCATACTGAGGAAAGGGTGTATTAATGCGTGTCAACCAAACTTGAAGTTTTAAGACACTTGTTTGTGTATCTGATATATGTCATATATAACGTGTCCTCCTGAGAGACGAGGAAAAGAAGCAGAAGTTTGCATGAGCAGAGAAGCTGGCGACTGTCCAGAACAAGAGCCTAAGGCATCAACACCAACAGACTTGTCAGTCCCCTTGATCTTTAAATGATTGATCCAAACTAGATAGTCATAATTACCATTGATAAACGCTCTCTTTCCTAGATCCTCCAATTTAAATATTCACAAAAAACTTCTTAAAGACATAGCATTCCTGAGTAAATTAACTTTTATTGTCTTTTCTTTCATTGACCTCATCAGACTCACATTTTCACAATAAAAGCGAAAGTATTAGTTAAATATCCTTTCAAACTCTTTTTTCCTTGGTCCTTTGCACATTATGATATATTGCTAAATGTTTTCCTACATATTATTATGAGGTTGATGGTTAAAGTCCACCATAGTGTTAATCTTTCTATACGACTAGTGTCCTTGATGCTGTACACCTCTTTCTTCTTTCGCCCTTATCTTTCTTGCCATCTTCTACAAAGAGAAAAGAAGTTACAGACTTTTGAGGGTCTACTACCCACATCTTTTTTCAACTTTTTTCCCCCCATATAGCGCCATCAACTCATATATTCTGCGAAAAGGCAGGACTTTCCTTGACTGGCGTGATCCTTTTGGTTTGTAGTTCTGTCCCACTTGGCTTTAATTTACAGTGGGAAAATAATTAGAATCGCACTTTTGGAAAGAGTGGAGTGAAAATGTAAACAATGCTTCCCTGCGGGCGGGTGCTTCATCACTTTGACAGGTGCATTTGAATTTGCCTGGGTGGCGGACAGGCTTGGTTATTTATGTGTCAGTCGCACATGAAAGCCCTGGCTGGTGCTGTAGTTGGGACTGAAACTGTGGAAGGGATTGAAACTCTGCTGAATGGGTTTAGATTTGGGAGAACCCTTGAAACGTTGCTGGTTCTTAAGGTGAAGGTTAGACCAGGGCTGTTGCTGCTGACACTTATAGATAAGCAGAGGGTAAGATTGGAAATCTAACCGAATGTAGAGCTTGTGTTGAATCTAGAAACAAATTAACTGTTGCAGTAAGAAAATAACTGACTTACCACAGTAAAACAATGCTATTTTTAAACATTTTGGATACAATCTTAACAACTATCAGCTAATGCTTAAAGGTACAGTATGTAAGAATTAGACCTTGTCGTCAAATCCGAGTTCATGTAGAAAAAAAACAAACCTTTAAGAAGCTTTTTAAATGTTTTTCTCACCTTGTTCAAAAACATTCAGTCATTGGACTGAATTGGAACAACAAACTGAGGAAATTATCCCCTTTAGTTTAAAATATAGTATGTAAGAGTTTTACAGTGAAATAATCACAACAGTTTAATGTCCCACCGATGTTGAAAACAAAGTCACATTGTATCAGATCTTGATCTCAGCCAGCTGGATAGTCGCTTGTTTCTGTCATTTTAAACAAGCTAGCCCAGACCGTAATCATTATTTACACGTCCAGACTTCCTGGTTCCATAACGAATCACATGTGAGTCTGCAAGGCTGCCAAGTCTTCAACACAAGCAGCTGTAATTCCACAACGAGCGGCAGCAAAAAGTAAGAAACCACCACATCCTTCCAACTGAGCAGCCGAGCTGCACATGATGGGGCGTTCACACGCATTTAGGAAAACTCAACATTCAACAAATAGACCTTCAGATATTCCCAAAAATTGAAAAAATACAAGAGAAACTAAACGAGGAACAACATCAGAACTGGCATCTCAACAGAAAAATCAGGGAGGGGAGGGGGGGAGTGACTGAGAGCAGACTTTTTTTTTTCTACATGAACTGCAGGATTTGGATTTGACGACCAGGGCTAATTCTTACATACTGTACCTTTAAAATTAATCAATGATAATAACAATAGCATAGCAGACTACTTTGACTACTACAAATGCTCACTATTATTTTGTGCACAAAAACATATTTATATATTTTTTTCAATGGGTTGTCCTATACATAGATACTTCGTCTGATTCCGTCGTCCCTTCGGCCTTGAGTTGTAAAGGGAAATAACTCGATGACATGGTAAATGTGTCAAGGAAAGCTACAATTGTTTCGAGAAAGAAATTTGCTACATTTCAACAGTTTGTCATTGTGTTATTCATATAAATGTTATCATCCCTTATTGGTCTAGTAGAGAAAAGTATATTTTAAGGTGGGATATGGAATATTTTCAGAAAAAGCAATATTTTTCATAAAATAATGCTTTCAAGGGTTGTAGAATAAAAAATACCCTATTTCCTTTAAAAATTTGATTTGAAGTAAAATATTATAAAACATCAATTTTGACGGGCACGACATTGACGTTTTTTTACATCTACCAGCCAATAGTTGGCAGAGCAGCAGGCACCATTTTGGGTTGCCTAATACCGTAAATAATCCAGCACAGTGAGGCTGGTACTGTGGAGTCTGCAGGTCAAGCAGCTGGAAGCACCGGGGACATGTGGTGATTATATATCTTATTTGCTTGCTATAGAGGGTTGTGTGGAAACGTTTTTATTAGCAGCTAGCTAATATGTAGCTACATGTTGATGAAGTGGATGAACGCTTAGGGACACTTTTTCGACTGGAAGACACACCACAGAGGATTTTATTGCTTTTTTTGATTTTATTAGATAGGTGGTGTGTGCAGGATGGTGTGTGAGGAGGAGAGAGGATCTTAAGAGGGACTGCAGGAAGTTTTGGATCCGTGGGACAACTATGAGCTCTTTGCTACGGACTGAATCATTGACTACGCTTCAAACAGGTAGGAGCTGCTTTTATTAGAATCAGTGTGTGATCAGCGGGGCTGGAGAGCATGATTAGTGAGTTGAACTCATGATATTTTATTGTCCTGCTCGGATCGGGGATCCGAGTGGGTTTGATGAGGAATATTGGTCGACCTCAGCATCGGAGCGCGCGCGGGGGGAGGGTTAATGAGCCTGGCACCCAGATGGCTGAAGGCTTTGTGCCGTGTTATTCTGTTCAAGTTCCATATACCACCTTTAAAGAAGTACTAAATAACTTTTAAAACTTGAAGCTACTGTTTTAAAATGTCTAAGTGGATACTATTAGACACTCTGAACAACTTCAGTGGTTCGGGTTGCTGCTGTGAGTGGTGCGGTTTCTTTTCTGCGTTACAGCAACAGCTGTTTGTTGTAGCAGCAGTTGCCATTCGCTCCTATAAAGGCTAGCAGTTAGCTTTTTGGCACACTGACCGGAGTTTGCTTTCCATTGGCATCATGTCGGAACATGAAAGAAAAAGGAAAAGAGTAATGTCTTCTGAGGCGAGGCAAAGAAAGCTTGAGCAAGACAGGGAAAAGTCAAAAACCAGAATAAAGATCGGCAAGGCCTAGACTCGTTGGAATGAGCTGAGAGAAGTCAAGCTCTCACCTTGCATCGTTGCTGCTGGACTTTTAAGTAAAAACACACTATCTTGTCTAACGACATCGTAATCTGCAAAGCCGGTTCGAGCAATGGTTGTTTACGACAGTTGTAATTACGCTTTTAACCCCTGGGTGGGAAAAGTGGAAAAGTTACTTATTACTGGTTAAATTTGCTTCAGTGGCTCTTCTTCTTTCAGTCTAATGTCATGACAAATGGTATGCCTGACTTTATTGTTCATAACTTCTGCATGGTTAGCTTCAATTCTGCTAACCGAAAATGCTCACTATTTATTTTAACCCATTTTGCAAAGCTCTAAATGACTAATATAATTTCTGTATGTGACTAAATCTTGAGAATATCACACACAATCCTTTCACATTTTGCTTCACTGCCTGTGTTGGATGGTCTTTGTGAAATAGTTTCTGTTACTGTCGGGAAGTTTCTAACATTCTATGAAGGAATTTGCTGAATTTTTTAAAATTATGTGCAATACTCTCATACTGAAATCTTGAAATATTTAAGCATTACTTATACCTGCTTGTGGGAAATATTCCTGAAACACTGCATACGATTGAGATGTGTCTGCACAGGTGTAAAGGTTTGTGAAGGAACCTGGTGCCACACAAGTCATCAAACTGAACAAATGCCAGTTTGAGGGCATATAAAGTAGATGCTTTGGCATGCTGTCATAGAGGGCTCATGTTTTTTGTGCATTTGGAAACAAAAAACATTGTCTCAGTGAGAAAAATACACCATACGTACAAACACAACCTGCTCAAAGCGAGCATCAGTGACAGTTGTCAAGTGAGAGAAGAGATACACATAGTTGCATCTTTTGTCCACACATAAATGCACAGACACACACAGTAACACATGCTAGCACCCATATATCTATGCTCACAAACAGACAAAGCCCCACACAGTGAGGCAACGCATGCGTGCATCTCCAACGCCTGCGGGCGCTTGGAGCGGTGGAGCAGTGAGTGGGGGAGGAGGGGAGACCGGAGGGTTGCTGGGGTGATGGGAGAGTCTCTTCATGTGTATGGGTGTGTGTTGGTGTTATTAGGGGGGCTGTGCAGAGAGTCAATCCCCAGACTCCATGACCACCACCAACATTTTCGTTAGACCATGTTTAGGTTTAAGGCCTGCTTGCTGAGCTCTGTGCACACTGCAGAAACAAAAGGCATCCACACACACACCAACACACATGGGATCATGGACCCAGAACGTAAAATGTGATTACACACAATCTGAATTAATCAGCAAATAAAATGTAGTCGAGATGCGCAAACATCATTTGTCATGGGCTGAACTGCACTAATGCACAAACCCCTCATGAAACATTCACAAGTGCACACAGCTCCGGAGCCTGCGTCGGGCAAGTAACGATAACAAACTCCTATTTTTAAGCTATCGTATAAATTTAAAAAGTTGTTCTGTAGCTAACCGTTTACCGCTGATCGTAAAAAATAATCTAATACTTTTTATTATACAAGTTAATTCAGACCGATGACACTAGATCTTGTGATCCTCAGTTTTTCAGTTTAGTTAATCCACTAATGATTGTAAAATACAGTTAAACAATTAAAATATTCGTATTTGTGATTTCTGTTTGAAAGCCTGTTTAGTCAAACCACTTTTCTTTATGCCAACATTGTTCAAACAGTCTGTCCACATGGATGCAGACATCAAAGTGATAGTGGATTTCTATAAGAAGGTTAAGAGCAATTAAAAATCTACTTGTTGTATACGGGTGTTTGAAAATAAAGATTTATTCTGCTAACAAATAGAAGCTAATGGCTTTTCACAGTGAGGGATTTTGTCTTAACATAATTCTACACTAGAAAAACTTCCAAGCAAATCATAAAAGTGAAACATTTTAAAACCGTCACATCACTTTTTCACTTTGCTATAAATTGTTGTTATGGAAGAAATTGTATGAACTTCCAGCTGGAACTGCTACATACTGATCCTTAAACAGACCCTTCCATTAAAAACGTTTTTTCTGAGGTTTCTGTTGAATATTTTAGCTCCACAGGTGTTCTTACCTTCATGCTGGGTGTGAAAACAGGTCAACAACTTCTCTTTCAGTTTTTATCTCTCAAACTACGCAGGTGGCGATAAAACCCGAGTTCTCCCGAGTTCGAACGGCCTGTATCTGTTTCATCACAACTCCTTTGTTCGTTAGTATTCAGCAGCTCCCGCAGTTGAAACCACGCCTAGCATGCTGCTGGCTAAAAGCTGTTAGTATAAGACGTAGCAAACAGGAAGACATGGCGTCTGATGTTGCCATGCGCAGCGGGGCAGGAAACAGTATACCTTGCTCTGATAGGCTAGTTTGTTAGCCAATCAGAGTCCAGCAAATTCAAATAATGAATATGAACGAGCTGCTGCGAAAGCCTGACGGAACCACCGGGATTTTGACGCAGACAGATCGAAAGATCTGTTAATCAGTGTTTCCTAATGTTTTTAGATATGAAATGTTTCATATTACTGGTTAATACTTAAGAAATAACCACAAAGTCCTGAAATTTGTATGAAATGGCCTCTTTAAGTGCTGCACCGCACTAGCCTCCCCCCACTAATTCTCTTACAGAAAAACCTCATGTGGAAATGTGAAGCACAAAACAAGTGATTTTGGAACTTTCCAAGCTATTTCAGTAATCCCTTGTAAAAAACCAAACATATTAAAATCTTTGGGGTTTATAGTAAGGTTTCCCACCAATACAATTCTTTGTAAATAGTTGTATATTTGTGTAAATATTTATAAAGTATTCTTGCATAACTCCCCATAAAATATTAATTTATCATTTTAAAATTAATATAATACAGACTTGAATTAAATTAAGACTAAATAATACCCTACTGACTGCCACATAGTTACATGTAAGGTCCATGCAACGCATACACAGACTGCAGCACATTGCACATGGCTGGGAACAGACCAAACCATTATGCATAAACGACCACTTACATACATGCATGGATAAACCAAGCAATGTCAGCCATTAGAACAGAAATAGATATGCTATTATTGTAAAATTGGCCAATATGTGGCCGGTCGGCAGATATAATTGAAGCAGCTTGAAAATGGCATGGATGCACACTGTCTGTGTTAGGCCTGATTTGGCTGAAGCAAAGGTCTGTGTCTGGTAAAACGCACCACTGGACAAGACAGGCCGACCATTCATATTTGCATGGAGGGACACATGTACGGGCATGCACACATACACACACCATGGTGAAATGGCTAGTATGCTACAGTGGCTTTCTTCCACCCTCCTCTCATTACAGTGCTTCCAAATCAAGGATGGCCGCGTGTAACTGTTTCAACCTGAATAGTCATGAATCTAAAGTCATAACAGTAATAAACTCCATCCAAAAGTAGCACAAACCAAACTGGACTTTGAGAAAGGATAAACGAGCAAAAAATAACTGTATTTACAGTCAAAATAGGACCAGACGACTTTAAAGAGATTATACATTTAGATAGCATCTCCCAGTGCCTGAGATAATCCAGAAAATAAGATATGCATAATTCACTGTTACTAATCTCTTTTGCAGAAAGCCTATTCCCAATCTACAATAAACAACTCAGATAGCAGCTCAGCATTTGCCTTCATGCCATTTCTGACTCACGATTGGCCCTGAGGAGATCCCTTTTCCAGGTTTGTTCTGGGGCATGCTGAAGTTTAACTCTGACAAACTGAGCAATAGTTCAACATTTAAAATGCTTTTCATTCTATTACAGTAAAAAAAAGACTGACAGGCAAATATTATTATATCAAGGATTATAATGAACACCATTCATATGCAAATATATCTTTTTAAAGCTTCAGCGGTAAGCCAGATTCACACAAATACAACTGTACAATTAAGCCCCTATGAGTTAAAGGTAGTAATAGTTTATGTGTACAGGTAAGTTGTCACTTCACTAGTATTTCCCACTAAACTTACTCGACATTTACGGTTTGCTTTTTTTCGACTAATCCTGTTGTGGTGCAACATGCTGGACATATCTCGAGATGCCATGTTCAATTCTCAAGTTTTTATCAGACCAGGTTTCATATTAAGATGCTGCAGACAGATGCCAAAGTTGAGTATTGCCTTTGATATCCAGAATTTGACTTTGGAGTAGTTTCAACCTAATCAAGCCTTGGAGGCTGGAGGTGATAAGTATCCAAGCCAATAACTGGAATGAGGGCTGGGAGTAAGGTGTATGGCTCTAGACACACACATACACTCTCTAACACAGATACTCCATGTGTGCATGAGCCTGAACACACACCCATTTTGCCTTTTAAAGCTTTTGAGTTGAGCTCTCATGGATTATTTAAAAAAAAAATCTCAAAATATCTATCTGTCCTCTGGATGTCATGTGTAGCTGTTAGTACGCGACACCTGTCACTATCACCGAGACTTCATCATCCCCTCAAGGCCAAAGGAAGTAACCAAGGTCAAACTTCAAAAAAGAAATAAATTAAATAAAACACACAAAAATAACTGATTATTTATGAACAATCGCAAATATTTTGAACTGTTGGGTCATTATATAAATATGTTTATTAAAATAAAATTTTTGTTCTTCACGATCATATCTTTACAAATGCCGTAGTTATTTATTATGGAAATAATAATTTATTTATAAAAAATGACTAGGTATCCCTAAAATTTCATCTAAATAACCACCCAAAATGAATTCCATTCACCATCTCATTAGCTAAACGATAATTAAAAAACTTATTCAAACAGTTTTAATTGTATTTTTTACATTTAGTTGAGGTAATCGTGACATATATATGTATTTTTGGGCAATGTGTCACATTTTAAATTGAAATTAACAAAATGTGTTCGACAAATCACTGTCATCTAAATTACACTGCAAATACAACCCTCAAGGAAGACGGTTGATTCCAAATCACATGACCTGCTTCATGTGATGATGTCATTTCCTCCTGAAGAGAAAACTGGCAAGACTCCAAGGTACGTTCTCTCTCCACTGTTTGTTATTTTACCTAAAGTAGTGCTTAGGGCAAGTGTGTACTTATCATACGTCAACAATGTTACTACAATTACTTGTTAAATAACTTAAAATTTTACTCAGTTGTACATATAATATTTAGAAGAATCTCTCTGTAATATGTCATGTGATGTCTGGTGATAGGCAGCCACTTAGATTTAAACTTGAAAACATCAAAACTGTCAACTATGTTACTCTACAAGGTTTACAGGTTTTCTCGTAACATAGTTGACCAAATAATGATTAAACATCTTTATGTGAAATATGTGAAATCAATTATGTCGGATTATGCTTGAGCATGGCAATGACTAAAAACAAAATATTTCAGGAAAGATAATAATTTTTGTAAATAAAGATTTTTTTTTCTTCTTAAAATCTCCCAAAATGACATATTGACATAGTTGAAACCAAGTAATATAGTGAAAATTCAAGCATTTCTGAAGTCTGTCACATACATGCACATGGACTATGTGTATAAAAGCACAACATCCATACTTTATAACCTTTTGTGGTTGAATTTTTTTACACTGATGGTAAATCTGAAACAGGTGTTAAACTCTGGAATCAGTGTAAGGACCATTGTCCTTATTTTAAATGGTCTATATTGAATTCTTTTCTCACACTTCAGCAGTTCTTTTTGTTACTTTCTGTGTTTCATTATCCGATGGCAGGAGAACAAGCAAGGACTCCTCCAGACTTGGCATGCTGGGAGGAAAAAGGAGGAGAGAAATCGGAAATGTGGTCTAAACCTGGTGTCGGTTTACCTCCTCCAGCTGCGAATGTTTTGACAGCTGATGGGCGAAGCCTCTTATTATGAATAAATTAAAGGAAAAAAAGCTTTTCTTTTTTACTAATAGACCTATAAGTATTTCAAATAGTCAAACTCAGTGTTTCTAAACAATGTCCGAGCACCTTAACTGGATCCTTTTGTGTGACATAGAGGTTGAATATATTACAGGCAGTCAAACAAAGGCACTTCCTTTTTTAAACTAACTGTCTTTGTTTATTCTCTCCGCCCCCTTCCTCAGTCAGAGAAGTCTGTACAGACTAGTGATATTGGCAGCTAGTGATATCCTCTTCCTCGAATAACTGTCAGGAACAAATCAAACACTTGAGCTTCAGTTAATTGAACCATTCACACCACAAGTCTATAACGAAGCTGGAACTATGAGCCTACTGAGAAATGCAGGTGTAAAAAAAGAGCATACATCACTTTAAACAATTTAAATACATTTTATATGTGCAGTGTATATTTTGTGGGATGTGGGGTCATGTGGAGTTCTTATAAATGGTCAACATCTTACCTGCAGTAAACTACAAATTTTAAATTTAAAGAGGCCATTTCATACAAATTTCAGGACTTTGTGGTTATTTCTTAAGTATTAACCAGTAATATGAAACATTTTATATCTAAAAAACGTTTCAATCTGTCTGCGTTAAAATTTGGGTGGTTCCGGCTCCTTCCGTCAGGCTTCTTCATCAGCAGCTCGTTCATATTCATTGTTCGAATTTACTGGACTCTGATTGGCTAACAAACTAGCCTATGAGAGCAAGGTATACTGTTTCCTGCCCTGCTGTGCATGGCAATGTCGGACGTCGTGTCTTCCTGTTTGCTACTTCTTATGCTACAGCTTTTAGCCAGCAGCATGCTAGGCGTGGTTTCAATTGTGGGAGCTGCCGAATACTAACGAACAAAGGAGTTGTGACGAAACAGTTACAGGCCGTTCTGACTCGGGAGAACTCGGTGTTATTGCCACCTGCGTAGTTTGAGATAAAAACTGAAAGAGAAGTTGTTGACCTGTTTTCACACCCACTATGAAGGTAAAAACACCTGTGGAGCTAAAATATTCAAGAGAAACCTCAGAAAAACTGTTTTTAATGGAATGGCCTCTTTAAAAAATCAGAGAGAAATTGCCATGGTGAACTCCAGGTAACTACTACTCATGGTTTGGCAACATGAATCCACCAGTTTTTGAGTTTTTCAAACCAAAAGTTCTTTATATCTTTAGTCTGGCGCGTACAGTAACCAAACCCTCTCACAAATGTTGCCTCCGCTTTCATGGTCAGTTTTGGCTTTAGCTGTTTTGGTGTTAGACCAAAACAAACAGATGAATATTTTCTCAAGCCTCTGAACATGAATTAGCGCCCACATAAATAACCGTCTCATGCAAAAGTCATGATGTGTAAAAGTACTTGATATATAGTAGTAGTCACTCAAATTGCCAGGAAATGTATTAACTTCAATTGTGTTGAACAGGTCCTGTTCATTTAAAAAAGTATTTATGATTGTTTGAAACACTGCCTATCCCAGAAAAATATAATTACTCCATAAAATCTTCACTTCTCAAAACAGCAACAAAAAGCAATAGAATAAACAAACTAACAGAAATAGCATCATTAGCTCATTTCTTTGAGGCATTCAGATAAATTGTTTGACAGTTTGATCAAAAGGGAACCAGCCAAAAGCTAAAACTCAACCCAACCAAGAGCAGATTAACAGCAAACCTTAACTATCTGTGGGTAAATGACACTTTGTGTTAGTTAGCTTAGCTAAAAGAGAACTCAATGAGGCCAAACAGGGTTCCATTTACCTAAACCCCTTTTTATTTTCAGTTTCTTCAACACCAACAGCAGTCATAGCAGAGAAAATAACTCTATCTCTACCAGATACTAAGTCTGTTTTCATGTAAAGGCAGACTTTATGTCCATAATACGGTATGGATTCAGAATGTGTCCACAGAATCATTAGTGTGAACAGAAATGGAGGTGAATGGGTTTGATCTTTATCAATTCTTTTTTCCCCTCTCTCATCTTTTTTAACCACTGTGCACCATTTTCACACATTACTGCCTCGCAAAGTCCGTGACCTTTTCAGGAACACAGGCATGTAGTCTTTCCAGTCATATCTCATATTGAGCTCCCTAATGCTCTGAGTGTGGCTGCTGTGTCGCTCCTGTCTCTGCCTGCCTGCAATCGCCTAGGGCCATCGGGGCCGTCAGCAGTGTCCACTGCAAAAAAAAAGTAAAAAAAAAAAACACACCACAAAAAGAAAAATGATATATATGAGTGAAGTTGTTGTATGCATATATACAACAAACACTTCACTGTAATTAAAGAGGGAACTTAAAGCTGCTATACTTAATTTGCATAACAAATTATCTTAAACTATTTTTTTTTCATGCCCATTAAAAATGTTTTAACACAGCATGGAGAAAAATATGTTGTGAAGATTAAAAAAAAGACAAAAAAAAATTATTAAGTGGTTCTTCCGTATTTGTCTAAAAACATTAACTAATCAAATGGTTCGGCCTGGAAGGAATGATTGGACAGTTTCTCCAGCCATACAGACCTCCGCATTTACTTGGCTTCTGTGCTCCTAAAAAACTGAGACATACAGTATTACCGCAGCACACCACTGCTGGGAGTGTTCGCCGCTCTACCATGTCACAGCAGGAGAAACAGCCGCCGGCTGGTTCCGCGTCAGGTTCAGGACAAAGTAACAATTAATGTCAGTTGTTTGTTGTTATATTGTTTTCACTTACCGGTGATTCCGCCATGTTACGGTACTTAAATGAACTGCAGACCAGTGTCTTGCACTCGGTCGTCTTCTGGGGCTACGCATGTTTCCAAACCTGGGGGGGCGTGGCTTAGGAATTCTACCTGACGGGAGGGGCTGAGAGTTCTGTGACTTTGTTGACAGTCTAAGCTAGGCTATCTGAAATCGGGTATATCAGCTTTAAATGTGACATTCAGGCAGAAGGGTTTGAATACATTCAAACCCTCACAGACTCAAATTTCAATGCAGAATACACACACACACGCGTGCGCGCACACACACACCCCCCCCCACACACACACACTGACCACAGACCTTTTTGCCCCTTGACTCTAGAAAACCTCCACTGTGCCACTGAAGCGCTCAGTTCTTCCTCTCCTCTCCTGGTGTTCCTGTTATGGGTTCCTGTTCAGGAGCTAAAGGTTCTTTTGTTTTATGACAGCGGTTCCTGTGTATCCTGTCACGGCTTACTAATCCCTCTGTCCACCTTCCTATCTGAGACTCCTTCAGTTCAGCTCTCCTTCTCAGGTGACGTCTTCTTGGTAAACTGTACTACTGTAGACTGATAATCTACGTAAAGTAGCTTTAAAATGCTTTTAGCTAGCGTTCACGTTGTGCAGATGTTGATCAGTTTTCAATAATTTATATACTTTAAAAACTGGAATAAAAACATATATTGTTGGATTTTTTTTTTTGTGGTAATTAGTCGCTGATTACATCACCTGACAATAGATTTACTTACGGAACAATCGTATATGATTAACATCCACCCTTCCAAGCTCAAATTCATCATTACTGCTCCAACATGTGTTGTTTGACTCTCAACAGGTTCGCTCCCCGCTAACCAAGCAGCAGTCGCAAATCACCTTGGGTGTTCCCAAACTTGCCCGCTGGTACCCCATTACCTCGACATACAGTGACAAACGGCACAAAAGTGCTCAAAATGTTGATGCAATCAGGTTGAGAAAACATCTCCAGGGCTACCATACACCCCACCCCCACCCCTTCCCTCCTCTCTCTCCCACTTATTTTTCACTTCTTTGAATCCCTCCCACAATTATAACATAATCGGGAAACTCTGCTGTTGTTCATTTAACAAGTAGAAGAGATTTGCAGCATGGAAGTTTGCGCTCTACTCTGTCACTGTCATCTCTGAGGCTCCGTCAAAACAGTTTGCATACCTGCTTAAGTATTGCAGAAATTAACACCTCCCTTCCAGGTAGAGTAATCAAGTGGGTGACGGGAGACAATTAATTAGGTCCATCTGCATCACTGCCTTTACATAATTAATGGGGCTCATTACTGAACTGAAACACTCACTAGCAAAGAGCCAGTGTAGTAAAAACACTGGGAAAATGGGGATTTTTTTTATTGTTTGTGAAAATGTAGTTGGCAAAACTCCAGATTTATAACTGATCTAAACTTTTTATTATTAGATTTGTCTTCAAACGTGATAAAAGTGAACTGAAACTCACTGTGTAATTAATTCACACATTCTTAATCAAGAAGGGTTTAAATAACCAAATCAATAAAAATTACAGATGTTTATGTATAACAAGAAGTTTGATGCTATCCCTGATTCTTTTTATTCACATAAAACATGCATTTGTTTTTTTCTTTGTTTAGATTTAAACTAACTGCAGATGTGTGTGACTCCCTTGGCTGAGATGGATGATTTTAAGTAGGAGATAAAATTGTGAAAAATTACACAATTTTTAAACTGTACTTACACTGAAGTGGTACTTCAAACAGTTAATTGTGCAAATTTCTCATTTATTCACAAAGTATCTTAAGTATGTCTTAATTTTTTTCTCAAGTTATCCTCATGCAGGTTTATTAGATCTGAATCTGAGTGTCATGAATCAGTTCCGATCATGCCATTTATTTACTCACCACATCCTGTCATGCTGCCTCCCTTTCACCTGCTCTCTCTTGATTACCTTGCAATGTTCACCTGTCTCAGCACAGAGGCAAACTGCTAATGATTATACTGCCGCTGTGTAGAAACGACTACCTCGAAAACAGCACAGGTTTTGTCATTTTGGGTAAAAAATGCCATAATCATAACTTAAAGACCACTGAGATGCTTTAAAGGTCCTGTATCCTGTATCTTGGCTAATAAAATCTTACTTCTTACTAGTTATTCTCAGAAAAGGAAGTAAAATGCTCAGTTTACCTAAAAACCCATGTTTCCCATAGCCCCCCTTGTAAGTGCTGCCCCTCAAAGTGCCTGAATAAAATGGTGAATAAATTCCTGTTACTCTCACAGCCAAATGCTCATTTTCACTGAGACATTTTTATAACGTAAAATACTACAAACGATGGTACTTAGTGTCTTGCTTCAGACTCTCGCAGCTCAGAGTGTGTGTTTAATCTACAGGGGCAGCATGGACACACCGGGAAGGTCCTGGTATAACATTGTTACATCACTATGTTATGATCAGACATTTTCCAGGAGAGAGTGGAGCAGCTGCTCAGATCACAGGATGAAGGTGGATTACTGAGCAATGCATGTATTAAAGAGGCCATTTCACACAAATTTCATGACTTTGTGGTTATTTCTTAAGTATTAACCTTTAATATGAAACATTTTATATCTAAAAAAACATTAGGAAACACTGATTAACAGACCTTTCAATCTCTCTGCGTCAAATTTTAGCTGGTTCCGTCAGGCTTCGGGCAGCAACTCATTAATATTCATTATTCAAATTTGCTGGACTCAGATTGGCTAACAAACTAGCCTATCAGAGCAAGGTATACTGTTTCCTGCCCTGCTGCGCATGGCAACGTCAGACATCATGTCTTCCGGTTTGTTACATCTTATGCTACAGCTTTTAGCCAGCAGCATGCTAGGCGTGGTTTCAACTGCGGGAGCTGATGAATACTAATGAACAAAGGAGTTGTGACAAACAAATACAGGCCGTTCAGACTCGGGAGAACTCGGGTGTTATCACCACCTGCGTAGTTTGAGAGATTAAAACTGAAAGAGAAGTTGTTGACCTGTTTTCACACCCACTATGAAGGTAAGAACACCTGTGGAGCTAAAATATTCAACAGAAACCTCAGAAAAAACATTTTTAATGGAAGGGCCTCTTTAAGCCAAAAACCACTCTGGGGGGTTTGATAAGGAAATTTTATGACAACATAGTTAAAATCTCCAAAAAGTTGATTTTGCATGATGCAGGACCTTTAAATCAAACATAAACTAGTAGATTAACAAACAGTTAAAATTGTGTTCCTACCCATTTTGTCACAGAGAATCTAAATATAAAAGTAATCAGCTTAAGAGTTTATTCACCAGCTGAAATCATTTTAGTCAAAGCAAACTAGCAGCACTGTTTTTTATCATTGTGTAAAATTGCATATTGCGTCCCTTGAGAAATGCATTGTTTGATAGCTGTTTTGGAAAAAAAGATTTGCAGTTGACTGCAGCCATTCCTGTGAATACATTTTTTTTTTCTTCTCCTCAGCTCTCCTTTTCTCTCAGCCGGCTAATGAAGGACTCGTTGCACACTGTTATTAAAATTACGCCCTTGCCTCAGATATTAATTGGCTCCATAATAAGCAATGCGTCAGATTCATTATTTAATTGCAAGGGCACATTTGGAATACAGTTTCTGAAATGTATTTTTAATGAAAAACACTACATCCTGACCTAATCATATCAACCTTATTCTATCTAATTAGGGATGCAAAAAATCATTAGAGTTGCAAAATATTAGTTTCTGCTCGCCTTCGTGAATACATTTTTTTTTCTCTATCTATGATAAATAGTTAATGAGGGAAAAATGACAAAAATTTGCATGTAGGCAAATTAGTCTAATAAGGATATGTCTTTGCTGAGTTAGGAAAGTGACCCTATTCATAGAAGAAATTGTTAGAATAATTATGAAATTATGGCAAAGGCCTAACTTATTTTGATGAAAAATGATCTAGCTGAAAAATGTACAAATGTTAAAATGCAATAATCCTAAATTTTCATCATGCCCCAGAATGTGTTACCAATTTATCAGTTCAATAACATCAAATCAGGTCCAATATGAAGAATGTCATAACTGTTGCTTTGGAGGGAGATAATCGACAACACAAGGATGATAAAGAAGCGAAGCACAAGCTACTAAATGAGGCATTTTAGTTGCAGACTGTTTGTTAGAGGAGATGATTCACTTAGTTTATTAGTGAATTACTGCATCATTTTAAGAGTATTATACACTAAATAATGTGTTATTTGCAGATTCCTACATTTATTTTACATTTATGACTCAATTTTTTCTTCCTTTCTCTTTATAAGTAATCTGAGTAGATGTATAACTAATATACATTATTTTGAAGTAATTTTCAGTGGGAATGTTCTGCACATTATATGTTTTAGGTGTCCCGCCCTCCTAATAAATTAGAAAAATAATAATAATTTCTATATAATATTTATATGAATTCACATTGTTCTTATCTTTCAGCTGCATGTTTAAATATTTATGTTGCTCTTCTCTAATTGGTTGAGTAGCATAGTGCTGTTGAACCCACTGAGGAGCCTATGCAGGTTGAACTTCCTTTACCAGTAAGACCTCCACACAATTTGTTATTCACCCATTAACACACATGCTGGTGATAAACTCAACACATATTGTAGAGCTGCCCTGGGACACACACAGAGACGAGGCTGCCAAGCGCCCCTGGACTCTGTGACCACCACCAAGCAGGCAGGGTGGGTGAAGTGTCTTGCCCAAGGACATAACCCAGTATGGATTCAAACCAATGACCCTCCGCTTACCAGACGACCTATGAGCTACTATGGCCCCTAGTTATTAAATACTTAAAAACACTGTAATTGTGTGCAGGTGAGTGAACAGACTTTATACCCTGTTTCGATTGCGCAGACTCTGGCTCAAAAAAAAGTTATTTAAACTTTATTGAGCCCTCGTTAAAATTTGGGCTCTTAATTTAACCCATCTTTATTTCTGAGGAACAAAAGGTAGCCATTTTGTACGGCGCCCAGGGGACAGTTGCGGGGTTCAGTATCATGCCCAGGGATACATCAACATGTAGCCTGCCGACATTGGGGCTCAAACCCTGGTCTTCTGAAAGGGGGGACGATTTCCCACTCCACTAGTCTAAAGCCTCCTATAAAAAATACACCCTAGTAGCACAGCTTCCTGTAGATAGGGAGGGGGGGCCGCACCTGCAAACAGGAAGGAAAACTAAAAAAGGTAAAGAGAGTTGGTCTAGTTTTTATTTTAGTCAGCAGTTATTCTTCATGAGATCAGTTATTCTACACATTGTTGCCTGTTTAAAGTGTATCTGACATCCAATTTCTATGTGTTATTTTACTAATATTAAATTTGTGCCCATAGCATATTTAGCATATAAACTGGAATGTGCAGATTTCCAGTAATAACCTCCCAAATATGCATATTTATGGACCCCACTAACTAACTAACTAACTAGCTAATTAACTATTGCTTGCTGTTCTGATTTTTAATGAAAGTAACTTGTTCATAACCTAACTAAAGATCACCACTTCAAAAGATCTAAACTATTTCTTTAAATAGTGAATGAGTAACTTCAGAAAATGGACGGACGGACAGACAGACGGATGGACAGACAGAATTTAAGGGGAGTACTGTTATTTATTTGAGTGCCTGTTAGCTTATCTAAGCCTGTTTAAACAATCATACATGATAAAATGACAGTTTTGTCTTGCAGTCAGTTCATTTGTCACTAAAAAGAAAAAATCAGCATCAGTTCTTTTTACTTTAAATTGTATTAAAGTGAAGTGTATGTAAAGAGAACACAAGCAATGTAAGTCAATCACAGAAAACAATAAATAACTCTTAACATTCTTTCCATGCTACATTTCTGATGTGTATAAAATACAAGTTTTTGCACTGTCCCTTTCTGTGACATCACCGTTAACCTACCCTACACTATCAATCAGGAGACAGCCCTTTTTTGGGAAACAATATATTAATGGAAACAAGTGTTTTGCAAAACTGCATCATCTGACTTTAAGTCCATTGTCCACATGGAAAGAATGTTGACCAATCAAAATGCTCTTTCTGTGTTGATTGAACGGCGTCTCTTCATTGAAACACCTTCAGAATCGGGTTTTCACAGGCTAATAAGGTTGCCTGCAAGTCGACTCTCTGTTTAGGTAATTATCTTGTACTAATTAGAATGAAGCTAAAGACCTCGGAGATGAATTCTCAGCTTTCTAACATGTAACTAAAGAAAACAGAATGATACAAGAGGAGCTCATGCTGTGCATCCTCCCAGATGGAATATCTCCTGCAAAGTGACCAATGAATATCACACTGTTGTTACTGCATCTCTAGTTTTCAACTCTAAGCAAACTCATCCATATAGACCTTATAGATCTTACCTTACGCCTCTCCCCGTTGAAGCCTCTCCACTGCTCGGCCTTCTTGACGATGTAGCTCAGCTCCTGATTGGATAGCTCCAAGTCTTGTGGCAGGAAGTACGTTCCCTCCTTGGCTGTAAGTCGCTGATAGACGTCCAACATGTGACCGTCGTTGTGAAATCTGGAAAGTGTGTGTAGGGAAACAAACACGGCGTAAAGTTTTGCACAGTCTTCCTTGTGTCGAAAAGACCAGATGCAAATAAAAGTCTGTGCAGCTTGTGCTGTGGAAAACAGACTAACTGGTATTCTTGGTTGAAACAAGTAACTTTTATGGATTGAAGAGGGTATATTTGCAGGCTGGTGCTCTTTAGAGTCTAATACATCAAATCAAATAGCAAAAGGAATCAAACAAATTGCCCTGTGAGTGGGAAGTACTTTGTTAACACAGGCCGACTGTAGCAGTGTCCGTGTTTGGCTCGGTGTCTTTGTGGCGTTACATCTGTTAATGCGTGGGAGTCGGATCCCGGGATGTTCTTCGGTGTTAATGCCGAGCTTTAAAGATTGTAGATGCAACGAACGTACATGTGTCTGGAGAGCCTGGCTTGAGTCACAAGAAAGTGTTGTGCAGAGCAGAAGGCATATTGATTGGTACCTCCAGATGAGCACACACAGTTAAAGTGTTATTTTTGTTTTGCCACACACGGGTTGCACACAGCCAAGCCCTAAAAAGAAACACCATGTCTGTAAACAAATACTTTGGCTGACCATCAAAACCAGCAGACCTTGTGCCCTTCCACAGAGATTCTAGTCTGTCAGAGGGTAATCAGCTCTCAAATAAAAACAACATCAAGGAGACAAGGATTTACACAAGGAGCTGCTACGGAGCTTTGAACTTAACATTATTCCCCCATGGCTCTTGGGAGAGGAATGTTTGTAGAATCTTGACCTCAGACTCAGGAATAGAATGCAATCATTTTCATCCTACTCTTGGATTTTGCCTCTCATTCATTTATGCAGTCTTTTTCTTGGAAGGATACACAGTCTTTGCATCTTCGCACAACAAAACAGACTAATTTCGTCGAGGTGAAAGAGCTTGAACTTCAGTAGGTTGCTCTTATAAAGTATGAAGGGTACGACCTGGATGATGAAGCTCATATTAGGACTTTTTTCACTGCCGGGGTCACTATATGTTGATATATAAAATACATCTTACTGTCACATATGTGGAACGAAACAAAAAGCAAAAAAAACATGTAAAATATTTTAATATTCATTGGTATTTTTTGTTAATGGACATTTTCTTACAGTGTATTTGAAGATTTTTTTTTTCTTTTGACTTTTTCTGATTCTTCAAACATTTAAAGATCAAGACAGTAGGTGGAAGTTCCAAATTCCAATCCTTTTGTTAAAGAGGCCATTTCATAGAAATTTCCTGACTTTGTGGTTATTTCTTAAGTATTAACCAGTAATATGAAACATTTTATATCTAAAAAACGTCAGGAAACACTTATTAACAGACCTTACAATCTGTCTGCATTAAAATTCGGGTGGTTCCAGCTCCTTCCGTCAGGCTTCATCAGCAGCTCGTTCATATTCATTATTCGAATTTGCTGGACTCTGATTGGCTAAAAAACTAGCCTATAAGAGCAAGGTATACTGTTTCCTGTCCCGCTGCGCATGGCAACGTCAGACGTTGTGTCTTCCTGTTTGTTACGTCTCGTGCTAACAGCTTTCAGCCAGCAGCATGCTAGGTGTGGTTTCAACTGCAGGAGCTGATGAATACTAACGAACAAAGGAGTTGTGACGAAACAGATATAGGCCGTTCGAACTCGGGTTTTATTGCCACCTGCGTAAAAAACGTTTTTAATGGAAGGACCTCTTTAACCTATACCAGTGCTTTTTAACCACTTTTTGAAAAACAGTTTATACTAGGGCTGTCAAATGATAAAAACATTTTTTAATCACGATTAATCACATGATTGCCCATATTTAACTCACTAATAGTCCCAGATTTTTTAGATGTCCTTAATTGACCTTAAAATATTTTTCATATTTCTGCTACACTTTTAAAGCAGAACTAAATAACTTTTCCGCAGCCGTGTCTCAGACGGCTGTTGCTGGAACCGGTGTTCTGTAGAAATATGCTACCTGTAGAGATGAGCGACCGATTCCCTCTGCACATAGTATTCTAAAGTCTTGACTTCAAGAAACAGATTTTTTTATTTTTATTTCTATATTTTTCCATAAATACATTTTACCTATTAAATAAATTCTCCTAGGACAGGAACATTAAATATGTTATTTTTACTTTCGTTGCATTGTCAGAGCAACAGGCAAATGTTTGGACACACCCAGAAGGAGAAGGACCCAACAATGGCCCGTAAGGACCCAGAAGGCATTTATATAGAAAATATCAGGGAAGGATCATAAAAATATGCTTAAATAATTACATTGACTGTTGTTTTGAAATACAATGTTTTTTTTTCACATACACTTAGCAGTAACGTGTTGCTAACACAACTACCAGATGGTGGAAAGGTGTCAAGAAGTTCCTCAACCACCACAGTGCTTTTTTCAAGTAAGGAGGCATTTTTGGTACAACTATTTAAAATACTTGACATAATCCCACATTTTGCAATCGTATTTTTATTTTTAAAGTATGTAAACTACATCTATATACACCTTTACTACCAGAATACAAACCAAGACATCTCTGATGAGCAGTTCAGATTAAACAACTATTGTTTAATCCCAGGCTGCTTTCAGTGTCTTAATTTTAAGGTTGGCTTTGAAACAGACCAAAAGTCTTAAAGCGGTGGCTAAGATTGTCTCTTGTTCAGATAAACAGATAACTTCAATCCCAACAGTCCTGATCAGCATTTCTTTTTTTTTTTTTTGCTATGTAAGAAAAACCTTTTTTTGTTTTAAATATTAGAACTGATAATAAATACTGTAATAAACATTTTGTCTTTTTCCAGCATGTCTGTGTTACATGGGGGATATTCCAAGAAAAATAAATCAATTATTCTCAAACTTATTAAATATTGTTGCTAGAAATGTCCATCTCTCGTAACTACACCACTAATTTTTGTGTTTATAAAGTGTAGGAGGTGAATAAATGCTGCCTGGAATGTAATTAAAAAAGATGACAGTCCATTCTATCTATACACATAGCCTGAGGCTTTTCTTTTTTAAAAGAAATAGGTCACGGTCTATGTCAGAACCTCTTCCTATCAGGCAATAGGAGGTAACTGTAACCCATGAAATTATCAGCCTTGCTCCAACCTTATGGCCTACATTTAAAACAAACCCTTGTGGCGGCTGAGTGGCAGAAGTCATTATTCTGGGCTGTTGTTTTAATATTGTCCATTTAGCTGAATCATAATAAGCTTCCTGAGTAAGAAAATTAAACAGCAACTCTGCATCAAATCTCAAACTAGAAAGGATTTCCTTCAATTATAAGCAATTAATATAGTTTTAAAATACCTCAGATGAAAACCAAATGCTTCGCTAGTTCCATTTTACACTCGCTAATCAGTCAACATTTAGTTAAAAGCTGACATTGTGTAAAATAAACCTGATACGGTGTCATGAAGAAGAAATGTACTTTTGCTTATGGTTTAAAAGTTAAGAGATTCACACGTATATCAATGCTCGGTATTTATCTATATATTTTTTTCCTTCCTTACCAGTTACGAGGCTTAACAGAGATTGAAACGATTTCACTTTGAGGTGCTACAATAAAAATGCAAAGCTTTGTAAGTAAACGCCTGTGTGCTGCTGACCTCAATCTACGAGACATCAGGAACACACAGTGTATTTATTCAGAGGATGCTTGTTCATTACCATACGCAGTCAATTTCAGCATGTATGGAAACGTGCAGTGAACCCAACCGTGGAAAATATTCAGCCTAATCGGATACTGTATGTGTTTGTACGCGTGTGTGTGGGGGGGGGGTCGTCGACGACTGTACACTGTGATATGAGTGTGTTTTGATTAACTATCTGAATACCTATAAGTAATTGTGTATAGAGCTCATGTTTAGTAATTCATCTTATTATTACTCCAATAATAACTTTTTACATTAAATGATGCAAATATTCTGATTTTAAAGGAACAATATTTAGTTTTGTTTGTCCGTGTTTACTGTTTGAAAGGTTTTATACATTTAGAAGTAAGAAAATATTTACATTTACTCTGTTTTGGTATATTTTAACATCTTGAAAGATGCTGTGAGTAACAAATTGGCCCGTTCAACTCAAAAAGTGAACAAAAACTAAATTAAGGACAGCCTTTTCCTGAGTGTCTCACCTGAGCAGGTAAATAGTCAGTATAGTGATGGAGAGCAGAAAGTGGACGGCGTAAAGGAAGAGCGTGATGATCGCTCCTGCTGCACCTGATCGATCTGCTCGATAGAAGTGCCAGTAGAGCTTGGCTGCGTCACCCACTGGTGTGTCTGGGCTGTAGGCGAGACGCTGAGGAGACAGAATAAAAGATAATGCCAAACAGACGAGTCGGTGCCTTCAAGCAGCTTCAGATTTACAGCATTAATCTGGACGTTGGCGATATGGAAGAGCTTGTGTGTAGAAGAGAGATCACAGATTTATTTCATGAACAAAAACACTGCATAAGTTTGGACTAGTTTTCTCTGGATTAGGATTTATTTTAGATATTACTTCATCTTAAGGAAACATAACTCTGGCAAAATTCAGCCCGTTGCCAAAAAAACACATATCTAACTTCACACATTCTCCTTCCCTACCCTCCTCTGTTCTTTTTTCTGTCCTTTTTTTTGGGTAATTTAAAGTCACTTTGCCAAGATAAAGTGAACTCCTATTTAAAGTGCACAAGTGTCCAAGTTATTTTTAAGTGACTTACCCCGAGGACGGCGTCCACAGCTAAGACTGCCAGGGGGTCGAGGACTGTCCACACTCCCTGAGCCATGATAAAATTTGACGTGAAGGAAGGGAGTGAGCCAAATATCAGTTGACAGCCCCATCTGATCAGAACCAGCAGGAACGTTACTGCGTTCAAGGTCAGGGGACCCACCACCACCATCGCCAGCTCCTCTCGGGTGTGGAGCAAAGAACTCTGGTAGACGAGCTCCACAGTGTGCGCGTGGAAGCAGACTCTAAAAAGAAGGTTCTATTTAATTAGTCAGATGACGATTGGAGCTGTCATATTCTTATTTTCTCGTCTCTTTCTGTTTCAAATTCTCAAAGTATGTGAACAGGTTTCTGATAAAAATAACAAAAACAAAAGTCTCCCAACTCCCCTATTGTAAGCTGGACACCCCATTTACAGCAAGCCTCATGAGTTTCTTAATCTTCCCATCAGTCAGGAGGAGGTAGACCAGTGGTGGTCGAGGACAGGTCCACTGTTTCTCATTCATTTCCATCTGATTTGCTCCAAGAGTCGAGCATCTCTCAGTTTCTGTCCATTAATCCGACAGTGGAGGTCCATTGGTGTTTTATTTGAAGAAAATCTCACAACAGATTCAAACCGTAAAAAGCCATTTTAAAGGACAGACAACGGTCTTCACAGGATGGTCAGAGCAGATATGAGAGTTGTATTTATTCAGGTTAATGAAAAAAATTTAGAAAAACTTTGAATTTAATACAGTTATTTCGATGTATTTTAGACGAGACCTTAAAATAAAAATCAGAATTTTAACTGAACTTTAAAATGAATTTGATCATGTGTTCTGACAGGAAAAAAAATGCTCATCTTTATGTAACTTTGGTCTAATTGATTAGACTTAACCTAATGAGGTTGAATAAGAGTTATATACTTTTCACAGTATAGACAATATTCTATATACACCTCCAATGTACTACATCTGAAAAAAATACCTTTTTTTACGGTGCTATACGTATTTTTAGAACACAATCAACTTTTTCCTAAAAAAATGTAAAAAATGTTTTACTTGTGTTTTATCACAAACATGCTCAAAACTTTTCATTACATTTTAAGTGATTTTATTTTCATTTAATTCTGTTAACACTGACAGAGAGCCCCGTTCTACATATCGGGTTGTGTGAATGGGTAAATGTAAAACCTTGTAGTGTGAAAGCACTTTAAGTGGTCTGAATTACTAGAAAAGCGCTATATAAATACAGGACATTTACATTTACCATTATTTTTCTGTATTTTAAGAATAATTTAATCAAAACTAAGTCACCAGTTCTCTTCGGAAAAGAGCTGCAGTGATTGTAATGTTTCAGCTGGCAAAATTATATTTAGTCCCAGTTGATGCAGTAAAAAGAAACAGTAATGCAACAGTGACACAATCAAAACTAACATCATATTTTAAAATGTGATTTTTCAGTTTTCCTTGACTCTTATAAGTTATTAGCTGTTTAGCAGGTTTGATAGGTTTTAAAGATCCACTCCGATCATCTTTCGAGCTAATTTAAAGCGTCTCAGTGGTCTTTGAATTAGGATTATAGCATTTTTACCCAAAATCACAAAACCCGTAAGTACTATCTGCACAGTGGCAGTAGCTCATGAGCAGTTCCCCTGTTCTCTGTTTATGCTAGCTTTACCGTTAGCTTACAGCTAGTGGAGTAGGAGCTTGTGGCTCACCCAGTGGATTTTCTATGTCACAGTCTTTTTTTAAACCATATTTTTGCATTTGATACTGATTCACAGTGATTTGAATGCAGAAATACTTAGAAATGCAATTTTGAGCTTAAAGAGGCCCTTAAATTAAAAACGTTTTTTCTGAGGTTTCTGTTGAATATTTTAGCTCCACAGGTGTTCTTACCTTCATAGTGGGTGTTAAAACAGGTCAACAACTTCTCTTTCAGTTTTAATCTCTCAAACTACGCAGGTGGTGATAAAACCCGAGTTCTCACGAGTCCGAACGTCCTGTATCTGTTTCATCACAACTACTTTGTCCGTTAGTATTCGGCAGCTCCTGCAGTTGAAACCACGCCTAGCATGCTGCTGGCTAAAAGCTGTAGCATAAGACGTAACAAACAGGAAGACACAACGTCTGACATTACCATGCACAGCAGGGCAGGAAACAGTATACCTTGTTCTGATAGGCTAGTTTGTTAGCCAATCAGAGTCCAGCAAATTTGAATAATGAATATGAACGAACTGCTGCCGAAGCCTGACGGAAGGAGCCGGAACCACCCGAATTTTAATGCAGACAGATTGAAAGGTCTGTTAATAAGTGTTTCCTGACGTTTTTTGTAGATATAAAATGTTTCATATTGCAGGTTAATACTTAAGAAATAAGCACAAAGTCCTGAAGTTTGTATGAAATGGCCTCTTTAATTTTCTTAAGATACATCTTCTAACATCAGAAAAATGCTACAAGAACACGTTAACAACACGAAAAACACGGTTTTCACTGGAGTGGGTCTTTAAAAATCTCATCAATTATTACACATTGTCCTAAGCTCACCTTAAAGACACAAGAAAATAATGTTGATACCAACAGACTCTAAGAAATATGGCAGGGGCTTGATGAGGGCTTTTTAGAAGCATCTTCTGGTTAAAAATTTGGACTATTTCTAATGAAATATTAATATAATGCCTAACTAACAGCAGTTTAAATGTTTAATAAGTGTTAAGTTTATTTTAAGACAGCAACATTCATTTTTTTGACTGTTGCCAAACTATTTGCTCACATGGCTGGTCAGAACTCTTTAACTGTCCAAACTGACATCAGTCAAACAGATCAGATTTTAATTGTCCAAAATCATTCCACAGAAACTCATTTCAGGATATCTCAATTCTTAAAGTTTATTTTGTTCGATTGAAAAAAGATTGTGGCGCTCATAGATGCAGACAGAAGACTTTTACTGTCCACTGATGTCCAGGGATGGACTTTTGGTGATGGAGGAAGAAAAAAAAAAACTAGAAAACAAGAGGCAGAGTTCAGTAAAAAATAAACACAAGTGAGAGATAAAAGGGTAAAGGGAGCGCCGCCTGTCACTGTGCTCACCATGCTGACTGTCACTTAGCCTCTCTGCCTCTCAATAGACACCACCAGCTCTGGACGCTGCATGGAGAGAAATGTGCTTGGAGGGAGAGCAGCAGATTCAGACATGTGGAAGTTGTCATCCAACATTGACCCCCTCTGTTTTCACTTTTTTCCCACCTCCTATCTTTTCCCTCAGTCTATTCTTTTTTCCTTCCTCCCTCTGCGTCCCCCAATCACTTTCCATGATTTAACACATGATGTTTCCGCCAACATGTTATTGTAATAAAAACCTTCTTGTATGGCTGTTTGCAGCTAGCTGTGTTCTCTCTCTCTTTTTATTGTGATGAATTAAATCTGCACCATATGCTATTGCGAAGTGATTTAACACTTGTGTCTCGTTGCTGTTTATTATCAACGCTGTGTACCAAATAATAACAATAAATTCCTTCCAAATAATGTCTTTTGGGACTTAAAGCTGTGTGGTGAGCAAGCTCCCCCAGCAATGGTTTGTTAATATTGAGAGAGCCTTGTTAAAATGTTAATGGGGGGATTCCAAACATATGATTTGGGTGTATCCAGCCTGCATGTTTGCCAACACACACAAAGACTCAGGCACACACATTTTCTGTCTGCTTGTTATCCTCTTCGCATCCTGTTCAACCACAATCATACTCGTGCTATTTTTTGAGCTTACACGCCATGCAAATGTGTGTATTTCTGCCAATTTGCAAATTCTACTGTATTTCCTTTCCATTTCAGGGGTTTGTTTTTGTTTCAGCAGTAGTGTGTGTGTTCACAGAGTTATGCATCAACATCCTCATGCTCTCCCTCCACATGTATGTGTTTGTGTGGAAGCTTGTGCATGTATGGTTGTATCGAAAGAAATGAACTCACTTGTTGACGGGAACTGCGATGGCCTGGAGGAAGAGCCACTGGCTGCAGTAATGCAGGTAAAGCCTCACAAACCACATCAAAGCCAGCAGCAGCAAAATGAGGCCGAGCTGCCGCGCGGAGTCCAGCCAGCACCTGTCAAGTTGTGGTTGTTTTTGCCACGGGAATGGCAGGCCCAGCTCGGACGGTAGCATGCTGAGGGCCAGGCGGGCTCGATCGGACAGGTGTGGAGGACAGGAACCAGGTCCAGTCAGTGTTGACCTGTTTTCAGATGTAGGAAATTAACTGGGTTGTATTTAAAGCCTTATAATTTTATATAAATTATATACTGTCTACGGGCCTGTTGGAACTATGTCTGGACTAAACAATTTTGTAAAATATCCTTTATTGTGAAAGGACTTTTCCCTGTCCTAAATACACTCTCCTGGGCTCTTACCATGTTCTGTATGTCAGTCAATCAATCCCACAACAATCCATTCATGATCGCGCTACTCTGCATGGTCCAGCTCTGATACCAGAATGCAGCAACAAGCTAGAAGATCATGCCACGCTTGGACAATGCTAAGTCATGAAAGAGGACGTGGTCCAGCATGGCCAGCCCCGCGTCAAATTCTCCACCATCAAGCCATAGCAGTGGTGAATGTGTGCGTACCCAACGTCATAGATACATGCTCCACCCAGAATCCCGCCAACTGACCGTGCTCTATCAAGCATAAAAGGGAGCCCAACACTTTTTAAACATAAACCTGAAAGATCTTTAATGTTTTAGCTGATTATCCTTCATTGCAACATGGTCATCATCTGGTGTGTAGCGTGCCTAAGAGGATATTACCATACTGCAATATTCCTGAAACATTTCCTGTCAACCGTTGCAGTTTTATTCCTACACCAGGTTACCAGTTGGTGTAAATTTTTGAATAACAGTGAACGGACTTCGCTGTTTTTGCATAACATCAAATATTAGACGATGAATTAAAGGTATGGAAATATCATATTCAAATCGACACACAGTCAAGCATGTACACAATAGGTTTCTATTTCACTCTAACACACCCACCTACCCACACACACACACACACACCCGCACACGCAAACAGATAGGAATCCCTTCCAGCGGTGCTCAGCTTTCCTCAGCACCTCTGGCTCCTCTGTGCCGCCCTTTGTCAGGCCTGCTCAACTATTCCCTTTCATTCTGAGGGCACAGATGGAGCAACGTGAAGCAAGTGAAAGGAAAGGAAAGGAAAGGAAAGGAAAGGAAAGGAAAGGAAAGGAAAGGAAAGGAAAGGAAAGGAAAGGAAAGGAAAGGAAAGGAAAAACTGTTAGTCTGCACATAAATAGAATTAATATGATAACCTTGTCCAAGTCAACAAAACAAATGTCAGTTACTCCAATCATCAGACAGACAATAATTATAGCAAAGAAGGTAAAAAGGTTGTTTACAGTGCAGCTATGGTTAGCATAGCAGAATGTGACTGGAGGCCTTTGCCTGTGGACGTCCCTGTGTCTCTCCACTGTCTCCCAAAGCACAGTTGGAATTCACTTTGTAGTGTGTGTCTAGGGAAAATCATACACCGCCTTAAGATGAAAAACAGAATCAATTGTTTTGGTCCCACAACTGCTTTACCAAATAATTAGGCTCGACTTGCATCAAAATGAGGCATTGCATTTTACTTCCTGCTTATATCACAGCTACAGCGCTTACGCTGTTATTAAAAAAAAAAAGTTCTTCACTGAGGTGTCTATACTTTCTGAAGTGTTACATTTCTTGAAGTCGAAGTTTCTTTAAGCATGCTTACAAGACCAGCAGGATAAGACGTGGTTCATGTGGGAAAAGTTTAGATTTCTTCCACACACAAAAAAATAAATAAATAAAAGCTTAGTCAGCAGTCTGGGCTGATGAATATTCACAGCTGACACAAACTCAAGCAGAGAATAAAGGTGTCTCATGTAGCCTATTGCAAAACAGCTCTTGGTTGGTATTTTAAACCTCATTTTAAATATACCACGTTTCCATTGAGACATTCGGTGCAAAAGTTTTGTTTTTTTGAGCACATATTGAAAAAAATATACAAATGCAATGTCATCTGAATTTTCATGCAAAATTTACAGACAAATCTGAGAGAAAGAAGATAATGTATGAATAAATGTGTCCCATCTCCTCTAGCATGATTCCGACAAGGGCACTTCCTCTCCAAACATTACCACGGCTCGCTTCACCACATGCACGGTGTGAAGCGGCATGTCGGCAAAAGGTGGAATTACAAAGTAGACAAAAAAAGCAATGAGTGTCTCAGACGCAGGCAAGATGCTGCCCTGTCAACAGACATTACACAAAACCGGCAAACACAACCTGACGTCCATCTTTCATAATGAAGATATTGATGGTGCATGAAAGAGGAATATTTTTAGACACATTTGTGTGGCGGCTTCTTCTAAAGGAAGCTGGTAACATGATGACAAATCTGAATCTCCACTGAATTTGCTTGATTATTGTATGTTTAAATTGCAAACACAAGAAAAAGAAGGAATGGGAGCTGGAGGTGTGGGATTTTTATTTCACTCAGATGTAACAGCTTGTCCGTTAAACAATATGTGGCACAACGGTTCAGGGATGAAACAAACCATTTCAGAAAGTGCACACCGGCACATGATGCTGTATTATAATTGTTGTTGCTTCTGTGAAATTGAGGCCAGAAGCTGTTCTCTTATTTTCTTAGTGTTTATGTTTGTATTTCATTCCCATGTCATGCAAAAAGGGAAGCATCGTCTTTGCTGAAGCTTTCCAGAATCTGTCTAGGCCTGTATATCAGAATTAACTTGTGTGTGTGTGTGTCAGCTTGTAGGGAACCTTCTCCTGAAAAGGTTCAGTCAGTCTTGGCTTCTTAATTTTGAATGCCACTACAACAAACTGTAGCTTTAAAGTGACATAAAAAAAGATAATTTCCACTTACCTGTGCTTATACTAACCTGTCTGTTCCTTACATACAGTACTTGCCTGCTCTCAAAGTGTTCTAATCTCCTGCCAGCTCCATTTTCTGACCCTGAAAGAAAATAAAGATATACTTTGTGCTCCCACTCCTAGTCACGTCATCTCGCTGGTGCTGGTTTTTGCTTCTGTCTTTCGTTTTTCAACCTGCAAGAAAGGGAAGACAAGGGATGCACACTGTTTTCAACTTCAAAACTTGCACTCTGTTGACCTGTTAATAAACTCTATTAGCCCAGTCCTGTTTAACCGTTGTGCATTGAGTCTGGTCCAAACAAACATTACAGTATGGACTGGTGTCATAGAATCAAATCATTCATCGTTAACCTACATGAGAATGTTCAAGAAATTGTGCTCCACATGGACCCACCACTTGCACAGAGGAAAATCAAGGTCGGGTGCAGAGACAGCTGGGTGACAAGCAAAGGGGATGTGCCTAGGCGTGCGTTTCCCCAGTGGCATAAACTGGTTCTTGGAACAAGGAACGTCATCTCGTTGTCGGGAAAGAAACTGGAGCTGGTGAGGGAGGTTGAGAGGTACCAACTAGATACAGTTGGACTCACCTCTACTCTCAGCTTAGACTCTGAAACCCAACTCTTTACGAGGGGCTTGACTCTCTCCTACTCTGGAGTGGCCCAGGGAGTGTGAGGTGTGGGGATACTCACAAGTCCCTGGCTGAGCACCTCAGTGTTGGAGTTTTCCCTGGCGAACAAGAGAGTTGCCTCTCTGCTGCTTCAAGTTGCAGAAAGGATCTGATTTTTTTTTTTTTTTTTTGTGCATATGCACCAAACAGCAGTCCAAAATACTTGTCCTTCTTGGAGTCTCTGGATGGCGTACTGGAGGGGAAGCTGTCTAGACAATCTGTCATTCTTCTGATGGACTTCAATGCCCTTCTGGGCAATGATGGAGTTAACTGGAGGGGGTGGTTGGGAGGAACAGCCTCCCGATCTAAAACCAAGCACTGTTTGTTACTGGATTTCTGTACTAGGCATGGTTTGTCCATAACCATGTTCAGACATAGGGTGGTCGATAAGTTTACCTAGTTTCAGGTCGCTTTGGGCTGAAGGTCGATGATCAATTTCATCATCATACCATTAGAACTGTGTGTTGGACACTTCAGTAATGAGACAGGCCCAGAACCCATCCCAGGCTGTGTTTGGTTTGGGTGAGGAACTCCTGACCTGGACTGAGGATCTTGTTGGATGGCTGAAGGAGGACCGGGCGTGGATGAGATTTGTCCTAAGAAACCGAAGGCTCTGGATGTTGTGGGGCTGTCATGGATGACACACTTCTTCAATGTGGCATGGAAGACCAGGATGATGCCTGTGGATAGGTGATTGGTCCACCTTTTTGAAAATTGAGACAGAGAGTGTGTTCCAACTGTAATGGGCTCACACTTCTCGGCCTCCCAGGGGAAGTTTACTCCTGTGTGTTGGAAAGGAGTACCCGACCAGTTGATGAAACTTGGATTCATGAGGAGCAGTGTGGCTTTCATCCTGGTCATGGAGCAGTGATCTTTACCCTCATGGAGTTGGTGAGGGGGATTTGCCTCTTCACTCCACATGTGTTTTGTGGACTTGGATGAGGCTTATGACCAGGTCCCTTGAGGCACTTTGCGTGGGGTGCTGTGGAAGTACAGAGCGTGTTCCCTGCACAGGTAGTACGCCAGAGTTCGCCAGAGATTACCCTTGTCACCAATTCTATTTGTGACATTCATGGACAGGCATAGCCAATGGCAAGTAGGGTGTCTGGTTTCCATGATTTAGTTTTTGTCAGTCATAAAATGCGAGAAATTTAAGACAGCGATTGTGAATAAATTCAGGGTGAATTGAATTAAAAATTAGGCCATAATTAAATCACTTTGTGACTAAACTGTAACAAGAAAATTTGCACGACTGTCACAAGTTTTGCAGTTACATCACATGACCAACATGATCCAGCGATGTATAGAATATGTAACAAAAACTCACATGTTCCACTTCAGTATGATTCTATGTGAAAATTTGAGTTTTCTCACAACTTTAATTTATTAAATTGCCCAGTGAGATACTTGCTTAACAGATGTGATACAGGAAATCCATTTGATCCATTGATGTATGTTTGCAAATGATGAAGGTGCCAAACTGGAAGTACAAACCCAATTACTTTTAAAGTGGAGGCAAAACATAGTTAGTGCAGCATGAGGTCAACACAGCTGAAAATCAGATAAGAGAGGAAGAAACCTTAAATTAAAAATATTGCATCAGTGTTTGCAGCACTTGAACTCCCTCTAACAAGTGCAAAGCTGCAGTGAGAATAAACACAAGTACTCCAAGACTTAGAGAGCATGTGTTTCTGGATTGTTCCTGGCAAATAGGCAGGACTTGTAGAGCAATATAACACAGGAAGTAATGAAAGTGTAATGGAGTGGAAATTAAAGAAAAACTACTCCCAGAATTGGCAATAAAGAAGATAATACATAGTAACTTTTGGGGTATTATTTGCAATGCAGCCCAGCAGCTGAGTACGGGCATAAAAAAACTGACCAAGTCCTACCAGAACATAGTTTTTGACATTTATTGTTTTTTTGCTGAGCAACATGTGTTTTCATCGAGCCTCGTTGCATGAGAGGGAATTAAGAAGAAAATAGCAGGTCCCTTAGTGTGAAGTAAATAAGGGTTGGAACATCTCAAATGCAGATCCATCTGGAGTAAACAAACATATTGGGTACAGTCTAAACACTCGCTACATGATCAGCTACTACTCTCACTGCCACAGTCCTTAAAAACAAAGAGCGGGTTGTTGTTCTCTCTATAAACTTTTCGAGGCGCTCAGAGGAAATAAACACGTCATGATGCCAGTAAATGTGTAATACAGTAAATTATTAATGCAGGACAAATAATAGATGTTCTACAGAGATTTATCCATTTATCAATGTGGGTGAGGCGTACGGGGAGAGGTGCAGCAGAGGCTGAGTATGGGTCTCCTGAGAGCTGCATCAGTATTTAAATGGATTTCACTCCTCTGACCTTGCCTCATAACTGCAGGACATTGTCACCAGAGAGATAGAGACAAGATGAGGAGAGAAAGATGGAGAAAATTAGAGTCAGAGAAAGTGAGGAAAAGACAGAATTGACAAGAGGGAGCGAGAGGAAAGCTGGAAATAATTAGGATATTTAGATGTTTTATGTGTATGAAGTAGCATAAGTCTGTAGCATTGAATCCAGTCTGTTGTGTTTTTGTCTTGAACTTAGAGAGAGCGAAAATCATTGCCGATGACTTCAGGCTCATGTGTAAACAAATACTTCAGAGTGCATCAAATCCTGATTGCATCAACATCCAGAACTTTGCAGTTCAAAGAAGCCTGTTAAAGATGTTTTCCCTGAAAGTTCATGTTTATTTGCACAAGACGTGATGCATTAGTGCTTGTTTTTGCTACTATTTTTTTTAATTCTTGGATTATTATTTGTTGACTTTTGTCCGTGTTTCTTTGAAATGTTTATGTAATACCAGAGAGCCATTGACTACAGATGGAAAAAAAGACTTGGCTTGCTCTGTCTTTTCTATACACTCTAATCCTCAGACACTAATTACATACAATCATTCATACACTTTACATAGACCTGCTGTCATGTTTCTCTATCTGACAATTCACGATCACAAGAAAAAAAAAAACAGACCACCAATGGGACGTAAGTCTACAATCACCAACACCCACTACGCAGCAGACTGACCAATCACATTGCTGCGTTGGCCTGTTAGACGTCCTCTACCTCCCATTGAGGTAACAGCATTTTGATTTTGTGTCTGTGAGACCTGAAGTGACCCAGGCAAAAAAAAAAATCCCTGACATGTGCACCCGAGCTGAGGTAGCCAGAGGCCTCGCTTTCACACGTACACGCACACTGGCAGATGCTTTTTTACCCCCTCAGCACAGGGAAGTGCGTTAGGGACGTGAGGATGGGGTAGATAGAGGGGCTTGAACTCCGAGGTGACCAATGCTGCCAACATTACAATCAGCTGACCTATGCACACCAAGTGCTGATCTGGAGAAACAACGTGCACAGGATTGACATCCTGGATCTAGTTGATACTTTAGGTGGTTTTTCTCTTCTCTGTATTCAACCACAGAGTGAACTAAATCTCTACAGCACACATGTTTTTAATGGTTAATGCACATGATACTTTATTATTAGTTGCACAAAGAGTAGAAGATGAGAAGCTCCATGTTGCTGCTAGTCACATGGATTCAAACAGATGGAGGGCACAGACTGATACAGATCCAGAGACACAGACTGAAGGAGGGCTCTGACAGGCTCGGTTGAGGAAAACGGGTGGAAAGGAACACTGGTCCCCAACGAGGCGCGCTAACTGGGGGGGAAATTAGGTCAGTGTGTTCCTTGTGACTCCACAGCAAGAACAATCTGTGGATGTTTTGCTGTCGCACCTGGAGTGTCATCGTGATAGCTACATATTGTATAGGCCTGTTTATTTGCACAATGCTACTGAAAGCTGATGCTTAGTTGTTCTGCAACCCTAATCTGAATGTCTGAGAATCAGCTATAGGAATTCATACCCACCAATCCAACTGAGACGGAAAAATCCGATGTAACTAATCATAGCATCACAATCTGTGACAATCTCACTCAGAAACTGAAACAGTTGAATAAAGGTTACGTGACATTTATCCCCACTTGACCAACCAGTCTTATAATAAATGCTTCTGGGACTAATGGAGTCTGCTGTCATTTGTCCTCTAGAGGATGAAGATGCTTCTGTTTTTGTACCTTCGTCTGCTCATTGTCTTTTCCCGTCTCCAGATCAGGACACGTCACACATACTTTAATTGATATGAGATTTAGGGGGTATATTTTAATGTAATTAGAATCTTGATAATTGGACTAATTAGATCTAATTGCCATGTGAGAATGACTTTGATTAAAAACAGGGTTTTCTCTTCAAATGAGAGAAGTAAGAAAAAAAGAAAATAGTTTGGTGACATTGGTGAAATGCAAGCAAAGCTAATTGACTGATGCATACAGATGAGGCCTGGGACGGAAACAATTCATGAACTTGATAAAAAAATAAAAGAATATAGTAGTCACTTTGAAATGTGACAATGTTAAAGTGAAAAACAAATATAAAAAGCTAATATATCGTTGAACTACAACAATCTGCAAACAGCATCCATGAGCGAGTTTCCAAAATGTTTGCTGGAGGGGTCTCTGTTATCTCGAGTGAGTCATGAGGCTTTTTTCTTGAGTAAATGGAATTTTAAACATATTTGGAAAAAGTCACAAGATAAAGTTGATTTTAAAAGTCATTGCAAACATCTGGAACCTAACTAGAATCTCTCAATTCAGTTCATGTGAATCAGACAGCACGAGAACACTTTGGGAAGGGCTAGTGAGCTGTGAAACTAAGTCGTGACTGACTCATCACCAAAAAAAAAAAAAAAACAACAACAACAAAGAAAATTGACATATTCCTTGCAAGTTTGTGTTTTTAATAGGGGTGTAACGATTCACGTGAATATGTTGAACTGTTCGGTTCGGTCCACTTGCGTACCGTTTCGGTTCATTTTTTTTTCATACATTTATTTTTAGTGGTATATTAAACGCAGCGGAAGTACGTTTCCAGGCGAGTTGGACGCTGTATTGCGAGACGCACAGAGGAGAAATGGGTAACAGAACACACATTCATACAAACCGTTTCAGTACTGGACAGTTAGCATAGTGCAGATGTTTACTGATCCGATTACAGCTAGTTAACAAGCTTGTTTTTGCGCACAGAGCATTTTCAATGACGGACTGGAAGTTTGTTGTCACCACTGGACTCCCGCTAGCCTGACCAATCAGATCCTCCTGCATTATGTTCAACTGCAGAAGGGTCTGACACTGGAGACGCACCCGATCATTTCCGCGTCAAATTTTAGGTCGGACCAATTATATATCACCTTTGTTGTGCGTCTTCCTGAAAACACGGAACTAGCGTTTTCCACCCAGAGCACAACATTCAACATGGTGGACTCGACTGTGGATGAAACATTTACTTCTGTGTTTGCACAGTTCTTGCTTGGAGCGGTGAAATACGTGAACCGAGTGTGCAATGACACCTCGTATTTGCAAGTTTTTGACACAAAAGCGACAACTGTCATTAATATTCGTCTTTTCTCCTCCATTAACCATGGCTCTGTAGCTACCATTACGGCTCCGCTCGCTAAACCTTTTGTTTTCGTTCTGCCTCGTGTGTATCCGCTTTAGCGTCACATATGTTGCGTCACTTCCGGGTTTCTGTGATTGGTTCTCTCTCAACTGGCTAAGCTCGCCTTCGAAATTGAGAGACAGCGGTTCAGCTCCAGGCCCTCACGTCTTTGTAAAGTAATCTGTCAAAGACTTGAGGGCCTGGTTGATCAGGTAAGCGTGAGTTTTTTTTTTCCTCTAGCAGACGTCATGGCTGCTGTAAACAAGCTGGAGCTTGAACACCCTCCTTTATCTATATGGTCTCCTGTTTGTAATCTATGTTTTACTTTTATATGTTTTCTTATCTTTTAATGTTTCATTTTGATAGAAAATATATAAACCGTTGTTTGCAAAAATTGAAAATTAAAAAAAAAAGCAATTACGGTTTGATTTTTTTTCAGTTACTGTACCGAAAATGAACCGAACCGTGGACTCAAAACCGAGATACGTATCGAACCGTGATTTTTGTGTACCATTACACCCCTAGTTTTTAATTATCAGCAGTTAAGAGATAAATATTTTAAGTTTTAGTATGTGTAAATTCATCCAAAAGAACACCACAGAATTAGAGCAACGGTACAATATGTTGCGCTTTGATAATATTCAGCAGTCTACTATGAGAAAAAGGTGCTTTGGATTATAAAAATGAAAAATACAGGAAGGCTGGCAGAAGTCTTTCAAGCATGTTCAAACAGATATCAGCTGCATTGTAAATCTTGAAAAAAAAAAGATGGATGATTCTGGATTTATTTTACGGTTTCATCTGCTCACATTGGACTTAAAACTGTCAATACTTACAGTAAAAGGTACTTTGTATTTGCTTTGAAGTTTTGCCCTACGAGTTACAGTTTATGTGGTTCCTTCTGCCGGCTTCCTCTTTTTAAGGCTGACAGTTGTGCTTTTAATCAAAGCTAGAACTAAGAAGTCAAATGTGTACGCAGATGGAAAAAGATATATAATACATTGCAAAATAATAAATGTTAAAAATCAGAAAATGTATGTTTTTTTAATTGATAATTTGTATGATATATATATTTTTAGACTGCTTGAATTGGAATGAAGTTGTTATCCTATTGCAAATCCATTTAAAGTTTTAATTTCTGGGAGCTCTGTAAATATTAACTTGATTTATTCCAATTCATGCCTGTACATTTATTGTTTTAGTCACTATTTGGAACTTGTTTATAAATGTGTCGAGTTTCAGTGTTTGTGTCTGTCTTTTCCAAACCAAATCTTCCCATTTCTGTGTGTTTGCTTTATTATGCATTGGCTTCTGGTAGCACATTTTTGTCAAGACGTCCCCATTAAAAAAAAAAAAAAACAACAAGCTAAGCCTCTTGCGGCTCAATAGATGGCAGTAATATCCCCCGATCACTGCGGTATGAATCCCCCTTTGCACCTGAAAACACATGAATATGCAGACATGTGAGTGTAATAGGCGATGCACACTCATGCAGCTGATAAAGCCCCAAAACATAAACACATAAGCAGGAGAGAGAGGGAAAAGTGAGCTTGAAAAGAGCCAGAAGAAAGAGGATAAAAATCACAGCGGCAAATAAAATTAAAAGATAAATCTATAAGAAATCCCCTTTGTCTTGATCTCTGTGAGTCTTCAGGTGATGTAAGGGAGCCCTGAGCAATTCAAACAACACAGTGGGAGAGATGGGCGAAGGGATGAGCTGGAGACTGCCGTCTCCCTGCCTTTTGTTGTCAAATTTGACACTGGCACTGCATCTTTCTAATGGTCTGATTAGGAGAGGGCAGAAGAGGAGCCTTTAGCTCAGAGATACTGTAATGTGTGCGCTTGTAAAGATGAAATCAATAGTAGCAGCACCTTCACAGGGCATCAGGGAGAAGCCCAACTCAATACAATCCGTACCTATAACTGACAGAAACGTCTCATCTTACAGAAACGGCTACTGCTCAGAGGTAAAAAGCCGCACCGCTCTGAATAATCACGAAAAGCATTTAATTGTGTTCCTCTGTGTGGCGTCTGCTCGGGTTTTGTGTTCGTTTGTAGTCCCCGTGTCGTCATTCGCTGGCAGAAGGATGCGCTGGAAATCATTTGAATTCCCTGAGTATGTTCAGAAGATGTAGGGGTGTAGTCTCTGATCTTGTTTAATATGTGACCAGCAGCTATAAATTACAACCTCCCAGAAATGAAGAAACAAGGCTACTTTTTAAATCTCCAGGGATGAATTCGCTTTATGTTCCTCTAGCACACATATGAACTCCTTCTCTCTCCCTCAAGTGTAGCCTTGTGTTTGGTAATCTCCTCCCCTTCATTTAGTTGGCGTTCAAATAAAAACAAATACCTGTGACTCTGTAGTTGGGTTTTTTGATGCTCCACGGGGCTTACCGGATGGCACCTTGTTGCTTCAGACAACCGTTTGAAATTCTCAGCTTCCTGCTTCTTGTTTCAGCTTTTTTTTTTTTTAATTAACATTTGATCTTAAAAGCTGGAGTGTCGATGACAACACATTTGTGTCAACTTACCTTTGAAAATATTTTTTTGTGCAGAGGATAAAGAGAAATCAAAGTGACGTTTGAAACGTGCAAATGTCATAATAAATTATATAAATTTTTAACTAAAGCTACTATGAGTCCAGATTAAATCGGTTGTCGAAAAACTGCGCCTTTTTTTCTTCCAAGGCAAATGAGGTCGTGAGACTAGATTTTCTCTGTCACCTACTTGTTAATTATGTTTAGTTCAAGGTAGATTTTATTGGATTTAGGTAGAATTTAACTAATAAGGCCTAACTATTGTAACTACATCTCGACGAGACGTGTTTTGTCATAATTAATCTGTCTAATTGATGCCATTTTTCAGTCTTTTTTTTCACATTCGAATTTTGCAACCAAGATGATGGAGAGACTTACTGTAAAAAGAATGTATGCTGTTCCATCTCCTCTGCAGAGAGATTTGCTACCGACGCCTGTATCTTCTGTTTGTCTGCCTGCAGAGGCGGTGCACTTCTGCCGCTCATGCTGGGGCCGCAGCTATTTGTCTTCTTGATTGGCTTCTTCTGTGAGGAACAGAAATCGGGGAGAACACATACGGATGTCATTTGTAATCAAAGCAGGAAGCGCGGCCTTAGAATTTATCTTGGGGGACGCACGCGGTGATGCTGACACTGACTGTGTGTGTGTATGTGTGTGAGAGCGTGGCATTTTCGGGGGCTTCTCCTATATCTCACCCGCGCCTCAATTAACAAGAGACAAGAATGACGGTTAGGAATCGCATCCAGCACGCCATCCTTCATGTTGGGTTCATTTGGGGGAAACGTTGTACAGTGACGGTGGAGTTAAATATGTGATATTCGAGCAGCTGGCACTGTTTTTCTTCACACAAGTCGTTTACTGTCATCGTCATAAACACAGTCAAACGGAGTTAGGAAGTGGTGGGATTTACATTTTTTCAGCAAGGTACTTGGGAGCAGATAGTATTTGTTAAGCCGCCAACATGTTAACGGCTTGCTTTCCCTGGCCCTGTCAGCCCTGCCTGTGTTGCCCTTGGGTGGGCTTAGTGCCTTTCTGCTTGAAGTTGTGACATACACACTGATGTATGTTAATGAGATCCACAGTTGGAATAAGCAACCTCTTTCCCTCTTATACCCCTCCCTCATTCTACCTTTCCCAGTTTTTTTTTTCCTCATCTTTTCTTGCCCTCCATCCCTCACTCTTTGTCTCTCCTCCTGTGATAAACTAGGCCCAGGAAGTAGTAAACGGCCAAAGTCCCATAAAAGCTCTATCCATTTTCATAGGGCAATCTCTGCCAAAGCAAGCTTGAATTCCAGAGTGATGATCACAATAAAAAGGTGGAAAGGAGCGAGAAGGAAAGCTGAGAAGAAGAAGACAAAAAAAAAAAAATGCAGGAGATATATAAACCACAATGTTCTCTGGTGTCTCCTCACAATAAATTTAATGCAATACCTTAAGAGCGGATTGTGTGTATGGCTGGATTCCTGCCCCGTGGGCAATGTGGTTGCCTGGAGAAAATTCATTTTAATTAGGCCTGCAATGCAGGTTGAAGGGCTGAAATCGGATCCCTTGTGCTCCCAGGCTGGGGCAGGTTGAAGATCACTCCACTTAATCTTTGGACAACTGGGTTCAACGCCACAACATTTGACAGTGTTAAGGTTTTAAAGATGGAACAGAAAAGGGGGTGAGAAAACACTGCCGATGGAAGTTGTGGAAAAATAAAATGTCATATCAACAAAGTCATTTATTCCAGTCATCACTGAATAATCATTCTCCGAAGAGCCTCTGGTGCATCAATATAAAGAGGTTAGCAAGACTTGTAGAGATGGAGAAGGGAAGCAGATGACAAAAATGTGTATATGTGAGACAAAAGTATGTTTGATGTTGTTCAACTGTACTCGAAGACTATCATCAAAACAACAGAAGGCCAGAGCGGAGTCACAACGGCAGGGACGGTCCGGAGGCAGCAATCCCCGATCAGCATACAAGGAGTAATTTTACTATTACCACTTCAAAGTATGGCAGGTAACATGCGGGCTTTGATTAATTTAGTTTAAGTCTTCTGTAGCAATGGAAGAGGTGGGTTTTAGGGAAAAAAAGAAAGGAAAAAGAAGGCCTGAATGGCAGTGCTGATTTCACAGAATTTGAGCTGCTTTGGCTTGTCAAGCAGATCAAAACTGGCTTTGAAGACTGAAAAATACCTGTTAGTGTGAAATGTATTTTGACAAATCTCAGATAATAAGCTGAGGAGGTGTGTGTAGGGTATAGAGAAGGGCAGGAAAGAGAGGACGCAGACTGTGTGTTCATTTTTTAAGGGGTCAAAACACTCTCGAGCTATATCTGTTACCTTGAAGTGAAAGCAATCCTCTGCATTCTCCCCGCATGGATCGTTCTCTCCGGTGTTTCCAGAAAAGGCTTCTGGGGAGTCAATTTTTCCTGTTTTCCAAGAGGAAAGATAATGTGCTGTAAGTATGTCAAAAACAAAAGAGGTCAAATTTATGTAATATTTAATCTACCACATCCATAGATGAGTAAAAGTCACCAAAAGTACAAAAAGCCAGTTAATAAAAGGAAGAAATTGACAAAACATTTTGTAATATGAATCACATTTAGAGAAAGAAATCACCATCTTTCAAAACTAAAGCAAAAATAACAAGATTTTGAAAGAATAAAGTTTTTAATCAACAGATTGTTAAAATACAGGTTTTAAGATTGGTAATCTTTTCTGGAAAACTTCATTTAACTTTTCCTGTTTCTTCTCAGAAACATAAAAAGATATATTTGATCCTATATTTTTTGTTATCAGAAAAGCTGTTTCATTTTTTTTTATAACTGTACAGAGAAAAAAAAAAACATTAACTATTGCTGTGCAGTCATTTCTGTCTCTTCCACAACTGAACCTAGTTTTGACATTCAAATGTAAGTAATTATAAAAAAAAAATGGCAGAGGAATTAAGTCAGGTTGCAATACATTTTTTCTTCCCTTCTTTATAAAATTACATTTGAAATGTTTTCCATCCTACACCCCCCCCCCCCCCC
>SSNP01000001.1:10553359-10738043 GCA_006937955.1 Pachypanchax playfairii | reverse complement strand
CCCCCCCCCCCCCCCTTTTCTCTCTGACTTTTTTTTTTTCTTGCTGTAATTTAAATGGTAAGCTGCCAGATGTGTGGCTCATGCTTGAAGAGTTGAGGATCTGCATTATTTAGCATATTAACATTCACAGAATTTAAAAAAAGAGCTCCTGCTTTGCCTGGAGGTTGTAATTAAGTAAACCTTAGCTTTGGTACGTTAAAAAAAAAAATCACTATGTGAAACTTTTCCCCTGATGGAACCAATCACATCTATATAATACATACGGAGAACCCGGGAAAGATATAAATTTGTTTCTTGCCACAGGATTAAATATATCTTTAGTAATAACTTAAATATAGGCTGCATATAAAACATCTTTCTGACAGTTACAATGTACTTCATGCAAATGGCATGAGGAGGTTGCTCATCCTTATTTTTAAGTGACTCTACAATCAGATTTCACACAAATGGAGTTTTTATTTACCGTCACTTTGCCGGTAAACATTTGGAGCTCCCACGGTTGCAAGGTAATGAGGTTATATTTGCTCCATTCTTGGGATAAAATTGTTTATGCTGTATTTTAACATTTGCCTGGCATTGCATAGATGCAAACTCAATTATGTGTCAGCATTAGGATCAGTCAAATATCTTGTGTACACAGTGTAAACATATCTTAGTGTGATGTGGGAATTTTGTCTCATTTTTTTTAGAAGATGTGCAGCATTAAAAGAGCAAAAAAATCAGTAAAGTACTGCCATAAAGCAATAAAGAAAATATAATGGGTTTAGATTTTCCGATTGTATCCGGTTATTTCGGTCTTTCATTAAAAGTACATTTTCAGTAACAGCCAACAATGTGTCCTTCTGCAGACAACCTAAGACAGCAATGAATAGTGTGACCATATTTCCTGTGAGCGCACACACACACAAACTCAACTACCTACACACAAACCTCTCAGCCTCTATTAGCAAAAACAACAACCGTGTAAACTCATGGACTTTGAGCCCCCCTATGGATAAGAATGCTTTCATTCTACCAAACACACACACTCATTACACTAGGCCCCACTTGCTAGTGGTCAGATGCTGTGGAACCAAAATCAGTGCGGAGGCAGCATCGACAGCTCTGACAGCTAAGGGCTATGTCCGTGAACTCCGAGCACTGGAGCTGCCACAACTTCAGCCTCTCTGGGCACTCAAGGCCAACAACAAACTCCTTGTTATCCCCCATGTGCCCTGAGCTATGTAAAGACCAGCGCGTACACATGCTTATCCAGTGCATCGATGCACCCACACACCGAAAGGCAAAGACATCAATGTGGCCACTTGCATATATGCACAAACATTTTCAAGGATAGAAATGTAAGTGTGCGCTGTCTCTAAACAAAGTCAGGTCGAGTAAAGAAAGAGCCTGAAGACAGCACCTCTGTGGAGCTCCCATCCCTGTGTTTGCGGTGAGATGGAACCAGAGTGCCAATTCTCGGCCCCTAATTGCCGAATGACTGGTTGAAATTGAAGGTAGAATCGAAAGTTTTACAACACGCAGATTGCCCCTGAGTCCATAAGATGATGTTGTGTTAAGGTTGCTATGATACTGTCAGGATTTGGTGTTGCTTCACCCGAGAAAGTGCTTTCCTTTAATCTGTTGCATTTTAATGACAGCAACAGACACTCACTGAATACCAATATCTCCTTATTTGTAAACATTTTATCACACTTGCATATAAAGTGAAATCGTGTTTGCTGTGACAAAACTGGTAATTCTGAAACAAAATCTAGGAATTTTCTGTGTATTTTGGAGATATGGCGCTTTCAAATTAGAATGTATTAGTTATTTTCTGACACAGGTACATCATTAACATATAAGATCGACTTGTATTTTTATTTAAAAATCTGTAAATGCTTGAACTAAAACACGCTATTAGGACACAATTCTTTTGTCTTCCTTATATTTAGATGTCCAATTTCTATATACAGACTGAACTTTACTCTTTCAACTTGCTTGTATTAGCTTAATGTTTTTTGAAAATAGGATTCTAAAGTTGACCTTAGACTTTGTTGAACTATATTTACAGAAGCACAGCTCATATAGATCCTTTATTTGTTATTTCCTGTATATATTTATTATAAATATTACATTATTTTATCCACACGGAACACCAAAAATGGTCCAAAATGCTTTAGTGACAATGATAGGCCTCTATTTGGTGTCACAAAAATACACCAAAAAATACTGTAAACACAAGAATCAGACAATGATGAGCTGTATGTTAGGTAAGAGGTGGGGCTATGACATTACTTTAAAATTGTTGCATTATTGTTGTCTGCTAGTGTATCAGGATTTTTTCCCCATGGACCCCAATTTTGAACTATATCATTTTCATAAATCATATTCATTCCCGTGGATGCAATTCAGAAATGATGGAAAAACTTTTCAAAATATAATTTTAATGGGAAGATCTTTAACACCCATTCCGATGAAAACCGTGGTTTTCGTGTTGTTAACATGTTTGTGGCATTTTTCTTATGCTAGAGGACATATCTTAAGAAAATTAAGCTAAAAATTGAATTTCTGATTATTTCTGCATTAAATCAATGTGAATCAGTAGCAGACGCAAAAATGTGGTTTGTAAAAGACTGTGTTTGTGATGTAGAAAAGCCACTGGGCAGGCTACAAGCTCCTGCTCTGCTGGCTGAAAGCTAGCAGTAGCGCTAGTATAAACATGGACCTCTCAGCATCGGGGAGGGGCAGGGTGATCCTCCGTGCCAACGGTTTCGTCCACAGTACAGAGGTGAATTACTAATGAGCTACTGCCGCTATGCAGAAACTACTTCCTAGAAAATGACAGGTTTTGTGATTGTGGGTAAAAGTGCCATAATCATAATTTTAAGGCCACTAAGATGCTTTAAAATTGCACAATAGATGATCAGAGTGGGTCTTTAAGATGCAGGATTGTGGTTTAAAGAGGCCCTTCCATTAAAAATGGTTTTTCTGAGGTTTCTGTTGAATATTTTAGCTCCACAGGTGTTCTTACCTAGTGGGTGTGAAAACAGGTCAACAACTTCTCTTTCAGTTTTTATCTCTCAAACTACGCAGGTGGTGATAACACCCGAGTCCGAACGGCCTGTATCTGTTTCGTCGCAACTCCTTTGTTCGTTAGTATTTGGCAGCTCCCGCAGTTGAAACCACACCTAGCATGCTGCTGGCTAAAAGCTGTTAGCATAAGATGTAGCAAACAGGAAGACACAACGTCTGACGCTGCCATGCGCAGCAGGGCAGGAAACAGTATACCTTGCTCTCATAGGCTAGTTTGTTAGCCAATCTGAGTCCAGCAAATTCAAATAATGAATATGAACGAGCTGCTGCTCAAGGCCTGACGGAAGGAGCCAGAACCACCCGAATTTTAATGCAGACAGATTGAAAGGTCTGTTAATCAGTGTTTCCTGACGTGTTTTAGATATAAAATGTTTCATATTACTGGTTAATACTTAAGAAATAACCACAAAGTCCTGAAATTTGTATGAAATGGCCTCTTTAAAAAAACGTCCTGATAGTCCAGGCTGGACAGCATTCCAAAGACATCCAATAAGGAATCCTCAAAATTTCCTTAAGTGCTCAGGGGTACGAATTAGCTTGGAAAAATTTAAATTAAGAAAACACTGAACGAAGGAAAAAAAATAGTGTTACGGTACGTCACTCATCTGCACACTCATAGTCATACACAACAGGCGATCATGAAACAAGACACTGATCTAATTAGTCATTTGGGTTCAAACAAACCCAGTGTAACTGGATCATTCGGTTAATGTGAAAGGTCACTTAACCCATAGCGCCTCTAGCTAATCAGAAGCCAAATACACTTCATTATGCTTAGACAAGTCATCTGAGGTAAATCAGATTATTATCACAGAATATCAAGTTAATTTGAAACAAAAGAAATTATGAATTCACTCACAACAACATTTACAGTAATTCTCAGATTGTCTGTTCACAAATTGTCAGAAATGTATCCTGAGTTTGGATATCAGACTTTTGTGGGGGGTTTTTTTGTTTTCAGTTGGGTTTCATTAAATTAAGACCTCGGGAATACAAACTTCCTGTCTTGCTGTCATGCTCTGCTTTGTGTACATTTTCAGTGACAAGAAGTCTCAGAATGATCATCTTGACTCTGAAACAAATGAGTAATGGGCAAAATCCAGGTGTTACATGCACATAGAGAGTGAACTACATACACAGAGTCATGAAATAGGAAGGAAACGTCTGCAAACCCTCCGATTTGACTAAGAACCAAGGAAGGGTGGATAATTCGTTCCTCTCTTCCCTTACTGAATTGGATTTCCATTTTTGGCTAGGTTAAAGTTGTCCGTCCAATTGTTTCCTTCAGCCTTGACATATCGCCCCATCTGAATGCAATAATTCATTCCAGGGGTAATGCAACATGAACTGATCTGTATGCAAATGAGGCACAAACGTCAGGTTGGCTTAGAGAACGGTGCAGATGAGGTGTTGTGCTGGACACCTTTTGATCCATTATTTCACTTGCGGATCAGGTTCACTTCCTCAGCAACCTCCTCACCTGGCTGTGCGTTTTCATCTATGCCTGTGCATGTATGTGTGAGAGCTTGCAGTCATGTACATTTTGCCTTGTGAGTTAGAACATAAATCCCCCATAGTAAAGAGTCTTTCTCCCTCCTTTGCACGCCATCTCTCTCTTTGGAAAGGCAGTTGGTTCGTTGGGGACACTTCCCTTGTGGGCGTTAGGATCTCTGTGGGGGGTCACAGGTCAGCTAGCAGAGGAAGCGACAAGCTGTGAAATGTAAAAGACCAATTTCTTCCACATGTTTCAGTGCTGGGAGAACACTGCCAAGCTGTCAGCCGGCATCACGTTTAAAATGGGCCAGGGTGCTACCCAGCAGACCTGTCACAACTCATTTGTAATTAAAAAGCCTGTGTGATGTTTAAAGCAGAGCACCCCAGAAACTTTTGAGAACTGTTAAATAAAGATGAGCTGTGAATGCAAAAGGAAAAAAAAAAAAAAAAAAGAAAGGTGAATTAATAACAATGCTACCAGCCTGTCATTTCTGTATTAAATTTGTATCAGTTATTTCTGTTTTAACAATTATAAAATTGTTGGAAGAATTAGATGTAAAATAAGAACATGAAGTTTAATTTGATCATTATTAATATTATTTAAAAGGGGGACATCTTCAGAATGAGGCCATTTACACCCATTTGACATGATTACATATGTGAAGTCACAATCAAGATTACACCAGCAGTTTGAGTATCTGCTGGTACTTAGTCTCGCTCCGATACTTGCATTCTATTTATTTTGGTTGCATAGTTGTAGCTTTCGCAGTTAGGTGGTCTTGACTTGACTTACTCAGCCAGGTGTTGGAATTTTAAAATTTTAATCAAATTTACTGCAATTAATGAAGCTACCTGAGAACTAACTAAATTACACATATTGCAAGTTGTGGATGAATAGCTCTCATATTCTTTTTAACCCCAATTTCAAAAACATTTGGGAGTGCTGTGTAAAATGTAAACCAAAACAAAATGTAGTGACTTGCATAAATCTGTATTTTATTCCCAGTAACATAAACAACATATTAGACTGTATTCACACCTGATAGTCCGGTGGATTCGGTTCGATTGGGGACCAAAATTGCAACATTATTGCTGTTTTTAGTTGGTGCGGTTTGGATTCACACTGCACTTTATGAACCGAACCAAATAACTTTTGGAGCATGTTACACCCCCCACCTGTGGTGGTGCTGTAGAGTTTCTGCAATACTTGTTACTGCACTTCCTGGCGCTGGCGCGGGAGAGTGAAACATAAACAAATATTGACTAGCAGCAGATTCTGGTGGATTTGGGATCTTTTATGTTTGGTAAATGTACCAGGACTCAGAATGAGCAGATAACAAGACAGAGGACTACACGAGGCGGCTGAGATGTCTACTTCCTGTTTTTGGTGCGGTCCCAGTGCGGTTGCATTCACACATGCAATTGAACCGCACCAGAGTTCGTTTCAATCGAACCAAGACCCTCGTTTTTAGGCGGACTAGAGTTCGATTGTTTGGTCCGAATCAGAGTTCGGTTGCCCGTTCACACCTCCCCAACCGAACCGGACTTTCTGTGCAAACGAAATAGAGTTTGATTCAAGCGGACTAAACAGGGCTGGTGTGAATACACCCTTAGATGTTGAAATAGAAAATATTAGCTCATTTTGAATTTGATGGTAACAACATAGAACAGGGTGATGTTTACCATAGCGTCACATCCCCACTTCTTTTAACATTTAATACCAGCTGCTGGAGTTTAAGTAAAGGGGTGTTGTCCCATTCGTGTCTGATTGCCGGATTCTAACTGCTCAACAGTTCTGGACCTTTTTGACTGGATTTTTCATTTTATGATGCTCCAGATGTTTTCTGTTGGTGAAAGTTCTGGACTGCAGGCAGATCAGTTCAGCACACAGACTCTTCTCCTGTCAAGGCAGAATGTAAGGGACGCAGAATGTGGTTTAACATTTTGTTGAGATATGCAAGGTCTTCTCTTAAAGAGACATTATCTAGATGGGAGTATGCTGCTTTTAAAACCTCTCTGTACTGTTTAGCACTGACGGTGTCTTTCCAGATGTGTAAGTTGCCTGCCTTATTTACTCACTAATGCAACTCCAAACCATCAGAGATGCAGCTTTTGGACTGTCTGCTGATAACACGATGAATGGTCCCTATCCTCTTTAATCCACAAGACATGGTTTTCAAAAAGAAATGTAATCAAATCTGACCATAAAACAGGTTCCACTTTGCTTCAGACCATCTAAAATGAGTCTTAACCCGTGTTTGTGGATTCCATGGTAAACCGTGACTATGATATCTGTCCTTGAGTTCACGCAGTGATGTCCAGTAGAGAATCATGTCTGTTTTTAATGCAGTGTCGCCTCAGCACCCACTAATCTTGAGCATCCACTGACCTTGTCCGTTGCGTATAGAGATTCCTATTGATTCTGTTATTCCCTGTAGATGGTGGGATCTTCAAAGTCTTCACAATTTTACATTTTAAAACATTTTTCTCAAAATGTTCTATAATTTTTTGACTCAGTTTATTTCAGATTGTTGAACCTCTGTCCATCTTTACATCTGAGAGACTCTTCCTCTCTGAAATGCGCCTTATATACTTAGACAAGTTACTGAGCTGTTGCCCGTTATCCTAATGAAATGTTCCTCCAGATGTTTTAAAATGGTACCAGTTAACTTTTCTATTGCCTGCTCCAACTTTTTTATGTCGTTTTTGTTGATTTGGGAATAAAATCTGGGGTTATGATCTTTACAAGTCATTACACTCTGTTTTTATTTACGTTTCATGCAGCCGCCCAACCTTTTTAGAATTGGAGTTCTACTTCTACTCTGAGAAAACCTCGATCGGTGCATTAATCATATTTGAGATCCACTCAGGATATTCACTAACGATAAATTTAGTTTGACCGTGCTAGAAGCTGTTTAGATTCTAATCTTTGCATCTTATGGACATATACTACATTTTACATATCTTAATGTTCTTGGTCTCTCTGCCAACAACCAATATCTGGATTTAATAAAGACTAATTTAAAAAAAAAACAACAATAACAAAAAACAAACCTTTGAACTAACCAAACAACAAAACAAATGGTCCTTTGTTGCACAATCCAAAAACACGAACTGGTATATTCGCTTTAATTTTGGAGAATTTTATATCGAATAGAGGTTGAAATTATTCAGCCAATGCTTCTCATGTTAGTGCATTTAAAGTTTTTTACATGTTAAATCTGTGGTGGTACTTATTTGAATGCATCAGAGCTATCAGTGACACCCAGTGTTGTTCTTGCTGCCTAAGTATTTGCCTAAACTAACTCTAATGTTGTATATCTCTTTGTTTTTTGGCATATAATCTTATAAAGAACGCATCCTTTGTTAATGTAATGATTTTACTGGCAAGCTTTCCTCCCTGTCCTTATTTAAATTTACCCTCAAGCACACTCATGTCAGTGGAGAGTTGCTGCATGTGAGGCCTTGTCGCTCTTCTTTTCCCACAGCTAGTGACATTAGGGTGATATTTTCTCCCCACTGTTGCATAGTTGGGGGTTTTTAACATTGGACTCCTACCTGGCAGAGATGAAGAAGTGCAAGCAGATTCTGCAGACAGATTGAGAGGTGAACCCTGGTGAGATTGTACCACAGTGGGCTCTCCTGCTCTGCAGTTTGAGCCTGTATACAGATGCTGTTGGGACTGGAGATGAACGGGCTGAGGCCGTGACGGAGGTCGAGGCTGGAAAACGGGTTGATCATGATGAACCTTAGATTTAGCCATAACAGGAGGGTTGCAGGAGGATAAAGATGGTGCAACAATGAGTTCTGGCCCTCCAGATGTTCCAGGTGGCAGCCTCTTTATCTGAAACACAAACCACAGGGAGGTGGAGCTCATATCTCTGCAGTTGCAAAACTGCAAATAAATTGCAACATTTTTGAAATGGTGTGAATGTTATGCATCAGTGATCTCCGATCAGTCAAAAATGACAAGGAGATCTTCCCAGTAATCTGCATTAACCCTGTCATTGTTGCAAGGAAATGTGTTGTGTAATTTTTTGGAACATGCTCAAAATGTTATCAACACAAGAGCAAGACCCTCCGACAGGCCAGTACTGGGGCAGGTGCAATGACATAAACTAACCACATTCAAAGATATGCTACACATTTTATCAACCTATAGCTTGGCTAAAGGACCAAAACAACAACTTCTATCTAGAAAAAGCAGCAAAAGGACACTAAAGTTACAGAACTGCAAAAGCTGACAATAGCCGTTGTGCAACTTTATGCTAACCAAACAAATGAGATGTCATAAACGCTCAGATTCCACAGATTAAATCTTTTATTTTCCATTGTGTTTGTCATTATCAAACAAATTTCTCAAAAAGAGGCTTTGGGTTGATAAATTTCACGGGCAGTTTAGGAAACTTGCAAATGGCTTTTGCAATTTGTCGCTAACTGAAACAGCCTAGTGAGAAAACGGTTTAGGTCAGTCTTAAAGAGGCCCTTCCATTAAAAACGGTTTTTCTGAGGTTTCTGTTGAATATTTTAGCTCCACAGGTGTTCTTACCTTCATAGTGGGTGTGAAAACAGGTCAACAACTTCTCTTTCAGTTTTAATCTCTCAAACTACGCAGGTGGCGATAAAACCCGATTTCTCCCGAGTCCGAACGGCCTGTATCTGTTTCGTCAAACTCCTTTGTTAGTTAGTTTTCAGCAGCTCCCACAGTTGAAACCACGCCTAGCATGCTGCTGGCTAAAAGCTGTAGCATAAGACGTAGCAAACAGGAAGACACGACGTCCGACGTTGCCATGCACAGCGGGGCAGGAAACCATATTCTTTGCTCTCATAGGCTAGTTTGTTAGCCAATCAGAGTCCAGTAAATTCGAACAATGAATATGAACGAGCTGCTGATGAAGAAGCCTGACGGAAGGAGCCGGAACCACCCGAATTTTAACACAGACAGATTGAAACGTTTTTTAGGTATAAAATGTTTCATATTACTGGTTAATACTTAGGAAATAACCTCAAAGTCCTGAAATGTGTATGAAATGACCTCTTTAAAACTATGAATGAGTTTACCAAATATAAACAATCTTTTTCTGCAAATATCATTATTACTTTTAGTTATTTTGATGTCAGACTGGATTAATGGATCCTTAAAAAGGCAAAAGCTAGCATAACTATCTCCCAGGTGTGTGTGATCAAAATTTAAACATCCAAAATTTGTATTTGTATATCTTTAATAGTTAAAAAAGCTTGTAAAAAACTTTTTTGCTGTGCTTCAGCAAACATGAAAATAAAAAAAAACTTTGAAATCAAAGCAACTGTTGACAACAGTAATGATAGAGTAATACAAACAACATGTCAGAGTCAAAGGAATAAAGAAGCACAAAGCAAAAGACAGAGAGCATTGTTCTGGTTTTTAATTCAATTAAGATGTTTACTAATCTAATCAATGCATCAGCTCAGAAGCATCCGGAATTATTGAGTAAAGATGTGTTTTGTTGTGTTTTTTTTTCTCTGGGGACAATTTTCAAATTCTCTGTAAATGCTTTTTATCACAGAACCTCCAAATTATCCAAACTTCTCCTGCCTTCTAAACGTCCCAAATAATGAGGGAGAGGCACACCGAAGAAAAAAAAAAGTTTGTGTGCACGTTTGTAAACTTCCTCCACATGAATTTCCATAAGATTGCGAAACGTGATGATATCTGGAAATAATGAAGAAGTTTGAGGAAATTAAAAAAAAGATTTCGATCGAAAGAAACACGCACATGCATGTTCCCTAACTTCAGACGCACGCACCTGAAAATAAAGGTTGCACAACCAGTGATCCAGTTCAGCGGAGATAAGGGCTTCAATTTTTTTGAACTGGTCCATTCTTGCGCTGGGTTCCCCCCTCAGCAGTGGAGTTTTAAACCTGGTTTGATGACACTTTTCTGTTTGTGATCAAACATTTGATGGTTGAATTACACGCTAATGTAAATAAAACTGCAGATTGTTGGTAAAAAAATTCAAATAATGCACATCTTTTAGCACTTAAGTATTAAAAACTTTGCATTTGAGTTATTTAATTTACTCACCTGCCCTGGACTAGGTTAAGGCTTGGCCCACAAACAGGAAACACTCCCCAGGCTAGTGTAAATTTAACATGGCTGCTGTTTTGGCTGGTTAGTTGGAACACTAAGACCATGGAGGGGTTGATGTCGCAGACAGCAGGTAAGTTCTAAAAACACATAAAACAACCATAAAGTAGTCTAAAGTTCAATTGAAAAGAGAGGCCTAAAGGTATATCTCAACACATAGAATCAGACAGATGTTCAGGTTATTAGTGCAAACCTATAACACAATCTTCATTTAACTGATTTTTAGGGTCTTTGTTGAGACTGTATTTTCCACTTATCTATTTCTGGAAATGGCTAAACTGAATATTTTTAACTTGTAAGTCGTAGAAGCGAAGGGGAGCTTCAGATTGCCACCGTAGTCTAAAGCGACAGACATTGAATTTGAGTTTCAGCAAGGCCACCATAAATCAAACTGATAATATTACGGATGTCTGGCGTGAAGCAGAGCGAGCGTTGGTGGTTAGCAGTCGATGGCAAACACGTGCATTCTTATTTACTCAGAGAACGGTGGGTTTGCTTAAAAAATGGACTGACAGTGAGGTGCGCACTAGCTCATCCATCACTGTGTGGAAATATTTTATCCCTTTATTAGTTGTAATGGAAAATGCAGAGGACTTGTTTTAACACATAAATCATGTCTCTCTCTCTCACTCACACACAAATGTCTCTGCAAATCTGGTACACACCTGTGAAACAACGGGTGTGTGACTCAAGACATAAATTGATGGAAGATTATCATAGATTAGAGATACTGAGGATATTTGTGTCATTTATTTACTGCAGAACGTATGACCTGCATAAATAGAGTGACTTTATTTAGACACATGCACATGTTTGCTCATTTGTTGGGAGTCTTGTGTTACATCATAAGCATCTTGGGATCGCATATTTTTTCCATCAAAATAACTGTGAAATATGAAATCTAATGCGGTTTAAAGTTTATAAACCGACCTTAGCATATACTACTGTAAAATTTAAAGACCCACTACGATCATCTTTTGAGCTAGTAGCGTCTGAGTGGTCTTTAAATTATGATTATGGTGTTTTTACCCAAAATCACAAAACCTGTGTCGTTTTCTAGGAACAGGTCGTTAACAGGCTTCTACAGGACTTGCTGAGAGGTTGCAGATTTGAATCAGGTGTGTTGATGCAGGGGAACATCTAAAATTTGCAGGATTGTGGCTCTCGAGGCCTGAAGTTGGACACCCCTAGTATAGTGTCATTAGCAATTTGCCTCTGTGCTGTGGGAGGAACCACTGACATGGAGGATCCCCCACCGTTGCTGAGAGCTCTCTGTTTATGCTATTTCTACCGCTAGCTTACAGCTAACTGAGCAGGAGCTTTTGGCTCCCAGTGGATTTTCTACATAACGAATGGACGTAGCCATTTTTAAATTGTTTGAATAGATATAAACTTTTAAATTTCATTACGTTTTGAAATGTTCCACATACGCAAATATTTTTGAGAATAAAAATGACCGTGAACTTTTCAAATCCTCTGCAAACTTTATTACATGCAAACATTAACCTCCACCGGTCCCATCAGACATCGTAGTTTGCGCACAATTGCATCATACTCATGTTGGCGCTGATCAGAGACAGCTAGCTCTAGCAATCATGCATCATGTCAATCGGGAATTATTTCAAACCAGTTGTTAATGCTCCAGGTCTAGTCTCAGCCTCCAACCGCAAACATTCTTATTTGTAAAATTTACTTTTAGACCTCAACTGCTAAGTATTTTAGCTACGAAAGGATTTGCGTATAAGGTATGCTTAATTTTCTATTTTAGCCATGTCTAAGACTTAGATCCACTAGAAATATCACATCCCATTTATTTATATTCCTATGTAATGCTAAACCGACTCCCATGTAAAGGTCGAAAAAGTACACACACACATAAACATACAGTCGAACTTTAGATTAGCTTTTAGCTCATCGTTGTTATCAAACATAATCAACAAAATATTTTCCTTCAGACTGATGCACATCATCAGGCTACATACAAGATAGCAATTATTCAACATTTTGACACAAAAATTTACTTCAGAGTAACTAAAACATCCCTGTAAGGATCTCCTATAATCATCATAATATAAATGGACAAACATGATTTTTTTGTGAATAAAATCTTATGTTTTCAGTTTTAAAATTGGAAAAAAAAAAAGTAATGTAACATTTCCATAAAGACCTTTTTACTTATCTCATTCAGCCTCCGCTTGCAACTTAATAAAAAAAAACCCATTCACACATTTTTTTTTTTTTGCCTAAGAGTTAAATTCAAACATTCCATCAACTTTTCGGAGGTTTCCACTAACATTCGACTCTCTACAGTTTCTATCCTAATCCAGCCCAGACAGACAAAGCAAATGGTGAACGAATAAAGTCAGAGAGAAAGAGAGGTAAAGGAAAGGAAAATAAGCTCCTGGCCTCCTCCTACCATCACTAATTCCTCATTTCCTCTGCAAGTACTTCTAAAATGACACGCTATAGTGTGGGCATGAGGAGAAGGAGTGGGGGGGGCAGGAGCTAAGCAAGTACTTTCATAAAATTCTGATCAGCCTTTTCCATCACTGTCATTGAGAATAACAACAGCTGGTTTGTCTATAAAGCAAAGCTCAGACTTCATAAGGAGGGAAAGAAGAGTGACACTAGGTATTTACTACGCTTTACTTAAACCTTTTCTATAAATCTGAATCAGATCCTAGGTCTACATTCAGTTCATGCCAGCGTTTTTACCCCCTTCTTTTTTGTCAGATCGGAGCTGAAGACAATATTGTCAGTGGGCTTGAGCTGAGTGAATACACCCACCAGCACGCTGCCAGTGTCCGCATATACCGAACGCTCCAAACAGGCCAACATCTGAAAACCGAGCCTATGCGGGACTATATGGGATCAGGAAGGACACTGAATTCTGAGGCTTATTGTTTTAAGGTTTGTGTTAGTGAATCTCTTTGTCCTGCACACATAGATTCAATGAACAAACATAACCAAAGAGTTCTAATCCACCGGTCAATGTCAGCCATCCAGAATGAGTCTGTGGGTTGTTGAGATTAGTGCTGCTTATACGGAGAGGATGGCTCCCTTCACATCGAGAGGTTTAAGGAAGTCGTTGTGAAAAAGATACGGACAGATTTCGTCTGATATAATCTGCTGTGTTGGTTCTTCAAAAGAACCAAAATGGAAAAACATGTTTATTTTTCTTTATGTAAGAGAAATGGAGGCTGAGATGTGCAGTGTTTATTTGGTATATGGCTGACACTCAAACTATTTTTTCTTTTCTTTGACACTAAAAGTTTGCGAAATATATAAAAGTGTATATAAACAACTGATATTGATTTACATTTATGTAGATTGTGTGTCAGATTTTTCTAAAGTTTGGGGTCTGCAACCTTTTTACAAGCAAAAAAATACACTTTTTACACAAAAATGTAGTTAAAATATTTTTTGAGTCACAAAATTATTATTATTATGATAAAATGACTTATAGATTTGTTATTCTCTCCGTTTGAGATTTATATTCAAAAGGTTTGTCACGTTGTGACATTTTATTTATACTTTATTTTTAGTTTTAAATATCAGGCAAAAATAAAAGGAATTACAAATGTAAATGAACATTACATAAGTGTAATATCCTATTCAGTTGTTTCTGTTCAGATCTTTTCTAATTCAAATGAACGAACAATCTGTTAATCCTGATTTCACCTTACGAACAGCATTCATAATGTAGTTTTCAAAATGTTTGCAATATTCCATGTCCTTCTCCACGAAAGCTGAAGGGCTTCATTATCGTCCAGCAAGACAATAATGAAGAAGTTCGGAAAATTATCTCCCAAAAAATTCAGTGTCATCACACATTTGCGAATTTTTTCTTAATTTTGTTTCAAATTAATTGAAGATAAATGGCAAACAATGACACTGTGACAAAATTGCAACAATAAATTTTGGCTAGTTGCATCACATGACCAAGCATAAAACTTGCATCAATTCAGTGTAATTTGCGATTTTAAACTAAAAATCCACATTTTTCTCACAATTTCCTGCTTCCAGCAGTCGCTGCTCAGAGAGATACTGGATTTGACTCAATAAAACTGATTGCATCATTTTAAACAGATTTTGGTGACAACTCAACCCACACTTTGCTAGTTCTGGTTCTGAAATGATAGGAAACATTGTACACAGGGAATTTATGGTCGATTTGTCTAATTTCTGTTATAAAACCGAGTTGACTCAGTCAGCTGAACCCACATGTTTTATTAATGTCACTCTAAGAAATTTCATACAATTTTTTTTCAAAATCAGTTTAAAAATAAACATTATTCAGATGTATTTTTAGTTAAATAAGCCACAGGTTGCAGACCCCTGTAAGAGTAACGATGTTTTATAAACTTTTAATGTTAAAACCATATCAAGCTGCAACTGCTTAAAAGAGTTGAACAAGAAGCTATGAGCAAATATTCTTACATAGTTTGTTTTATTTTAGCTTAATTTGAATAATTAAACATTTTGGATAGATCTAAATATTTACCTTGATAGAAAATCGGCTTAAAGGTGATATACCCAAATTGCCTAGCTTAGAATGTCAACAAAAGCAAAGTCACAGAACTCTCACCCCTCCTGTCGGGTAGAATTCCTAGGCCACGCCCCCCCAGGTTTAGAAACATGCGTAGCCCCAGAAGACGACCGAGTGCAAGACACTGGTCCGCAGTTCATTCAAGTACCGTAACATGGCGGAATCACCGGTAAGTGAAAACAATATAACAACAAACAACTGACATTAATTGTTACTTTGTCCTGAACCGGACGTGGAACCAGCCGGCGGCTGTTTCTCCTGCTGTGACATGGTAGAGCGGCGAACACTCCCAGCAGTGGTGTGCTGCCGTAATATGTCTCAGTTTTTTAGGAGCACAAAAGCCAAACAAATGCGGAAGTCCTTATGAATGGAGAGACTGTCCAATCATTCCTTTTGGGCCGAACCATTTGATTGGTTGATGTTTTTAGACAAATACGGGAGAAACACGTTTTTTCTTAATCTTCACAACATATTTTTATCCATGCTGTGTTTTTTATGGGCATGAAAAAAATATGTTAAGCTAATTTTTTTATGCAAATTAAGGATAGCGGCTTTAATTTAGATCAACAGTCTGTCAATTTAAGATTTGCCTAAATTAAATAATGTTTTACATGATATTTTCATCCCCACATCAAGTTAAGACAAAGTTTGATTTTTTTGCACCATGAACAGGCTCTGGTTAATTTGCAGGCCGCTGTCGTAGAAGCGGCCCTGGTGCTCCGTCGGTTTGGTGGACGCTGCCCATGATTGTTGTTTATTCCAACTGTGCAAGGCCAGAGCCGGACCCCCCAAATGGCTGTGAAGTGCCACGCTGACAGAATAGAGACCCCTGGGAAGTTTGTCTCTTGTGGCTCTCAGGCAGCACACACACACCTCAGTGGGTTGATTCTGACTTCTCTGGTTTGCCTGTGGAAAACAGAGTACGTATTGGGTTCAATACAGTATCAATCCCTTATTGAGCTAAAATTTATGTTGTCTGATTATTTCAAAAATATTCCTTTAATTTTATTAAAACAGTGAAACAGCTTGAGCTGACTGGATTACAGCCAAGTGTCAGTATTTATTGGCAAATCAATAAAATTGCCAGTGTACAGTTCTGTATTACCGTAGTGAACAAATCCAGCTCTGGTTTGTCTGTTAGCTGGAATCAGTTACTAAATCACGCAGCTGGAAACTTGGACAAGCCTGAAGACATTGTTGCTCTAATGTGGCTTAAACTTCTCATTTCAATCCCAATTCTATTTCTAGTATTTGACTTCCATCAATTTTCATTATCTTTTATAGTTTTTATTTATAATCAGCCAATTTAGAGTGATGCTATTGGAATGAATTTATACTGCAGTTATTATCATACATGTGTCAGAGATTTCTGTTTATATCAATCAATACAGTAATAAGAATGAGAAAACGTTCCTTTCAATTTCTATTTTAGATTGCAAACATTTTGTGATCTTTTCAGTTTGCTGCAAATTATTTGTCAAGCTCAGGACTTTTTTTTTTCAATAACGTGAGAAAAATTAATGAAGAACTCTGATCCACGTCATGGTAGCATCAATGTAACATCACAAATATGAATCAGCAGGAGTTACACGAAATTATCCAGGAAAAAAAGATATTTTTAATACTGAAAACATTTGAAAGTTTTCAATTACAGAACTGTTACAGACACTCTTGCACATGTTGAAACAACGAGTAAATGGCAACATCTGCGTGACATCTGTATTTATCCTGCAGATTTTCTTGTTGCAGTTTTTTTACAACGTGTCTTAATTATGTCTGTCTATTCATCATTATTTGTTATTTCCTTTTGAGTTTTGTTGCAAATTAAGTTGAAATACCATTGCAAATGTTTAAGAAACACATTTGGCAAATGCCGTTAACAATTTGTCGCTAAAGTCACAACGCAGTAAATCGCTAGCTTAAAGCAGCAATCCAGGGCGCCACTCAGGCAAAAGAAAATGTGTTGCACTTTTAAGTCCCGCCCCTCTGTTTCCATGATACAATAACAATGACAGTAAGCGTTAGCTGTCATAAGTGCAAGCACTCCCGCTTACATTACGATGCAAACAAATTACGATGTTACGATGGACACTTCATGGGTAAGTTACATTTGTACAATTTATGTTTATTTTTTTTAATTTTAATTGTTTTGGATTCACGTGTCTTCACAGCATTGTAAACTACTCGTAAATGTCAGCCGGCCATAGGTATTTAGGATACGTGTGCAGGCAAGCTTGGTTGTTGACCGGTGTACTATGCAGCTGTAGAATGCTATTGGCTAATGCTGGGCGGTGCTCAGTTAAAATTGCATGCTCCTCTACGAGATGGGGGGGGCTTTGAGAAAGAAAAAAATACATTTTTCCTACAGTTTAATATGACAGAACCGGGTCAGATTATCACATTTACGGAATTTCAAACAATCATATGTAACTCCTGAAAAGGGTAAAACTTCACATTGCTGCTTTAAGACTCAGGTTTAAACCAGAGAACATAAAGTTTGGTGACAAATTGCGTACAGCACTTGCGAGGCCGTTTCTAAAATATCTCTAAAAGTTGTTCAGTGTTTCTAATTTCCTTGCACGACTCTCAAGTTTTTGCTTCATGGTACTGACAGTTTCACAATTTTGATGATTCAAACAAAAAATGTTCAATATTTTGTCTCAAACTGTCACATCCCAGTGCGATAGAAGCTAAAGTTAAGCATATCAGGTTGCAGTTCAAGCTGTAGGATCCTTTCCTTATGTGTTTATTATTATCTATGTTATATCTCTTAACTCATGTTTAGCATGCAAACCAGCCCCCGAGGGTACACTTTGGATGTGTAGTAATTAAACCCCTCAGTTTTAATGATAGAGTGCAATTAGTAAGCCTTTTCCAGCATTATACAGTGATGTCCTCCCGTGCCTTTTTCACAGGTAAACGACATGCACATCCCTCTGATAATGCTTATGGTTGGGCTAGGCTGTGAGGTGGGATGGCGTGTGCAGAACCCTGCAGCAATTCCCTTCAATCTCCCCACTCTATGAACATCTTTGGATTCAGAAAGCAACCAAAACAATGCAGGCAGAAGTGAAATTAGTATAATTGGTGGCAAAGCGGTTTAGCCCACAAGTCTCACGTTCAGGAGGGAAGTGAGGGTCTCCAAGCTCCCACACTGGAAAAAGTTGCACGCATGCAGACTGAAAAAGAAGAAAACAAGGAGGAGGTAAAGAAGAAGAACTGAAGAAGCCAAGAAAAAAAAGAAATAATAGCTCCACATTGGTGTCTAGTTTGAAGGGTGTATACCTTTAAAAACTATTGTTATTATCTGTCCCACATGATCGTTCAGACATGATGAGAGACAGTGAAGACAGTGAGGAGAAGGTAAAAGGTGAAGTGAGCCAATTTTCCATATCAGAGGTGGTTTGTTTGCCCCAAGCTTGAGTTGTGCCTAAAGTGCCATAACATTACAGCACTCCTACAGATGAGATCAAAGACTCAAGCGAGGGATCCTCCATGGTTTTTGCTGGTAAGCGGCCATCCTTTCACTGAAACATCTTTTCAGGGCTTTCCACACATTGACTGATCAGACAAAATACACTCTTAATAGAGACAGGAAATGCCACATACAAAAACTTCCTTTCTTTCTATGTACGGGCTAATATTCAGAGATTAAGCTTTCGTGTTAATTATTTTCATTTTAATTAGTAAATCTTAATTAACAATGAACATTTACCCTTAAAATTTTTTGGCTTCTGAACGAAGGAGGGGGTGAAGAAAAGAGAGAATAAATATGACAATCTTTTCGGGACCTCCGGGCAGGATTACCGATGCAGGCTGCCTTAGTTATTAAACACGTTCTAAATTAAATGCCTCCATGAATTTTGCACAGAAATATATTTTCATAGTTTTGCATGCCAAATGTGACATTTTATATTTCAGATTCATCTCGCTGCAGTAATTTTCAGGAAATGTCATATAAACAAAGATTTTGTCATTTACCAAAAGAAATTACTTCTTTTCTTTTTTCCCTCTCCCTGCTTTGCCCCCTATTCTGCCTGTGCTAGTTGTTTCAAGTCAGCAAGCCATAAAAAATCTTTATCTCAGTGAAACACAGCAATTTGGGAGATAATCGAATGGTGACTGGGGGGCACAAACGCCAGTCTGAGGAATTATACCACAATCTCCCCTGCATTTACAACCTTCCTCAAAGCCAGTTGTCACCCTGGAAGGAAAGCCCCCGACTGAAGATTCATTACATCTTTAAGCCAACACGGTGGCATAGCAGCCTCATCCCAAAATGCAACACAACACCACACTCCTCCCACAGCTGCTGATGCTACTGCTAATGCTGCAGTCACTTGGTTCCCCTATTTCTTTTCTTCTGTCTCTCTGCGCCTAGTTTCCATTTTTCAAGACGACGATTTCCACCTATTTAAGTTCCTCAAACTAAAGACGCAATTTACACAATGTCTGGAAACATATTCCCTGTACGCTGAAGGAATAAGACGTTAGCATACCGAAGCCTTTGAACTCACCGGTGCCTACGTGCGTCTCTGCGTAAGCATGCGCACATGGAAATAAACATAAAAACAAAAATAAAATAAATAAATAGTGGCTTTTAATTCTCCGTTCTCTCATAGATCCCATTCATTACAGAATTTCATACAGTTACATCATATGGGTGTAATTTTATCATCAAACAAAGCTGTCTTTTTTTAGGATTTGGAAACACCTCAGGATCAATATCTGTTCCCGTGACAACACACACACACACTCTCTCAGAGATTACAGAGCAAGTCACTTCCTGTTTACATGCCTCTTTTTTTCCAGTAATTGTTTGTTTCTCAGGTTGTATATGGTACTTTCACTCACTCACTCATTCACTACGTTATGTTCAGTGGTGTGTTTTCAGTTTGGTGCCAATGTAGTATCACATTTCTGTGCGATATATTTGTTTTACCATGTTAGGAGCTTCGATGGTACTGACCTCTTCCTTCACTGAAACCAGAACATTTTGTTGGTACAAGTTTGGGAAGATTCTGCTTCTAAGTTATTTTTTAATGGAGCTATTAGATTTTTTCATGCATAAATTTCCCAAAGCACAGTTCAAACATACAGTAGTTTCAGGATCATTAACCTTGTACATCTAACCACTGACGGGTGATTGATGGTCTTGACATCAGCTAATGTTAGACAAGTTTTACTGAGTGTCCTGAAATTTGGTTTATCTTTCAATTTTAAACCTTTAGTAATTAGGCGAGAGCTAGATTAGCATTAATCTTAAAAATCCATAAGAGCAACATTTAGTCATAATATTACAAATACAACAACATCAACTGCAACATGGAAATATTCAACAACCAATAGGAGCATTAGGAAGACCTAGTCTTATAAATATGTGCCCCTTTTTTCAAAAAACAAAACACAAGAAAAAAAGAATAAAATCAAGTTACCGCGAGAAACAAATGGCTATTTTATTAATATTTATTATTTTATCTCTGACATTCGTACTAATTCTTATCTTAGAGAACTGTGAAAGTATTGAAATAGGTCAATAGTTATTAAATTCATGTTTGTTTCCTTTTTTTAAAGTAGGTATTATCTTGGCAGTCTTCACCTTTGGTAGGAAGACACCTGAACTAAAAGAAAGATTAAGTGATTTCATTAAGAAACATTGACTGTAAAATTCTAAAAAAAACATACAGTCGTTAAAGACCCACTCCGATAAAAATCATGTTTTTCGTGTTGTTAACATGTTGTAACATTTTCTGATGCTAGAGGACGTATCTTAAAGAGGTAATTTCATACAAATTTCAGGACTTTGTGGTCATTTCTTAAGTATTAACCAGTAATATGAAAATATCTAAAAATATATCTATATAATGTTTATATCTAAAAAACGTCAGGAAACACTGATTAACAGACCTTTCAATCTGTCTGCATTAAAATTTGTGTGGTTCCGGCTCCTTCCGTCAGGCTGCTTCGGCTGCTTTGGCAGCAGCTCATTCATATTCATTATTTGAATTTGCTGGACTCAGATTGGCTAACAAACTAGCCTATGAGAGCAAGGTATACTGTTTCCTGCCCGCTGCACATGGCAACGTCAGACGTCGTGTCTTCCTGTTTGCTACGTTATGCTACAGCTTTTTAGTGAGCCGCTTGCTAGGCGTGGTTTCAACTGCGGGAGCTGCAGAATACTAACGAACAAAGGAGTTGTGACGAAACAGATACAGGCCATTCGGACTCGGGAGAACTCGAGTTTTATCACCACCTGTGTAGTTTGAGCGATTAAAACTGAAAGAGAAGTTGTTCACCTGTTTTCACACCCACTATGAAGGTAAGAACACCTGTGGAGCTAAAATATTCAACAGAAACCTCAGAAAAACAGTTTTTAATGGAAGGGCCTCTTTAGGAAAATTAAGCTCAAAATTGCATTTCTGATTCTTTCTGCATTCAAATCACTGTGAATCAGTAGCAGATGCAAAAATGTCATTTAAAAAAAGGGTCCATTTGTGACATAGCAAAGGCATTGGCAGGGCACAAGCTCCTGCTCCGCTAGCTGTACGCTAGCATAAACAGAAAACTTTCAGCAACGGGGAGGGGCGGGGGATCCTCCGAGCCATCACTTCCGCCCACAGTACAGAGGCCAATTGCTATTGAGCTGCTGCCACTATGCAGAAACTACGTCCTAAAAGTGGCACAGGTTTTGTGATTCTGGGTAAAAACGCCATAATCATGACGGAAAGATGATCAGAGTGGGTCTTTAAGTGGAGATTTCTGACTTAGTCTAACGTTGCTGTAGCTTACACCCTACCTGCCACCGAGGCTGTGATGCTGGAGCAAAGTATTCTGGGAACTCTGTCGTCTGGCTTGATCTGGCCATTGCTTCCTCTTGGCCTTCCCCAAGCACTCTGAGTGACGGGCTTTCTGTGTTTTTACTGTAATGCACACAAACACGTACGTGTGATACACAAGCAGGAGAGACAGTTAAGCGGCTACCTGTATTTTGGACCTACTGTTGTTCAACTCTGTAGCCAACAGCAGCTCAACCTAATAACATCACAAAATGCTTTCCATTCGGCCCCTTGCGCTCGCTGTCTGTCTCTTTCACTCTTTTTGCCTCTTCTCAGTGTCGTTCGTTCCCTGCCTTTCAATCTTATCAGTGGTAATGTAATAAGCGGTTGCTTCGCTCTGTCTCCTCACCACCTCTCTTAATTCCTCAAAATAAAGCAATATCACAGGGACCCTGCTCTGCCTGTGAATGGGGATAAGATGCTTGTTAAAGGCGGGATAATTCAGCAAATAGATGTTCAGCATCAAAGGCAGCTACTGGATCTTTCTTTTCCTCTCCCTTCCCTATTAAAAGTATTACACACGCTTTCATCAGTTCACAACAAGGCACAATGTGCTTCCTAATGCAATTACTCAACCTCCATTAAATCAGAAACAGTGGAAACAAATGAATTACACATTTGTTACAAAAACCACAAGTCAGCTCTATATCTCGTCGTCTTCTTCTTTTGTTTGTAGACATAGGGTGTGAAAAGGAAAATTATTTCTCATTCAATTTCAGGCAGATGTAGCCCTGGGTGATGCATAGAAAGTCTCCCATGTCTAATAGCCACCCACTATTGATATCAGAAAGAATTTACAAGGTTCAAGGCTGTCAGAGGAGGTCATCTAGCTAAACTCCAATCCACATTCGTCTGACAGGGCTGGTGTCCGACTCCCACTCACAACGCAGCCCAGCGTGCAAGACATAATGCTGATGTATGCAGTAGTTTCTTGATTTTTATCATGTCAGCCAGCATAGTAGTCCGTAATTACTAAAAACCTAAACATGCTAAGCTGATTGGCCGCAGGGGCTCTCGCCACAACATGTAACGTCTGACTAAAGTGGAAGGAGCAAGAATTGATGCACCTCCGAGCCCAATGACATGGACAGATTTCTACGCCCTAGAGCCATATTACCCACAATGCAATGCCTGTCGACAGGGGGAAGCCTTGCGGAGGACAGATGAATCTGGAATGTCAGTGGGAATACAAATGCTTTTTTGCACAATTAATGATTACAGTCATGTGACATTAATTTTACATATGGAAAGAAATATGAAAAGGAGCTGCTCTCACCCCGGAAACAGTGTGTTCATCCTCGGCTGTGGTCTCATTGTTTCATTCGAAGCTCTTTGGGATCCAGTTCCCTGTAAAAAAGATCAAAATATATGTAAAAATCTAGTTATTTGTGTCATTAAACTTCGAAACTCATTGTTTTTTACTGAAAATCTTTATTCCAAATATGTAAATATTTCAAATTAGAAGATACAACTATTTTTTTTTTTTCAAGTTTAATGAAATTAATGAAATTAGAAAGTTAGTTTGAGGACGCCGATAAAATAAGAATTTGGAAAAAGCATTTCCTATTCGGTTCCAATGGCGCAACTTCTTTAAAAGATAAAATTTTAACTTACTGTACTTTATTTACAGGTTCCTTTACACAGTCTTAAAAAGGACCGAAATTGGTGTTAGTACTTTTTAAGACTGTAGAAGTATGAACAAAAGAAAAGAAAAGTTTTACCTTTTCTAAATTATCTTTCCTATTGCTTTTTCTAAAAAATGAGAATACAAATTTCTAAAACTTGCATAAAAAAATCTTTTTTTATGGAATTTATTTAAAAAATGGACCTAGTTAGGTTACTTCTTATTGTAGCATCTATACAACTTAAAAACTTTTTTGCCTTGCCTTAATGCATACAATTTGCATCCTGTCTTCCTATAAATAAACAAATAAAAAAGATAATTTTGTACTGAAGAAGAATTCCAGACAAAAGTGGAAAACAAAAGAATTTTCATAGAACTTGATCAATTCAGATAAATAAAATCCACCTCTGTACAAACACTAATGGTAAAGTCTTGGGTTCTAAAATGGGGAATTGTGTAGGAACCCTGTGTTTGGGCCTTTACCTCAGCGCTAATACTAAATAAGTCCAGCAGTCTCTTCTTCCAGCTTGTCCACTCACTGTTCTTCTGGTTTCCCTTCTGAGCCGCCTGCTAAAAATACACCCAAACACAAGTGCATTCGTACTTTCCAGTCATCCCGCTTTATATGAAACAGTACAGTGTACTATTATAGCAGAATTAAGCCCAAACTGCAACGCAATCTCCAGGCAATCGATACTGAGCCAGACCCTAAAGACATATATAGCGTTCAACGAGTCTTTCTGCAGGTTTTACATTCAGTCAGCACAATCACACTCCACCATTCAGACACACTGACACTGCTAAGTGACAGCGTCATGCCGAACAGAGAGAGGAGAAAAGAAAAAGCTCTAATTTTTTTTAAAAAGACGTGTAAATCTCTTGTGAATAATGTACTTTAAGTCAGAGGTGGATGTGGAAACACATACATATTATACTAGAATAAGATCTCATTGATCCCAGTACCGGTAGATCCAGTGATGAGATGATGAGTCAGCTGTTCAATGACTTCCAAATGACATTGAAACATTCTTATGCATATATATTTTTTTTCAAACAATATATTCATGTAATTGAAGTCTTTTCAAATGAGATTATGACTAAAAATACAGTGAATAGAAGTTCAGCTTCCTGTTTACATATGCATTAATGTCTGTGATGCTTCGCAATCTTGATTTCCCAAGACAAAAGGAAACCCGAGGTTTTCCCATCCACTCCCATCCTTTTTCATCCAGGCAGAATACTGAGAGGTGCAGATCTTAAAGCCAGTTTACAAAATCCTTATTCCCTCTACTGGAAAATAATATGTTGTCATGCTCTATTTCTTTCTGAAAAGACTGTAAAACTGGTAAAGAAGGCAGGAAATTCAGCTTCTGTCAAAGACAAATATGCATAATAAAGCGCAGTAAAGTTAAAAGGCAGAATAAAACAGTCTCTGTAGAGAAAATTAATTGTGAGAGAATATTGTACGTGGCACAAAAGACAGAGTTGAAATCCATGCACCAATTTTAAGCTGAGGCTGAATGAGTAATCTAACCTCTGAAATACCTTGAATACAAAAAGGAATTTCACAGCTGAAATTTATACCATCTTTCATAAAAGCCACTGTCTTTTTTTTCTTTTTTAGTCTTTTAGAACACAAGAGTGAAAACAAACACAATCTGAAATGAAAGACAGAAAAGAAGTTACACACACGTTACACAAACAGACAAAATGTGCATACACACATGCACGCACTCTATGTCCATTAGCCAAAGCGCTGATATGCAGCATAATGGACATGGCTGATGTGCTGGTGAATATGGGATGATGACACAGATATTCCTCTTTGTGGCCCTGACCTGCTGCAGTGAAAGGCTGCCAAGCGTGATCATGTCAGGCCGCACGCGCTCCCTCAGCTGCTGGGCGTAGCAGGGGATCACTTCCTCAGCTGTCCTTGCTGCAAGAAATTGCTCGTGGCATCAGAAAACCTTGTAACCTTTAACTAAACTAGAATATTACTGCAGTACTGTATACAATCCACTCCATTTTCTGGGTTTACTGGGAAAAGAATACAGCATTAAACAATCTTTGAAAGAGAAAAGATTACACAAATATACGTTTTCACAGAATATTTTGACGGCCACACGCCCGTAAATCAATCCCTGAAGCAAATAAAAGAATAGCATTACTTTTTACAGCGTGCTCTCTGCCCATTACCATCCTCCCCCCTTGGAGTTCAGCCTCTCCTCCCAGCCAAACGCTACCTTCAGCTGGGGTTTTGGCGACAATACGGGCCTGCGAGGGCCCGGCGCCTGAGGCATCGCCACCACTGTGGAGCAGCAGTCGCCGCTGAAGCACCAGATCACCCGCCTTCACCTCCAACACCTCCTCATCCCCAGAGGCTTGCAGCGTACCTGGAAAGATACGCATCAGTGAGTTTCCACAGACACACAACTAGACGCACACAGATGAATGTGCATTCATAAACAATCGACACGAGCATTAACGCGCTGATGGATGAGCGCTGAAAAGACACTCATAAAACATGTAAGGTAAATTCTTGGACTCAAGCGAGACAGCACTGCAGATCTGCTAACACAGTTCAAATTTAATAAAACAAAAATGTATCTGTCGGGTTTATGACTATAATTTTTTTTTAAATATTCAATTTTTGTACAAATATGGATATAGACTGAGCTGTTACTGGAGATCTGAGTCCAACAAACCTTTTTATCTCACTATGTAATACATCTGCAGACAATATCAGGTTCTATTTTTGTTTGGGGTTTTTTTGGGGTTTTTTTCTGAGCTATTGCTGAATGTTTTTATTGTAGGATGCTCATTTGTAAAGAACTTTATAAAGAAGTTCAAATTAATTCCTGACACCTTTTTGAAAGCTGGAATAAAAAAAAGTTTCAGTTTTGTCTTCAAACATCTCTGAACAAACACGAAGGAAATCAGCAGCTGATACTCTTAGACCGGATTTTTTTGTGGAAAAAAAATCTTTCTTGTTCTTGATACATGTCCAATTTTTCCCTTTTGTAGTATATGTGGTTCTTTATGGTAGGTAAAAAAAATAAAAAATGAAAAAATACCAGCCTGAGAAGCAGTTGCTAAATATCAGGATCAGTTCTGACATACAGCAATCCTGATCTGCTGCTACAAAGAACACTTGCAGCCTGTACCAGTGGGAGGCAACTGTACAGCTACATAAAGTAATTGTTTTGAAGTCTGTTGTAGCTTAGTAAAGTGCTAACTGGCAGTCACTGCTCCAACACAAAGTACAAGCCTCTCTCCCTCTCTTTTTTCCTGTCACACTTTCCTTCACTGTCTATCAGCCTATTGCGTGGAATTGTTAATCCAAGATCCTCTTTACATTCTCTGTGGGATTTCATGAACACTCTAAGACAATGAATAGAGGGCTACTAATCTCGGTGGTACAGCTAAATCCAAAACAATAGCTAAAATAATGCACGCCGGCTCAATTCCACCACGCTGAAGCGGCCCTAAACCCATCACTTGTGCGCAGGAATTACAAGGAGGTGTGCATCATGTCAACAGGATCTGGTAGGACCGTCTTCATCTGGAACAATGCTAAGCCTTAACCATCTCAGGGGTTGCCTTGATGTGTACATGTTAAGATGAAAATGAGCTAATGAGAAAAGGCATGCCTACTTTGAGACAATGGCCATGCTTGGAAAGAGATAGCGAGGGTCCATTTCTAGTCAATTCTTTGTCCCCTGGTGTTTTCAGGTCAGCTTGTGGTACTAAAAATTAACTTTTAGCACATTTAAAAATTGTAAAATTATTTTTTTGCTGGAAAAACAAAATAAGGACATCCACCTCTTTATCTATTGTCTATACCAGATTGATCCTGGGGGTGGGGTGCCTATCGGCAGTCAATTAACATGTCGCCAGTCTATAGCAGGACCACATAGAAACAAAAAAACAATATTCATACATATACACTTACACCTTGGGCAAAATTTGAGTCAAAAATGAACCTAAAATGTATGTTTGGGAATCTGGAGAAAGCCCACACATGCATGAAGGGAAAACGTAAACTTCACACAGGTAAATGCCAACTTCTTGCTGCAATGCAACACTGTATACAACACGTGTACCATACAGCTAGAATCAGAATAAGTCAAGATCATAAATTAATGTCGTGTAAAGGGTGTAACTGATCAGTTATTTCATTAGGATCAAGACACTGACAGCATTTACATGCGGCCAAAAACCTGTTCAAAACCGTTACGCACGGCCATGTAAACATTGGCAAAAAAACATAATATGCTCATAATCTGGATTTTAAAAACCCGGTTGTGAGACCTGGGGTAACCCTTTTCTAACCCGAATATTTGGTCATGTAAATGCGTTTTGGCATATCCCCATCAAAAGGAACATTAATTTGTGTTTTGCACATGTTCTATTTGCAACGAATCTTGGTCTTTAGAGTAGAGAAACCACATACAAAAAGTCACGTGCAGGAGTAAACAGGAAGTAGAGTTAAACATGGCTAGACACAGCACAGCACCACACTTTTGGAGCGAGAAACAATTTTTTTTATTAGTGGGCTGAAAAACATGAATATAAAGTCTTTTTTTTGTGGCAGAAAGTACCGAGATTTACAAGAAGGAGAAATTAAAGTTATGGAAATGATGCATATTGCGTCTTAAGGTTGTCAATATGCCCAGACTCTGTGCTCCATGTATACAAGAGTAACTCTCTCTGCTCACGCATGTAAACGGGTTATTCCGAATGTTTTTGAAACCTGAATTTTGACCTTAACCCAACCATAACCCAAATATTGCAAGCATGTAAACATAGTCACTGAAAAACTTTGAATAACTAAATAGCTTCAGTCAAACGGCGATACATACCAGGTATGTTTATAAAAGTTTCCTCTTCACTCAGCATTGCAGTCATTCTTTCATACAGCCTGTTTTCATCTGAATTCAGCATCGCTAGAAATACACAAATACGTCACATATTTATACATCTTTAACAGTGCTATAAAAATCACTGTTTTCTTGGCTTCAAAATTACTCCCTTCTTATCAGCAAAGTCAATCTAAACCACATCTCAACATGCAGACCTATGATATTAGCTTTAGCGGAGAGGGGTGAAAATGGGCCGGATGCAGATGGAGTAATGAAATAGGAGCATTAACATGCCTGTTAGCTGGCTTGTCATTATGTGATGGGATCTGATTTGGTGAATCCTTTGATATTACAAGGCAGTGATATCCAAAAGATACAGGTGAAATGGCTTCTCCATTAATAGCCAGGTTTCATTATAACATGCATATTACTTGGCTCCCAGGAGCTCGTTTTTAATGGGTCTACATTAGGAGGGGGGTCTGCAAACTATTGATGTGGCTCTGTGTGTGTCTTCTGACTGGGGAGAGGGGAGCGCTACGGTGAAATGAAAACTGACCAATGATACGTGACCTTCATCAATGACAACGAGTTGGGTAGCCAATCTAGCAATGCTTGGTGTATTTACATAGAATGTCCTGGCATCACAAATGGCAGCCTGCTACCAGTGATCTCTCTCACCCCTTTTTAATGAACCGAGGAGAACCATTATGACAGAGAATGGCATACTTAATTCCAGCTCATCTTCGGTGCTGACCCCAGCCATCCCGCATTGCCTTGGGTCTGTCTGCTCTGCCGATGACGGGTCAAAGTAATTTTGGGCATGTTCATTTCCTTTGGAAAGTGAGGGAGGAAAGTGAATGAGAAAAAGAAGGGTTGGGAGTTGGGAAGGAGGCAGCGGGAGGGGAGTTGTACAGGTTTAGGTTAGTGGTTATTAGAAGCACATGAAGCACAATTGTAATTTTGAAACTCACACAGTCGAAGGGCAGTGGCAGCGGTGGGTACAAGATAAGGCAAGATGAGACAGAAGTTCAGAGGCAGAGCGAGAGAGAGAAAGAGAGAGTGACGAGTGGGAAAAAGACTGCTGGGCTTCTCCAAGCACCTCTCTTCGGCCTGCAGTGCTCTGGGGCCTAATTAGCATGCTGCAAAAGGTCAAGGCAGGCAATCTCTTAAATACGACTGCCATATGTTTGCAATGTTCAAAAGGAACTAATGAGAAAGTCTACAAGCCTGAAAGTACCTGGAATTTCAAAGACAATACTTTCTAAATACTCCGAGGTCAGTGGCCCAGAGGACCAAGCGAGTTTGAGGAGCAGATCCAAAGGAAAATAACTCCTTAGCTCATGTCTCATTGACTTCTTATTAGCAATCACTGACCTCTGGGCATCAAGTCTGCTGCAGACAGTTTATGGGAATGAAATGTCTCCGGGGCCATTTCTATTAAGAGTACAAAGCACCAAGTGGCTTTCTTAACCCTAAATTATTCTCATTACAAGCTTTGAATATTTCAGTCTCATCTAAATTGCTTTACTTGTATTGCTCAGAATGTGAGGCAAAAGAGTAAATAAATAAAAATACACTAGATCATGTCACTTGTTCTATACAAAGACTGGCCTCAGAGAAGTTTAAGGGTGTCATGATATGTTTGGATGGGTGCACCACTGTCCAAAAAGTTAACATGGATCTTTTTTTATTATTATTGTATTCATATGAAATACTACACTGGGTTTTCACACCCCGGTCTATACTCAAAGTTAAACATGCCAACTGAAATACTTATTAACTGGGAAGCAGCCATATGACTCTTCAATGGCACCATAAATTGACTGTGAAATTCACAAGTTAAATCCCTCTACACTGTTAGCAGCAGCAAGTTTGAACAATTTCTGTGCAAATAGCTCTGAGGTTATGAAACCCTTTTTTCAAATACAAATTTGCATAATGGCAGCAGCTTCGTGAATCGCCTTTTGAGTCATAGCTGTGATTTACCTAAATAGTCTGGCTGCCCTCCAATTCATCCCTCTAATGAAAATTTCAATTATCTGTTCCTGCGTGCACAATATCAGTAACTAGTATTTCCTACCAGCCGAGATGGTGTTTAACACAGGCTGGAAGATAATGAAATATTCTCAGAAATATAAAATGTGGTGTCTTTGTTCTGCAAAAAATAACAACAATTTGATAATTTAAACGTTACAGTACCAATATATTGTTTTCTAGACTTGACCTGTTGCCCATTCCCATTTCACAAACTTCACAAAGTTTTAAAATGTTTTATTTTCTAATAAACACTTTTACTTCTACCTGTAATTTTATGTAGAGTAAGAGGTTTGAAATTAACAAACTATCTGCCTTTTCATTTCTGTTTTGTTTCTAATGAGGCGATTTACATAAGTAACAGTTTGCATGTGATGCAGGTACAAGCGAAAAAATATACAGTATATGTTACTAAAACAAGGGATTGATCTTAAACTCATAACAATTCAATTACTGATCCACAATTTAATCCAAAGAGCTTCTTCAAGCATTTTAACTGACAAAATATCTAACAAATTTAAGCAAAAATAAACAAATCAATCAATTAATCAATACAGCTGTTTTTAGTTTCTTTCCCAGAATAAGCAAAAATGTAGAATTGGGTTCAAAGAGTTTACTGATTTTCTGTTTTAATAGAAAAAGGAAAAGGCAAAATGTTTCACTCATTGATCTTACAAAAACTGTTGATTATTATACCAAGCGCAACCCTTTAAGTACCATAATAAGGTGTATTTACTAGAACGCCTGTCTTAAAAAATGCCCTGTACGTAAATCATTTACACCCTTTTTTCCAAGAGAAGTAGAACTTTCCCAATCTGTTACGTATTTAGCATTCTGATGTAATTAAATACCTAAAACTGTGTGTTAGGAGAAGAAAAGGACAAAAACAGAATTGAATTTTCTTCAACTTTCCTGTTTCACAGCTTTCAGGGGCAGTTTGAATGATTAAAATTGTACACAGTAGCGAGGAGTTATGGTAATTTGAAATACACACGTGCCACCGGTGTCACCGGTGATCCCTGTGGTTATAAGAAGTTCTACAACACCTCTGCTTATACCAAAAAAACCTTCCAAAGAATTATTAAAACCACACAAAACAGCTTTCACACAGCAACAGAAGTCGGATTATCATCTTGTAAATGAGGGAATTTCTGTCTCCTCTTTATAAAAATATCATGACAACAATGATAATAATTACTAAACATTAAGAGCAAAAAGCAACACAAGCCACAACAAATCAAAAATCTCAAATATGACTCATTCCTGAGAAAAACTGGCACGCTCGCAACCTTGAACGCATCCTAATTTACCATCCCATTCCTCAAGAGTTCTCCCTGACATACCGAATTATAAAGGGGCACATTCGTATGCCTGATTGGCCTTGAGCCGTGTTTCAGGGGTGTTGTGAGTACACCACACAGACAGCGGATCGGCTCAGTAACACAGTAGCATATGTAAATGCACTCTCCTATGACTCCAGCCCACCACAAGGCATGTAGCCGAGAGTGGGAGTCAAGGCTGATTGTGTCGAGGGTACTTCTAGATAGAGATAGAACACCCACTACTGTAGCGTTCTCCGGCGGAAGGAGAAGTTAGTAAAGGGTTGCTTGTTTGGACACGCTTGCCTCGGAATGCCAGGACCGAGAGCCCCCTCGGATTGTGGAAAGAGAGAGCGAGAAAAGCAAGAGGAAACGAGAGAAAGGTTAGATCAGGAACACATCTACTGTCAACAGATTTGAGCCTAATGAAGAATGAAGCTTCACCTCTTTCCTTGGCAGGGGCTTGCAGCTTCAATTTTTTTTGGTGAGCTGCAAGGGTGCTATCTGGCCTGTCACCTCGCATTTTTCTCCCCAGCCAACTCGGAGAAATAGAAAGCTCAGTGCTTCCTCCTCCACTGAAAGCTGGATTTTCTATGCCCACTACAGTAGCTCCCTCGTCTCCCCCTGATAAAATAAGCAGGAACACAAACAGTGACATGTAGGCCAGCACAAACAGCTAGGTCAAAGTGACTCATAAATAATAATGATAAAAAAAAAAAACATTTTTTATTAACAAAAACATAACCATCCTGCTTCTAAACGTACAAGCGCATCCTCCTCAAATTATCCTAAAACACAATTAGGTTAAAATTAAATCAGAATCTTGCAGGAGGAGGATAAAAAAAGAGGAGAAGAAGAAATGATTAAAATAATTACAAATTGCACCCTGACAAGCAGGAGCAAAATTTAGCCCAAAGCCATTTGTCTGTAATTAGTTAATTAATCCTTACACAAATTATGAGCAATAACTCATCAAGCAGGACTCACCCATCAGAAATTCAGCCGACTTGGATTTCTTCTGCTTAGGTTGCTGCAGAGCCTTCTGCTGTAACTTCTGGAGGGAAATTGTTAAATGAATAAATTAGCTGCAGAATGAAGATCATCATTTATGATCCGCAACTAACGCAGTATTTTAAATATGGGACGACACTGAAATGTCATTTAATTTACATCGCCGCTAAAGGGGTCAAGCACTAATTGAACAACAGGAGTGGAAAAAGGAATTTAATCATAAATAGATAAGAAAAGTTGATGTGAATGTGTAATGAAGGTCACATTAAAATACTTCCTCTGTGTTGCTAAATAGGCAACAAGACTATCGCCTGGAATATTGTGTATTATTTACATGCGCTGCATGAGAATGCAGAGAATGTGTGCACTGCTTATTTCTCTCATTTACAGGAACCAAAAAAGTCCTAGAGGAGATGACAGGATTTTTTGGCCATTTTGAACTGTATTTTTTGTAAATACTGTAAAAAATTACTTTTACTCTATTGTAAATATTCCAAAGAAATTGATGCGCTAACGGCTAGTGCGAACACATCTAAGACCACAGCACATTACTGATATCTAAAAACATTCAAAGATTTTTGTAAACTTTCCACCGTTCCATTTTGTGTTGCACAGTTTATTTCCGTCTTAAGAAATTCCAGGTGAACTTGACTTCTGGATTCATCAAATTCGGATTAGCCGTTAGCTTGTAGCGTTAGCTACATTTCTCTGAACAGAGGCAATTCAAGCAGCTATCCACAACAGATAAAATATTATTAATATTGTTCATAACTTTTGCTCTGAAACATACTTCAAAATGGCCATTAATTATTTTAAGCAAAAACCGGACATGTTTGGCACAGACGGTTTACATCTATAGCTATATTTTTTTAGCATTGTAGGTGGTCTCAATCAAAATGGGTAGAAAAAGAGGATAGATTGTTACAGATGTGGGGGGAAAAAAAAGTGTGTTCCCACATTTCTCTCGTTTCTGCAGATGAGCAGAACAATACTGAAGTAGAAGGCATAAGAAGTTGTTTTTTGTGTTACTGATATGTTTACATGTGAAGGCACCATATAAAAGGGTCCTGTTGCTCAAAGCGTATGGAGCCTTTTAAGCATTATTTTATGCAGATTTCAGGGAGGAACTGCGCTCATGCCCATGAACAGCATTTATTTGTATACAATATTTAATTTCAAAGGCAAAATCAAGGGACAGAATGTTTGGCAGAGGGATGGGGTGGGTGGTGGTGGGGCTTATTTCTGTTTTAAATGACAGAGCAATTAAAATAGAAGAGAACTACTTCCAGACCAATCTGGTGAGAGGTTTTTTTTTTTTGTAAATCTGTTTTTACATTCAACAAGCCCTACAGCAAGACATCCATTTATACCACTGAGATTAATGCTTATCTAATTGTAACTTATTTAAAAACCATTTTCGTTTCGACTGGGTACCAATCATTTTCTGAGACTTGTACATATTGTTTGCTACCAAAGATGGGAGACAAATTTACCATTCATGGTGAGTGTCGCTCTGTCTTTAATTTTTCTTTTCTTTTTACTTTTTCATTTTCTCCTGACTATAACCACAGATTCCAAATCCAATATTTTTCAGGTCATTATGCTAATTAAGAAACTCCCTACTACAATATGGCACAATAATAAGACAGTTTCTGCTAATTAAAAAAAACTTAGTGTTGGCCATGAATAATACCAGGTCACTTAAAAAGTCAATTGTTGTAAACTAAACAAGTGATTTAAATAATCTGTGGTGCATATTAAGTTAAGTGGAAAGTGAATTACAATTAACCATTAACAACGCACTCCTATATACATTTTTATTTGTTTCAAGTTGTTTCTTTATTTGTTTATTTATTTATATTGATCTCATTGCTTCACAAAAACTATTAATGTGTAGTGGGTTTCTTTTTAAATTTTTAAGCCACAAATGTAGCACCAATACAGATGTTTTCTTTTCCAATTAGCTTCTTTGCCCTTTCTTAACAGTTTAATTGGCATCAATTTTAGCATTGGCAGGATAAAGTATACATAGAGTCTAAAGTCCATACAGCTCAGGTTTAATGCTTATGGTTACCGTCACTAAAATTTTAAAGGTCCTATATTGTGCAAAATCACTTTTTGGAGCTTTTAACCATGTTGTGATGCTATTTCCTTATTTTTAAAAAACCCAGAGTGGTTTTTGGCTAAATACATTCATTTTCAGTAATCCTCCTGAATCCTGCGCTCTGAACAGCTGATCCACCCTCTCCTGGAAAATGACTGACTGTGACATAGTGATGTAACAATGTTACACCAGGACCTGCCCGGTGTGTCTGTGTTGCCCCTGCAGATTAAACACATGCTCTGAGCTATGAGAGTCTAAAGCAAGACACTAAGCACCACCGTTTGTAGTATTTACTTTCTAAAAAAATGTCTTGTGAAAATGTGCATTTGGTTGTGAGAGTTACAAGAATTTATTCACCATTTTATTCAGGGAGCTCGACGGACACCACTCTCAAGGGGTTAGAGACAGGATTTTAGGTAAACTGAGTGTTTTACTTTCTAGTCGGAGAATAACTAAAGAATATAAGTTATATTTTAGGATAAATGAAGACTATATACTTTAATCTACCATGTAAGCAAAAAAAAAAAAAAAAAAAGGTTCTCATTTTGCTTTCTAGACCCCTCGAAGAGTGACAACATCCTCAGTGCATGCAAACCCTGTTGTTTGATGTGTCATAAGTGGATGGAACATGCATATGTTGCACTTCTAACATCATAACAGCAATTTATTCCTGAGGAAAAAAAGTGTCACAGAAGTTTCTCAAACAAACTGGATGCTCAGAGGCAGAAATGGTTCTTCGAAATGTAAGAACTGTGACAAGTTCAGTTTTCCGTTATTCCAGAATACAGGACTGAAAAATGTTAAATATACAGTGTTGGGCTATAATCCATGTGCCAAGATATTTACATCTATTATCACATTAGAAAAGGCATCAAGATCAGCTTGAATGTCACTGAGATCATTTGTCTTTTGAGGGCAGCAACACATTTTACATTCACCCCTCATGTAAAGCACTCAAAATGTGGACTTTGCAGCCAACGTGAGAACATAAAAAAAATTAGTTATAAGTGGTGTCAAAAGAAATTCACGGCTTATTTTCCTATTCTTTCTTTTTAAATGTGATCGTTGTCAAAAGGAATAGAGCACAACAATGCCTTGTTCAGTTCTTGTTGCATTCAAAGGCATAGCTAGAAGGGTTTTGGGGAAGACCGCTTGCTGCTAGGGGCTGGTGGGCACAGACCAGCAAGAAAGTGAATTTCGCATACTGTACGGATCATCGCCCAGTTCAGCCCAGTCACATTGAATCTGCCATCAACCAATTGTGCTTCATGAAACCGTCAACCCTCATTTACGTCTGCCTGTTTTCCTCCCTGCACAGCTGTAAACAAGGCCCCGGCTTTGAGCTGTCTTCCCTCTGTCCCTGTATGTGCGAGCTGCTCACCAGGGGAGAGCAGACAGCAGAAACTCATCCTCACTGAGACACTTAAAGCTACTCGTTCCCAGACAGTGCGCGCATTGGGATGAGAGATCCATTTATTTACTTGTTCATTCTGAAAGTGACAAAAGTTTTCCTCAAGCTTGACGCAGATACCCCCCTTTTTTTTTCTTGCGTTACATACATTTGAATCCATAAAATAAAGCAAAGAGGTAAAAAAAAAAAAAGATTGGACGGAATGTGTGACAAAAATCAATAAAGACATGAAAGCTTATGTTTCAAAGTTCAGGAAGTGATCAGCATAATAAAAATAGCTATATCAATGAAATGTCATAAGGAAAACATCTACAAAGTGTCTGACGTTAAATGACCGAAAGATAAGGTTAGCATTTTGTTTCAAAGGCCTACAAAGGCTCTGCTAACATTAAAATGTGAAAGCATCTTAATTTATAGAGCCGTCTTATATGTACACGGTAATTGTGACCCACCAAACAGCTTCTTCTAAACAACAACTGCGTCAGTTGGTGTAGATGGGAAAAAACATAATTAGTATTCAAGCTTAATTAATCTACGCTGGCCCCCTTTAAGTGAATAAGTCAATTATTTATGCATGTGTGCTCCTTTGATGCTAACAGATTATGTATGTTGGTGGAAAAATCCTTGAAAAATGACTTTGAAAACTTTCCACCATAAAATGTCACTACAAGATTTTTGTTGTGACTTTATTTCAGTGAAGGCAATGACAGCTTTATGGGAACATAAACTGCCAAGCTTCTGAGATTTTTTTTTTCTGCCAAATCATCATGCCAGATTTTTTTAATGTCAGTGTGAAATACTTGGATATTTCCCTGGTCTAAAAATAGAAGGAAAGGGACAAACTAAATCTGACAAATTTTGTGTGTCCTAATCCATGGAATGGAAATTTAACAAAGGTCAGATCAAGAGCTTTCCTAGGATCATGGGAACTTCTTGAGATTTTCAACAGCCTTTTTGTTTTTCCCTTGAGAACCAGGCGCTGGCCTCTGTACCCATCAACCCCCCAATGAGGAGCCAGAGGTAACACGGAGGAATGCGAAATGTCAATGGTCAGACTGTACCGGCACCTTTTGAGAGACCGAGGTATAAAATCTGGCCCTTCTTGTTTCCAGTTACTTTGTTATGAGGAGCAGAAATGAAGCTGGACTTACTCTGCCAAAGGTGTCCATCTTCACAATCTTCCAACGATCATCAAAGGATGACCCGGATCTCCCAGCACCAGCAAAGACTGCAAAACAGGCAGCAATAAGAAAAACAATTCTAATTTATTTGAGCCAAATCTAAAAACATATTGCTGCTTTTATCACTGTCAGTCAATTTGTTGTGCAGGAGTTGTTGGAAGCTTAGGAGTAGAACAAACGTGGAACCTAAAACATGTCATGTTTGATAGTTTGTTACTGTAGTGATGGGTGTGGCAAGAGAAACACTGAAAGAATGAGCAGAACCGCATATTTATTTGAATATTTAAAAAGTTTGTTATGGTCCTGAAAAATAGTGGAAGTACAACACCTGTCGTGCACTACAAGTCTATGTTAAAGAGGCCCTTCCATTAAAAACGTTTTTTTCTGAGGTTTCTGTTGAATATTTTAGCTCCACAGGTGTTCTTACCTTCATAGTGGGTGTGAAAACAGGTCAACAACTTCTCTTTCAGTTTTAATCTCTCAAACTATGCAGGTGGCGATAAAACCCGTGTCTGAACAGCCTGTATCTGTTTTGTCACAACTCCTTTACTCGTTAGTATTCATCAGCTCCCGCAGCTAAAACCACCCCTAGCATGCTGCTGGCTAAAAGCTGTAACATAAGACTTATCAAACCAGAAGATACTGCGTGTGCTGTTGCCATGCGCAGCGGGGCAGGACACAGTATGCCTTGCTCTCATAGGCTAGTTTGTTAGCCAATCTGTGTCCAGCAAATTCGGATAATGAATATTAATGAGTTTGAGCCCGAAGCCAGCCGAATCTTGACGCAGACAAATTGAAAGGTCTGTTAATCAGTGTTTCCTAAAGTTTTTTAGATATGAAATGTTTCATATTACAGGTTAATACTTCAGAAATAACCACAAAGTCATGAAATTTAAGTTCAACTTTAAGTTCAGACCTTCAGTCTGCACTCTGCTAGCACTTGCAAGAACATAAAGGTGCCCTGCCATTAAAAAAAAAAGGTGGAGGAATCAGTTCGAAAATCCTATCACTGTGACATCACAGGGATTTTGCTCATCAGCATCCATCAGTTGAGACCACACCTGCAAAGTTAGCTCAGCTGTTCAGTAGCAAATATGGAGGACTGTAAGCGTTGTTGTGCTATGCTCCAGCTGGATTTATACAATGCACATATTGCCAAAAAAATGGACAAATGGCTTCAGTTTGTTTTTGGACAGACTCCCAGAACTTATAATACGTTGGTACTTGGACAGTCGTAGTGCTGTGTACAGGATCGTTTGGGATACAGGAAGCCATGCTTTTGTAGGCTAGCTATTAGCCAATCTGAGTCCAGCTAATTAGCATAATGAATATTAATGAGTACAGGTCTGAATCCAGGTCAGTTTTAAAGCAGTCAGATTACTCTGAGCTTGAAAATATTTCATATTACAGGTTAATACTTAAGAAATAACCACAAAGTCATGAAACTTGTGTGACAGGGTCCCTTTAAAAAAAGGCCAAAATGCTGGTAGGCAGGAAATTATACGTCTTGAATTTTGCAGGTTGATTTTGTAATGTTACATCAAAATAATGAACATTTAAAAATGACTTTCAGGTGGCATGTTCATTTGCTAATGTTACTGTTACTTTTGGTGGTTATTTTTTTTTTTATTCATTTTTTAAATATCACTTTGTTCCTTGGATATTAATGAAAATTAGGAGTGTTTATTGCACCATTAATAAAACACATGACACATTAGAAAAACGTTTTATGAAACCTTACAAATGCCTTAATTTACATACATTGAACATACAGTATGGCAACCCTCTGTAGGTTGATGGGGTTACCATAAACCCTGGTCAAATTTTGGGAAGGCTTAATGGTGTCAAAAAAAATTCAAACCAACTATAATTGGTACCGTTTTGACATGTTTGCAACTCTTTGAATATCAGATTCTTTTTTGGTCTCCCATCACTCCCATTTCTGTTTCTTGAAGACATTTTGACCTTTCCAGGCTTCTAAACTGTTGTGACCAAGGTGTGAGTAGGCTAGGTAAAGGGTTACCCCTCCGTTCTACTGAATGCGTCGGCAGCACGAAGCGTTTTGCTTGCGCAATCAGCCGAGCGTCCCTTCCTACCAGGGGTGCTTCACATGTGTATCACTCGCGTAAATCCAGCTGGTCCCAGACCAGACACCTACGGACTTCAAACCAGGTAGTGTATTTTTTCATAGTCTCGCTAACGGAAATCCGCACTTATCCTTTTATTTTGAAACTTCCCAGTATTTTACGTTTCACGAATGCCTGATTTCCTCTCTGGTCCGAAATAAGCTGCTGAGCCTGACGCGCTTTAGAAGTATACCACGTAAAAAATAGAACTACAACGTAATGCCCGTGACACTACGCTTCTGAGACGCGTCTCATGCGCGCTGCTTCGCGCTTAGTGGGAACGTTTTCATTGACTTTAATGTTGGCTATCAGCCGCGTATTACACATCAGTAACGTTGCGTGTCAGTTGGGCGTTCAGTGGAAAGGGGGGGTTACAGACACTTCTGTTCCTGTTAAGTGTTCGTTACCTGTGACTTGTTTATGTGAGGAGTTGTAATCAACTGTTTCACCTCAACAGCTCAGGTTTTTTGCCGAGTAGTGTCCCTCTATTTGTTTAGTTTTTTTTTTATTCTTTCCTTTTTATAGATTTAAATTCAATGGATTTTAGATCATAAACCACAAAAAAGGTTGTTTATTTTCTGAGATAACAAATTATTTTCACTGATTATTCAAATAGTTTACTCACTTCCATCTGATATAACATCATTTGGTACTTTTTATCATCTTTTTTTCTATGGTAATTCACATGGCTCACACAAGTTTCTGCTGAAATAGCAAAACAAACCTCAGGCAAAATGTGAAAGATTATCCCATACCATGCGAGCTCAGATGAAATGCTACACTTTTTCACACTGAACACCGCTCCACTGGGTGTGATTGAAAAACATGTAAAGCTATTGAATCCATGGTTTGTATATGTGAGGGAAAATGAGTGTTGTAACAAGTAGGCCAGTGTTTTTGTAATTGTTTCAAATTACACTCAACGTAATAACTCGGTGAAAGGCGAGCTGCTGTGCGGTCCGTTCACATTAACCAGGCAAAGACCACAGGATATCCGTGCACCTTATCATGGCTCCCAAAAAAAACCCCTCATATGTAAACAACTGTGGAGAGTGAAACTCTTTAGCAACACTTCCAGCTGTCTTTATCTGTGTGCAATGGCACTTATCACCAGGAGGATAATACTTTTAGATATGGAAGTACTTTGTAGTATTTCCTTTACATGTGTATCTTATTAAATTAGATGCCTTGACATTCCTGTTTTTGATTTGTCTGACTATTATTCTTGGTTACTTAACACAATGTGTGGGTGTGTGTGTATCTTTGCGTGTGTGTGAGTATTTTACACAAGTTGTAAAATCCCAATGCTGTGAGAAGTCTATTAGTTGTTAAAACTGCACGCCTCCTGCCAAACACTGACTCCAAACAGCGAGACTGCCAAAACTATTGTGAACCACGTAAATGACTGAATCACTTTTCACTCTCTCTGTCAGGAGTCATGTACGAATATGATCTTGTGCAGTTAACTCCCAAAAGTCCATCCGAATGCAGTGCACCCGCTGGATTTGAGTCAGTCTCGATTGGAAGAGACTAACGTGTATGAGTTCACTGCTAAAGGAAATAATTTAAAACACTTATTGAACAATAGGCATGAGAATAAATACACCAGCCAGCACAAACTGTAACTAAATTATCCATGTGTTTGTTTTAGTACAACATGAAGGTTTTTTAATGATGCTAACATGTCTCAAGTAAGCTGCTCTGGTCAAAGTTTCCAGACAACCTGTCAGTTCATTTATCTTCTGAATTCTGAAGAGGAAATACTGTTTTAAGAAATTCCTCTATTTTTAGATTTCCTTGGTCCACACAAACCGGTGTACTGTGATGTTTTTATCTAACCCCCCCCAAAACCCAAACTTTTCCTGGGATTAGAATTTAAATAGTTTGAATTCATGATTACAGCAGTCAGTTTTTCTTTGACGTTTCAAGAGCAGTACACATTGTGTGATTTTTGGTCATCGCCAAGGGCGTATCCAAAGGGGGGGCCCAGGGGGGCACGGGCCACCCTGCCAATTTGTCAGGCCTTCCCATTTAACCCCCCCCCCAAGGGGACAATAATCAAAGAAAATAATTAATGAAAGTGAACCACTGACATTGTGCTTTGACTGGTTTTGATTTTATTTTGGTTTATGGTAGCCATTTAAAATATGATAAAGGAAAAATGTTTAAGGTTATGGGCCCATTCATATGTGCCACCCTTTTGGAAATCTGCGTCCCTACCGCCCCCCAAAATATTTTCAAGACACGCCCCTGCTCATCGCAAAAGGATTGGTGCATTCTTCACTGTGCAAACTGGATAGTATAAAGTTCTGTTTCACTGTATGATAAAATATGTTAAAGATGTCTAATTGCATGACTTCTTGGCACAGACATCCAGTGTTGATTGAAAAGTAATTGTTGGCATTAACTTTCTGATTATTAGATTCTATAAAGAGAGGGAGGAGGATGAAGAACAGGAAACAACTCCAGATGCAGATAGTTTCCTGAATCAGTCTGACTCTGCTCGAAGTCTGTTGTAGGATGTCTTTGGTTGTGAGAGTACCGGTACTAAATCAGCCCGTCAGTGAGCCTGTCACACAGAACGATCACAGACCAACAATTCAAGCCCACGACCAAGATTTTGTCTACAATGTCTGAAAAGTACATTTTATAAACCAGCTTTTAGAATCTTGTGGATAATATGGTTTGATATGCATAAATAGAATTTAATCACATGTAGGGTAACCAGAGGCTTGAGCTGCTGAAATAAACATTGAACGTTTAATTTTCACGGTTTTTTATAAATCATCTAAACATGTGAACTTCATGGCCCTCACCAAAATAAAAAAACACACACGTGTGGAAAGCATGAAAAAAAATCATTGGATTTTTCTGTCAGGATGTAAAATGAGGATGTAAAACAAGTTTCTGCTGCAGTCTCACTCTTTTATCCCTGAGAATGATGATCTTCTCCATCATCCAGTGATCTCACCAGACAGTGGGGTCTGCTGTACACTAACACAATGCACTTTCTCTTTTATACAGCATAGTGTAACCTAAAATTCACTCTTGACATTCATTGTCTTTGCCACATACATGGAGCGGAACTGTAATTTGATAGTCACAGTGAGACTGGGCATCATGCAGCAAAGAACATTTCATCAGTTTGTAGACAGAGGCCTTTTCTTATTTAAAACAACAACCAGTCCTGTTAAAAACAAACTTCACACACCTGACCTCAGGTAAGAATAAGGGCAGAGGTTTTTCTTCTCTAAGGTCAAACGATATACCCATTAAAGAAAATTGAAAGTGGGTAAAAATGTAGCATAATTAAGTCAGTCTATCAAAGTTTTTTGCTTTTAACTTTGAAAAAAAAAATTGGGCTTGAGGTTTCTTTTGAAAAATTGACGCCTACTCTGCTGAATTTCAACAAGACAATGCACTTCAAGGACCACTTATGCAGCAAATAGCACATTAAATTGACTATAGTATATAAAAATTCATTTGTGAGGAATAAAAAGAAAGTTACCTTGTGAAAGCTGAATTTTCCCTCTACACGTTCAGCTACTCCTCAGTTGTCAGGGTGATAATGATGCAACTCGTGACAACACACCACACAAATGGTGTCGTATGACCTCCTCATGTTCACTTTCATTGACTGAAACACAAGTACTATACTGTGCAAAAGTCTTAGGTCATCCCTCATTTCATTTTGTTCTGAGTAGCTGTTTTCTTTGAAAATTTTCAGACTTTCTGCAGGTCAAAGTTCGTCTTTGGATTTAAGCTGCTTTTTCACGGCTTTTTAATCCAGGATCTGCTCCTTTTCAGAGGAATGTGTCTTTTATTTTAGTTTTTTTTTTGTTAAGTCATTTAACTCTGACCTATGAATCCTGAAGGCACAAATTGAAACCAGTGTTGTGGCGACACATGACAGATAACTAAGCAAAAAAAATATTTTTAAATTGGCACTTTAGGCACTTCATTAATTTGGACTAATTCAAGTGAATTCCTAACAAATAGATAACATGATATGGAAGGACATAAAATGATATTTTAGCACCAACAATGTTTTTCTAAAAGAGTTTGAAACTGGAAACTTTATACCATGTAGAAGCTAAATTTAAAGATGAAGATCCTATTTTATGTATTTGATGGATGTTTAAAACACCTTGAGAAATACCGTTAAAACTACTTTAAAGGATTACAAGAAAATTTGACTTCTTCAAAATTTTTCTGAAAACTCTAGGGTGGTTATAAGTTTTAAAGAGTAACTTACCCCCTTCCAGATGATATCTCTGCCTACACTCCCTGTTTTAAAAAAATGCCTCTAAAAGGAGGCGTTGCCTGGAGCACCAGCGCAACACGCGGAGGGATGGCAGGCTGGGCTGTGATTGACATGTCGCATCGACACAGACGGACAGAAATGAACAGAGGGAAATGTAGGAAACTGCTTCTTTGAACGAGTCGAGCAGCTGTTTCAAGCTGATAGTTTGCCCTGAAGGGGCTTAGCAGCACAGAATGGGGCCTGTTTCTTAGTGGTACGTTGTTGTTAGCCGTAGCTAAAGCTACATTTGGATTAGCTTGAGTAATATAGTGTAACAGCTGAGCACGGCCGCTGTACGTCATTGTCCGGAATAGAAAACGTGTGTTGCAGAGAGGTGCCCAAGGTTAGCGGATCACAGAAATAAGGGGCATGAACCTCGTATTGGGCGTGAACTATGTAAACTGATCTTTCAAATCCAACGGATCTGGGGTTGTGAGTTAGGCCAGAGCTGATGACGTCCTTACCCTCTGCCACATCGCTTCAATCCATTTTATAATTTTAACCTGAGGAAGACACAAAAATCATGATTTATGCAGAACATTTAGATTTGAATAAAATGCCAAAAATAAAGTGCAGACATGTAGACATTAGACACTAATTTATACTGTTTATTAGCAAAAAAGTGGATAAAACACAAGAAATGCTTGGATAAAAACTAATCACCTTTTAAAGAGGCCATTTCATAGAAATTTCAGGACTTTGTGGTTATTTCTTAACTATTAACCAGTAATATGAAATATTTTATATCTAAAAAACGTCAGGAAACACTTATTAACAGACCTTTCAATCTGTTTGCATTAAAATTCGGGCTGCTTCGACTGCTTCAGCAGCAGCTCGTTCATATTAGTTATTCAAATTTACTGGACTCTGATTGGCTAACAAACTAGCCTATGAAAGCAAGGTATACTGTTTCCTGCCCCGCTGCGCATGGCAACGTCAGACGTCGTGTCTTCCTGTTTGTTACGTCTTATGCTAACAGCTTTTAGCCAGCAGCATGCTAGGCGTGGTTTCAACTGCGGGAGCTGATGAATACTAACAAACAAAGGAGTTGTGACGAAACAGATACTGGCCATTCTGACTCGGGAGAACTCGGGTTTTATCGCCACCTGCGTAGTTTGAGTGATAAAAACTGAAAGAGAAGTTGCTGACCTGTTTTCACACCCACTATGAAGGTAAGAACACCTGTGGAGCCAAAATATTCAACAGAAACCTCAGAAAAAACGTTTTTAATGGAAGGGCCTCTTTAACAATTAAAAATGCAGGATATTTGAGTCATCTCATTTCACATTTTTGGGAAAGACATGTTTGTGGCAACAAGTTGTCAAAAGTGTAACAGCTAAGTTGCCATAACAAACACGAATCTGTGGGATGGTTGCCAGGTGGCGTTACAGTTTTACAGTTTGCATTTTCACATATTCAACAATGGTGAATTATTAATGGGATCTGTGGTGAGAAGAGGCATGTACTTACAGTTTCCCCAGAACACAGATACTAGAAGTTTAACTGATTACTTTGTCATCTTCCAATCTTGATCACAATGAACTTCCCTAAACTGAAGTCAAACCACTCACACTGCTTTGTTAACATCTGTTGTGTAATATATCACACATCCCACAAAAATACACGCCCATGCATAATTTATTGGAAACTGCAAACAAACATATTTCTCAGAAGAACACAGCCAAACAAGCTTTACAGCTGCTGTGAAGAATAGGTAGAGCATGCCCAGCGGATTGATGCATTCATGTCGGGCACAAGGCACATAAACAGTAACGTCCCCTTAAAATAGATCACGAGCTAAAGCTAATGGTTCTTTCACAACAAACATTCAGACTGCTTTATTTATGACTGCAAAGCCATAAGGCCATCGGTGGCCTTTTCAGCTGAGGAAGAGAGATTGCTCACGCGTATCGACGATGAATAGTGCTGCATAATTTGTGACTAAGGAGTATAATCTTTTTTTATCTAAAGTTTTCGATAGCTCCGGTGAACTTTTAGGTGACCAATGTCTCTTTATTTATCAAACAATGCTGTAAAACAATCGTCATTTAATAAAGAACAACAATAACTCATTACCGCACATTTTAATCTATTCATCACATCCTAATGGATCCTTACAGCACCTATATTAAAAACCACTGGGATATTCTTTTTTTCTCTCATTAAGCTGGTTAAATGTAATCTAAATAAGATTTCAACTGATTTGGACCGCCCATTTTCTACCAAAGCTGTCGCTGATCGTTTACACGATTAAACAGAGACCTAAATCTCCATCTTATCCAATTAATTTTCAGTGGAGGCATGAGAGTGGCTAATGATGTTATCTTACCTAATTAACCTGTATAGGGATTCAACTCCAGGACAGGGGATTGTTCATCCTTCATCCAAATGTTCATTATTATCATTATAATCATTATCATAAAGGGTCTAACTTATGATGTTGGCCATTTCACAACCATTAATCTAGATTGAGTCTTTTTTTTTCCTCGTTTTCTTTTTGGGGAGGAGGGATCCTTTGGGGTCATTTTTAATTATCACTAAAAGATTATGAATTCTAACAGATCTGACTAAGTTCAGTTGTGGTCACAGCAATAACTGGATTCCCATGAGTCTACGCTGAATAAATTTGGTTTGGCTATCTATATATGAATTGGGGTAATATTTCGATATGTAAATGACCGTATGCCCTGCATGCTGAGAAATACTCTCTGATGGAGTTGTGGCTTCAGCCTATTAACTTGTATACTTGGAGGAGATCAATAGCTTTCATTAGGCCATGCATCATTGGTTAATCGGATATTGATGAGGGTATTGACATGCACCTAATTAATCTCAGGCCCAGCGCATGGCTTTCATAGGTTTCTTTAATTATGCACTTCATCATAGTCTTTACACTTCAGCTGCTTGGCACTTCCTGTCTGACACTGTGGTAGAGGTAGCGCTTGATTCGTGTGCCTTTGCCTAAAATCTTCTAAGATGCAGATAGATGATTTTTAAATTGCTCTGTCCCTTTCAACACAAGGGATAATGTTGTTGTTTCATACTGTAAAAATGGAAATACAGTGTATGTATAGAAACAAAATTGGGTTTTTTCCTGGTCCAGAAGAATCCATAAAGCAGCATCCTCTTTAAAACTGCAATCCGGAGTTTTCCCCGTTTCAGGGGGTATGTATGAATTTTTTAAATTTCTGTATAATATAATGTCGGAAAAAGATGTTTTTATTTGTCTTTCTCAATACCCAGATATAACTTACCCATGAAGTGTCCATCGTAACAAAGGTGGCGCACGTGAATGTTTGAGAGCTAATGCTTGCTATGCTATCTCGGAAGCAGAGGGGCGGGACTTAAAGGCGCAACACATTTTTCTATCTAAGCGCTGCCCTCTGAGTAATGTAAAGTAAAGTAATGTAGATCCATCCATCCATCCATCCATCCATCCATCCATCCATCCATCCATCCATCCATCCTTCCTTCCTTCCTTCCTTCCTTCCTTCCTTCCTTCCTTCCTTCCTTCCATTTACTACACATAGAAAAGCTTCACAAAAAGGCCAGAAGCAGGTTTAAACCTGGAACCTATATGATGTGTGACAGGAGTTCCAACCAACTGTGCCACCAAGCAGCCTCAATAGGTGAGCGTTTATATGTGTGCAGTTTTGACACATCCAGGTTGATCAATAGAGCTGTGCATTTAGAGCATGAGCGTACAGATGAGTGTGCGAGCACCTAAAGGTGACCCTGACTGCCAGCATCACCACAGGGCTCCAATAAGCTTCTCCTCAACCTCTGCTCCGCAAACTGCAAATCTCCAACTTTTAGCCTGCTGCTGTTGGTTTGATTATTGTTTATAGATACAGCCGAGAATTAAAGCATGGCCTGCAGGCAGCATAATTATTTACAGCTGAAAACTCATATCATTACCAGCATGCTCCTAATTGCTAGGAGTAATATCAATGTTAGTTGATTAAGCATTTTTTTTTTTTCATTTCAAGCTTCCATAATGTGCTCCGATTGTTTTTCCTCAGCATATGGGGTGACAGTTTATCTCAATACAGCTGTTCATCTGGCTTGACTTTTGTTTTGGTTTTTTTCCCTGAACAATTTAATTCAAACATATTCTGGTGGCATCTTTAGAGTGCAGCCATCGATTGCTCCACTTTTTGTTGTTTTGTTCACAAGGTCAAATAAAACTCAATAGATTTATCCTTCATTGCACAAAACATGGTTATCACAATAAAGATTTCCCCTAAATAGATAAAAATAAGACTTAGAGCTGAGGGTGTACACTCTTTAAGTCTCTGTGATTGATATTAGAGCCATGAAGACAGGCTAGAAGGATGTAAAACTACCATTATTTCACTATCAAAAGATTGATTAAAACAAATGTTTATTTGTCTTGGGCCCCTCTCCTTCTCTTTCATAGATATGTCAAAATATTTCAGCCTGTATTTAAGGCAAAAAGAAAGATGAGGCTATTAATAACATCGCCCATGAAGGGAAAAATGCATAAACCTTGAAGGCTGCTTTAGTATTCACATGTAGATTACTCAAACATCATTGCAGCGCCGCAGCACTGGAAACCCATTTCTTGGATGTGAGCACTGAAGTCTAACATCATCTAGTTCATTCTGGTAACATATCCTAAATTTTTAAATGTATTCTTCAAACAGCAAAGGTCAAAACATTTTTGTTACATGCATATAATCTCTTTATACACAGCTGCATAACGAAACTCGTTAATGTTACGTAACAAAGTGAGATTTGCTGCTTTCTGTATGAGCAGAGTTGGGAATGTAGCTGATTATTCCATTTAAAATATTGTTGTGTAAGCAGTTAAATTATTTTATCAAAGTCTTGTAACTCATTAATTTTTTTTGTAAAATTCTTTAAGATTTTATCTGTTGAAACCTGGCAGTGAGTTTCATGAGAAATCAACGCTGACTTCTGTTAGATGCCGTTTAAAATTTGTTAAACACATGAATTTGACTATGAATAATTACAAATTTTAAAAGGATAATATAATAACAGCCACCCCACATCACAATTTAGCACCGAATTTGAACGTGAGATCTTTATGAGTTCACATTTTAATCAAAGCATTTAATATTTCACAATATTCAATAAACAATATCAAAATATAATTTAGCAACAATTCTATTTTGGGTTGTATACAGTATGTGCTGTAAATTTTTCATTTTAAAGACTCAGTCGGATGAAGATTGTGTGTTTAGTGTTGTTAGCATGTTCTTGTGGCCTTTTTCTGATTCTAGAGGACATAGCTTGAGAAAATTAAGCTCAAAATTGCATTTCTGAGTGTTTCTGCATTCAAATCAATAGAAGACGCAAAAATGCGTCTGAAACAGACTGGATTTGTGATGTAGAAAATCCACTGGGTGGGGCCACAATCTCCTGCTCCAAGCTAGCTCTAAGCTAGCAGTAGCGCTAGCGTAAACAGAGAGTTCTCAGCGACAGGGATGGTTCCGCCCACAGCACAGAGGCAAATTGCTAATGAGCTACTGCTGCTATGCAGAAACTACTTCCTAAAAAACAGCATAAGTTTTTTTTATTTTGGGTAAAAATGCCTTAATCTTTATTTAAAAACCATCAAGACACTTAAAATAGCTCAAAAGAGGATCTGGGTCTTTAAGGGTGGAGCCTGTTGCATTAAGGGGGCGTGGCATAATAGATAGGTGCTCTTGGAGACTTGTAGTTCAATGAGAAAACAGAGTTGGTGTGAAAACTGCCCTGTACACTGCTGTGCCTGTCCATCCATTTCATTACCCACAGTAGAAGCTCCTGGGGAGGATAAAATAGTATCGTGCACTAAAAAAGATGCAAAGCAACTAAATAAATATTAATTGACACATAGCCTAAATTTTGCACAGAAAACAGTTAGTTGTAACATATATTTCATTTTCATGTTACTTTGTACTGCAGTGTTGATGGTGGTGGATTTTCTACTTCAGATTCATCTGTACAAACAAGTCACAGTAACAAAGGATTTTAACTTAATGTCAGATTATTAATCTCTTTATCAAGGAGAATTTAGATTAAACAGCAACAGTTTATTATTATTGTTTGTTCTCCCTAAGAGATTCGCGCCTTGATGCCCAGGAGTTTGATGAAGGCCAGCGGTTTGATCGTCTCTCTTATCAGACGTACTATAAAAGACAACAAAATAACATTACAGGCAGAGAATCATCCAGATTAGGTTGTGTTTGATGGACTATTGTCATTTCATGCATGAAATTATAGTCAACTTCTTTCCTTTTCTACTCACTTTGACTCTAATAATTTTTTTCACAATGTAATTTACAATTAGATTACATTTACATACAGATTACAGTTACTTCTGTTTTGTAATGACTCCCCAACCCTAATGTATCAAGACAAGCTGTTGAGGAAACTATGCTTCAGCACAACTGTCAACATTTTTGTTCCTACTTGTCAGCTATTGTTGATTCTGTCTATTTTTTCTTTGACCAAATAATTTATGAAACACAACAAGAAAAAATTTTATCAGAGTAAATTGTGTTGAAACAATCATCCTGTGAGTGATAAAGAACTAAAGACAAACTTGTAGAAAAGCTATTTAAAAAATCTAAAGGATTTTTTTTCTTTGCATGTTACATTTTGCAGTGAAAACTGTCATTACCCCAGCTGATGGCATATACGAAGTGGTCCATCACAGGATGCTTCTACAGTTAAAATTGTGCAGAGAAGTAGAAGAATTGTTAAAAAGGGCAATGCAAATAGTGATTAAAAGCGAGCCTAGGGTCATCATTAGGACATGATTCCAGTGAAATTGAGAGCAAAGAAAAAGTGTTTGAGAAACATCTTCCTGACCAACAAGAGCCATCTGACATGCTGCTGACTCCATGACAGGGCTTTATTATGTGCTTTTTGACAGGCAGTGAGTCGGCCCCGTTGATGAGGACACTGATTAAAAGTTCAGGCATGAAAAGGCTGCAGGAAATTAGATGATTGTTGGAATTCAACTTTATGCTATGAACACATTTACTTTCTTTGCCATTTTTTCGGAGATGTAGTGATGTCACTGAGCAATGAAGGTCTTATGATGTGTTTTAAAGAGCAAGAGGCCACAGGCTGTGCTGTGTCAGTAGCTCAAAGGTCAGGTATGAACAAGTAATGATATAGATTACAGTCTAGACAGATGAGTTTGACTTCAACTATAGAAATAAGTAAGTACACTCTGTTAACGAACTCTACAAAGCAAGACATGTCCATTGGAGAGTATGACTGTTTTTTGTCTTTGACATCAAATCAACATTGATTCTTGCATCTATTTACTTTACATGCCTGTTTCTTATTTTTATAGCTTACATGCATCAACAGATGAATCTATTCTTTCTGTTAAACCAACATTTACAGTCGAACCAGATCATTAGCATTTTGTTGCCAATCAACTGGATTTAAAAATGGTTCACAACAGACCAATAGTTTACTTTTTAATCCTCGTGCCTCTCCAAGGCCTCGCCACATTAACTGGAGTAATTCAACTATCAACTTCCTTGCTAAAAAACATAAATGTTAGTTTTCCTGTTTTTATCTCTTGGTAATGTTTTCATTGGAGTTTGCTTGTCTGTCTGTTAGCAGGATAACTCAAAAACTTACAGATGGATTTTGATGAAATTCTTAGGAAAGGTCAGAAATGACCCAAGGAACAATCGATTAGATTTTGGGGGTGATTAATAGTAAATGTTCTGTATTTGTATAATCATAGTCATTCAGACCCCTCAAAGCGCTTTCACACCACAAGTTTTACATTTACCTATTCACACAACCCAATATGTAGATCGGGGGGAGAAGGGAAGGGCTAACACTCATACAACCCGATACGCAAATCGGGGGGCAACATGGTTCAGTGTCTTGCCCAAGCACACTTTGACATGTGGCGGTGGAAGCCGGGATCGATCCAACAACTTTCAAATTGGAGGACGACCGCTCTAACCACTGACCACCCCACTCCTGGATCCGGAATACCATCTAGGTCCAGGAGTCTTTTGAGGATACGGACATAGTACTTTCTACAATATGTCCGCTTGGCGGTGGTCTGCGCTCTCAGAGTGCTTTTATAGTTCCTGTATTTGATTGTTGAGTTGAAGAGAGAGATGAGCCGAAAGGCAAAGCTCTCAATTCACTGGTCGATCTATGTTCCTACCCTCACCTATGGTCATGAACTTTAGGTCATGACCGAAAGGACAGGATCCAGGATACAAATGGTTGAAATGAGTTTCCTGCACAAGGTGGCTGGGTGCTCCCCTAGAGATGGGGTGAGGAGTCACCTGGGAGGAGCTCGGAGTAGAGCCATTGCTCCTCCACGTCAAGAAAAGCCAACTGAGATGGCTCGAGAATCTGGTTAGGATGCCTCCTGGTCTCCTCCCTGGAGAGGTATTCTGGGCATGTCCCACTGGACGGAGACCTCCAGGAAAACCTAGGACACAGTAGAGGGACTATGTCTCTCAGCTGGCCTGGAAATGCCTCATTGTCCAGCCTAAAGAGCTGGAGGAATTGTGCGTGGGCAGGGACGACTGTGCATTCTTGCTCAGACTGCTGCCTGCACAACTCGACTCTGGATAGACAGAAGACGGATGGATGAATGGACAGACTTTTTAGGATCAACGTAACAGGAAATACAGTAGTTTGTCCGAGGTAACTTCTTCATTTAACAGCAGCTGATTATTTAAACTTTGATCTCTGAGGTCTAGCTAACCAATACTCTAGTTTAAATGTCTCAGGAATGTTTGAAATGTAAATGTCCACCAAAAGACTCCATTCAGCTTGTCTTCAGTGGACATGCATCACTGACCCTTCAGGCAGTAGCAAACTCATTGGACTATTCATAGACTTTGTGTCCACTGCTTCTTGCCTTTTAAGTTTTTAAAGGGTATTATGTTCACTCTGTGAGTTTAACCTGGCTCTCTTTTGAACTTTTAATGATCCATTTCCTACAGTTAATGATTCAACACTGAGTTTACAGCTATGTGTGTATTTACAGAGTTTACACAACCAAAGCAAGGACACGTTTATATTTTACAATGCTTAGCAAGGTACAACTGTATCTATGTTTGGTGTATATTTCAACATGTATGTCTATGTATTTATATTTGCATAAACACTGATACATACCAGCCACTGTATGCCTGAGTGAGAGCCGCAGCAACTGAGTTACTTTCTGTTTAATCTGAATATTGTTGCACTTGACTCAACCATAGAGAGAGTTCAGCTGCTACAAAAGCAGGAAAGCATAATTAAGGTAATAAACTAATTAACGTGTGCTAGACTTGGGATTAATTTGACAATAATTGAATAAAAAACATGGGTTTTTATCAAGCTACAGTTTCATGAGTTGCTCTGATATGAAAAACATGGTAAATAGGTGAAGAAGCTAGCTAAATTATAGCTATGGCTGTTCTAAATAGCTATATCAGTTCATTTTACATCAAGTTGTAAAACACAATGAGCTGTATATCTGGTTCTGACAGTGTTTCTCTGCATACCTTTCACTTCTCCAAGGCATTTAATCTCATCTCAGAGCTCCAAAGTGGTGACAACAATGACAGCTGATGGTAAATTATTACAGATTAGAACTGATAAGATTAGTTCTCATCTCGTTTTCATTGTGTATCTGGGCAATGAAGAGGTTTCTAGCTAGCTTTAATTAAAGTTTTATTTTGAATCTTAGATCCCATTTAAATGTGATAAGAACTTCACTATGGTCTCTAAAACCGACACACACGTTAGAACATGGCTTGCTTGTGATACAGTTCTGATGCACTCTGCTGTGTCTCCACCACGTTCTTCATGGCTGCAGCAAGTTCCCATGAAGACTATTTACACCTGACCCGGGCCCTGCCAGGCCAGGACTCTTACGATACGATAGTCAGTAGATGTATATCGTTACATCTCTTAGTGAGTATTTGCTATGTGTTTCCTTCTTTCCTTTTCATCTGCATGTCCTTTTACTCTCTGTCTCTATGATGTGTGCTTTTTCTCAGTGTGCATGTGGAAATGTCCACAGAGTAAAACAAGGAAAATATCTCATTTGCTTCTCATGTGAGCGTGACTTGAGCTGTGCAGCTCCATTGAATCCTGAACACGGAAGTGTTTGAAGACTTTTTCTACTCGGAAAAAATGAGAAGAGCAAAGATTTAAAACTTAACATTACATCAAAAAAAAAAAAACCTGGACGTTGGCAGTTTTTCCAGAGAAATAAATATATTAAAATACATGTTGTGAAAAATAAACCTCTAAATATTTTCTTTGTTAGCTAAGTTGCTCATTCGTTACAAGAAAAATGGAAGTTCCATGAGGGATTTTTCATTATTAGAAAGTGAAAGCATATACTGTACAACACAAAGTATTTTTCTGTAAATCCTTGTGGCATAGAAACTGAGTTTCTAATCTCCCTCTACTGATAGAATGACACATAATGTGTTTATTTGGGTAGAACTGGTTTTAAGTGTTCACATTCATAGTTCAAAGATTTTAGATTTTTAATGCAGCCTCTTAAACCGGATAAGCCACAGACTTTGTTGGTTGGCTGTGAGATCAGCAGCATCAATAGTTTTTGTATGATTTTTGTTTAACAAGATAAAAAGTACATGAAAGGCAAGAATTAGCTGTTGAGGAATGTTGTCAGAGTAGCTCAGCCTTACCAGGTATTTTGCTTCCTAGTATGGTGTTTCACACTTTAGCTCAGTGTTTCACTTGAAAATATAAGTTATGTAATTATGTTGCTGCTGTTGTGCTGCATTGTCAGGTTAAAGAAGTATTCAGTTTAAAGTGCAATTTACCCTCTTCCAGATTATTTCCCCGCCCACACTCTCTTTAAGAAACGTTCGAAATGTGGGTGTTTACTGGAGGACCTTGGCACAAGCGGAGGGTTGGTGGGCTAGGCGTGCTCTGGGCTGTGATTGACAAGTTTCACAGAAAGATGGAAAGCGAGAGTGACGTGAACTCCGAGGGTGATGATTCATGCAGACTTCTTTTGTTCTGATTAACTGTTAATATGCAAATAAACCAATTGACAGCCTCAATGCAGAAAACTGGTTTATCTGCTTCTTTCTCGCTCACTGCTGAATTCTTTTTTGAGACAGTTTGATTCAGTTGTTTACGTGAACTGCTTGTTTTTGTTGCGGCATTTCAACTTGTTTTACTTTTCTGACTTTTTTTCTTTTCATCGCAACAAATGTTATAACAAATACGGTTTTCTTTTTACTCTTGCAAAATTCACATATGTTTTTTGTAAAGTAATGTAACGACTCTGCTTTGACGGTTATTGCTTCACATGATCACGGTGTCTGTGCTGATGTCTGCGGGTGTGAGAGAGGGCGTTCAGGTAGATGTTATTACTCACAGGGTTAACATTTTTGAGTCACACGGAACATTGCGTCAATTGTCATTGTGTCCACATTACTGCGACTGCTGCAGAAAGGACATCATCAGCTTGTTGATTGGTGTCTTTCTGTTTTGAGGTGCTTGGACATCAGTGCTGACTCTGGCCCTTATGGGGTTGGAGGGGCGTTGAATGGTCTTCAGTCTACACATGCACACATAAGTTTACTGTGCTCGCCGTTCTAGGTAATAACAACATGTACAACTGTTCCCTTTGTTTCATTTTGTTTTACTTTGTCTTGCTTGTGTTATTTTTGTTCCCTGTCCTGATGAACTGAGTGAGTGTCTCACAAAGGGAAAGCCCAAAGTGGAAGAGTTACGTTAAAACCAAGCACATCATTGTTTTTCTTGTGAAATTACCAATAAGTTTGATGTGTCACATGACCCTCTTCCAATTGAAAAAACAAAAGTTGGATCCAAGATGGCCGACTTCAAAATGGCCACCACCCATCTTGAAAGGTTTGCCCCCTCACATATACTAATGTCCCACAAACAGGACGTTAATATCACCAACCATTCCCATTTTATTAAGGTGTATCCATATAAATGGCCCACCCCATAGATAATAACAATAAATCAATAGATCTCAAGCAACAGAAAGACAGGAAGCTTAACAAATACAAGGGTGCTGAAAGAGAATATAGAGGAGTTTGACATATTTTGTAGAGGATGATGTTCTATCTTCCAGTTTTTAATTGAAATTGCTTTGCACTCATGGAAGTCTTCCTTCACTTATGGGGTCACTAGCATGCTTTCAAATTCATTCAGCCCTCTGGTTGTCCTGCACAAGAACAAGTACAGCCCATTAATACCAAAGGAAAGGGAAGGGAGACAGAAATTTCCAAATTAATTTACAGTTGAACACACCTCACAGATAACTAACTTGAGTTTAATGTCATTAGGAAAGAAACCATAAATGGCTGTAATTGAAAAAATGCCTACAGCATGAAGGAATAACAAATGGCCAGTTAATGACAGCAGTGAACATCTTAAATATTCAGATTGATGAGAGAGGGATGGATGTCAAACTTCCATGACATGGCCCAATCTTGCAAATAAAGTGCACCTAGATGTGGATCGGTATACCTCCTGCCCTGTGCTCGCCCACCCGTAGGCACGGCACTTATTTTCAGATGAGCCAGCCATTAGCTCTAAGTGGTCTTTACCCCCAAATTCTGCCATTTCACAAATTAGCCAATTTTCGACATTGGATGTTAGCCAGTGGCTAAGGTCAAAAGGTCAGCTGTGGTAATTATGAGGCGCAAGCCTTCAGTTAAGGGGATTAATAAAGACTTCATCAAAAGCACGCAAACAAGAATGAAGTGAGCAAATCACCTTAGCAAATTAAAAGTGGCTATTTAAAATGAAGGAATGTTCTGTTTTTAGATTATTTCATTGTACCGCTTTTGGGCTGTGTTGAGATCAGTTAAGGATGGCACATGTTATAAACCCCCCGCCCTCTACTGTGCCCTACATAGTGGCCTAAATGGCTACTCTGTGGTTTAATGCAATGGACAAAACAGCATTAGGCTTTAGCTCTGCATCCATAGTGCTCTGAAAGGCTTCCACATCCTGTCAGATAGACTGGAAATAGAGAGAGGAACGAAAAAAAGAGAGTACTGTTGCATCCCCACTGTTCCACTCCAGAGTTTGCACTTGTGCAGATGGACATATGGGTGATGCTACATTCTTTAAAGGGAATGAAGAAAATTCCACATACATCCCCCTCCCACCCCTGGTCTTTCCCAGTCTCCTTCCCCATCGCTCATAAATTGCCCATTCGAATGTCAACCCTCCTCTTTATCAAACAAGTCCACTGTCTGCCAGTTCATGGGACAATGACAAGAAAAGGCCAAAAGTGCTGCTTGCATTAGCAGTCGGTATTTTTAACGTAGGGTCACACAGTCAGACGCAGAGCCAAAAAATCAATACAGCTTTGCATGGACCTGACCCACATACAGGCAGGCCGCCAACTGCCCCATCCAGACTGTTTAATTATTTTGAAACCAGAAATATGTGCCTACTTTCACGCCCGTGGATCCATTTGTAAATTTATGAGCATTCACTCAAGAACAAATCTGTTTTTGTGTGCATCTATACATAAGAAACAAATAGATTATGCATTTGTTTGCTCGCTGAAGTGTTTCTCGTGTGCGTGTGAGTGTCTCTGAATACTGGGACAGAGTGGGTGTTGAGTTCACACAAGCCCTTCCTGCTGCCTGACTTCACTGTCACTGATTGCAAGCGACGCAGAGCTAATAAAAGAGCAAAGCTGACTGTCAGCAGTGATTAGGTGGGGCTACACAGACAAGACCAAAAGAGGTGTGAGCACAGAAGCATTAGCTATGGTCATTAAACAACCTGAGCCAAGATTTTCAGACTAACCTGTTCTAGTAAAGGGTAGTGAGACAGCTAAGGACAACACTGTTCACTACAGTTGTATCACACAGATCTATAGATACCAACTGATCCGCAGAAGCAGTGACACTTTCAGTTGTTTTTGTGTTTCTGGTTGATTCATTTTTATGTACATTTCTGCACCAAATGTACAAAGTATTTTCTAAGCTACTCGTGGATCTTCTGATCACTGAAAACATGGAAGCCTATACCGGAGTTTATAAGTGACAAAAAAAAGTTGACGAAAGAGTCTGTGAGGTGCGTCTTTGATAAATCACCTAAAAACATACCCTCATTATAAAGTACTATAAGCATCACAATTCTCATTTCTACCTGATTAACTTGAGAGGCTGAAATAACTTGGTTACAAGGAGAATGTTGAACCTTTAACTCCTCCTTTCCACTGAACACATAACAGGTGCGTAATGTCAGTGAAACGTAATACGCGTCTGATAATCGCCATTAAAGTCAATAGGACCCTTTCAACCGGGCGCAAAGGAAGGGATGTATCTCAGAAGGGTAGTGTTGTGGCCTTTACGCAGCCGTTCTATTTTTTACATACTACGCTTCTACAACTTGAAATATCAGCAGTTTAGTTTGGACCAGACAGGAAATCCGAAGTTCATGAAAAGTAAAATATTTGGAAGTTTCAAAATAAAGGAATCGTGCAGATTTCAGTTCGCTTGACTACAAAAAATGTATTACCTGTGACGGGTTTGAAGTCTGTAGGTGATGTGCAAATAAACCACACCTCTTCTGGATACATGTTGACATCTTTCTTCCTGCTTGTTGTTGTATGTACTGACAAAATCACATGTGATTTCACAGTTCTCCTGTGACTTCGTGATCTGTTGGGACCAGCTGGATGGAACGCTTTCAAGAGTGACATGTGTCTAAACACTCCCGGCGGGAAGGGACACGCGGCTGATTTCGCCAGAAAATTGCACGGCACGCTACACATCCAGTGGAAAGAAGGGGTTAAACCTAATTTGCAGGTTCTATCTTGAACTTTCCAGTGTTTTCTAGGAAAAATTCTGTACAACAAGGTCCTGGGTTTGACTCCTTGGTGCATGGGTATGGAGTTTACATGTGCATACATTATCTGTGCAGAAGAACCCACAAAAAACCAGCAGCATCTAATCAAGTGTGTATAGAAAATGAATGGATATGAGTTCTACATCTATTTTTTATGTTTTTGTTTTTTACAGGAGACAGTTCAAAATAAGTCTGGGGGCTGGATTGAATAATAACTAAGTCAACATGCAAAATAAACAAAATATGGTTGATCCTTGTTGGAATAAGTGACTACCTTTCCTAAATCCTTTCAGCTCAGCAACTAAAAACAGTGAAACGGGAATAAACGGATAAAGAGAGGTAGCGATGGACGGATGGAGGTAATTAAAGGTGACCTTAAAGCCCAGACAGAAGGCAGTAAAAACACAAGTTAGAAGTACATGTGTGACTTCTTAAGAAAATATGTAAGTGAGTTGTAGGTGGTTATTTCTCTTTACTCAGTGTTTCACATTTACTTAAAACCTCCAGGAAGATGTTAAAGTATTATTCATGTGCATGTATATTAATAATGACAGAAATTTTACAATCCTATTCAACATTTTGACAAACTTTGAACCCATTAAAAAAAAGCTGCTAATGTTGAAAGAAGGAATTCAACTTTAATGTGGCACAACTCAAAGACTGCATCTGAATGTAATGGCATTAAATGTTAACATTTCTTCGGGCGCCCTCGGGCAATTTAGTCCAATTAAAATAAAAGAAACGCGTACTTCTAAAACTTCGATTTTTCTACTCTGTCGCTAGATTCCGACCCAAGTGAAGGATTTATTGTTCGTTTTGATCAAAGATTAAGTTTCAACAAAAAGTCCTGCACGGAGACATTGTGAAATCTTTTTGCTGCATGCGTTAAAAGTCAAGGGAGGGTTGATTCACTTTTGAGTAACCATGAATATCAAGCGTTTTTTATTTTTTTAATTCCTTTTTTCTGTTTCAGCTGACTGCCATGCCCACGTATAGCTGCTTTTTTTCCTCTTTTTAATTATGGATCAATTTTTGCCTCCCACAATCCACTCAAAAACACAAATGGGCTCATGCAAACAATCCCACACACAAACACGAAAACAATGTATCACTATCTAATAAAAAAAGTTAAAAAAAAAAAACACACAGTGTGACTCAGAAGTACCGACATGCACGAACACACACAAACTCAAATCATGTTTGGTTTTTTTCTCTTCGCTTTCAGCTCGTCAGAAACGTCTGCCAAGTATAGCAGGGGTATCCCACACGCCCTGTAGCCAAGAGACTAGCACTGATAATCAGATAGAAACTTTCTGTGTGTATTTCATGTAGCTGGGAAAAAATAGGAATAGATTTCTGAGCATGGATTTTAGAGCTGCTTCCATTTTTACTTCTTGTTTGATTTTTTTTTTATGTGGTCACAGACAAAAATGTCGCCTCTGCAGTGCATTTGAGCTAATTTTTCACTGGTTAATGTGCGGCGGGTGCAGGTGGGTCATGTCTGCCACTCACATTAACCTTCCTTTGAAAGTCTTACTGCTCCCCTTTTCTTCTGCAGGTCACTCTTCATGTTAAGAGGTTGCAAGTCTGACCCCCCTGAGTCTGGCCTCCCTGAAAGCCCACCTCCAGAAGAACTAAAGGAAGGTTTTAAATTTCTGCTCTTTGACACTTGTTTTATCACTGTCTCTTATGAAATGAATAATGTGTACAGAAATTCCTCTCAGCAGATACGCGCTATACAGTGATCCCTCACAATACTGCAGTTCACCTTTCGCAGCCTTGCAGTTTCACAGATTTTTTTCGTGCAATTTTGCAATTTTTTTTTTTACAGCTCACTGCATCCTAACAGGAGAGAAAAGTGTGAAAATGTTAGTGCTTGTCTGAGAAAAATGTATAAATTGTGTAGTGAGAGGTTTTACAGCCTTAAAGGTACAGTATGTAAGAATTAGACCTTGTTGTCAAATCCGAGTCCTGCAGTTGTAGAAAAAATCCATCCCCACTCAGCCACTCAGCCCCTCCCCTCCCTGATTTTTCTGCAGGGTTGCCAGTTCCAATGTTTATCCTCGTTTAGTTTCTCTATTATTTGTTCAATTTTTGGGAATGTCTGAAGGTCTGTTTGTTCAGCGTTGAGTTTTCCCAAGTGTATTTGAACATCCCATCACATGCAGCTCGGCTGCTCAGTTAGAAGGATTTGGTGGTTTATTCCTTTTTGCTGCTGGTCGTTGTGGAATTCCAGCTGCTTGTGTTGAAGACTTGGCAGCCTTGCAGACTCACATGTGATTCGTTATGGAACCAGGAAGTCTGGACGTGTAGATAATGATTCTGGTCCGGGTTAGCTTTTTTAAAATGACCGGAACTAACGACCACCCAGCCGACTGAGATCGAGATCTGTTATAATGTGACTTTATTTTCAACATCAGTGGGACATTAGACTATGTGAGTATTTCACTGTAGAAATCTTACATACTGTACCTTTAAAAAACATCAAGAATAATTGCAAAAAATAAAGCTGACTACTTCGCGAATTTCTCTTATTGCGGGTTATTTTTTTAACAACTCCCGTAAGGGAACAAATATATTTGGCCCCACCATTTTTAATAATGGGGCCATAGGCCACTTCTTTCCATTCCATTTAATGCAACAGCTGATCAAGACAATGATGCTCCATGATGACTGGGCCCCAGTTCACAAAGCAGCAACTATAAAGACACGGTGTGATTAGTTTACAGTTGAAAACCTTGTCTGGGCCCACACAGAACAAATCATCCATCTTTAAGATGAACTGGAACAGAAACTTTAAGCCACACCTTCTTGGTTCTATAATATTTTATGTATGTGACACGATTTTCGACGAAAGCACTTTAAAAATCGTGGAAATCCTGTATACATTTGTACATGACAAGAAGTAAAGAACACACAGTCACTGTTTACATCTTTGAATTTCTGTACGTGGATCTGACTCATTGACATTTGCAGGAAAAGGTATTGTGGGGGTGTGAGAAGATCTTGCCAAAAGTTAGTTAGAAAGTAATTGAGCTGTCAGTAATAACTGACACGACCAGTTCTTCTCTCACAGTGTCTCAGTTACCTGTTGTCGTTCCCTTTGTTCTGATGTTTTCATTAATGCCTTCAGTGTGAACAACCATGACATTCCATGGGGTTTGGGCTTTTTCTTTCATCTCAAATGTAATCTATTATAACTTCTCAAAGTCAAGTTCAACAATCCATCCATCAGTTATAACATCTGAAGCCCCAACATTGATAAAATCTGATTAATATGACACAACTGATACTTTCCAGATCCACAAGCAAACACTTATAATTTACTCAGAAATATTACCAACACTCCCCCTTTTGAACAGTTTCACATGTTCAGCAAATCAATACAATTATCTTTTGTTCTCGAGATGTTTTTTTCTTTCTTTCTTTCTTTCCTCAATAAAAATGTTATTTTTACGTGCCTAACACACACAGGCAAAATGTTCAATGACAGTCTAGCGTCTGGGGAATGAGGGAAATCTTCATCCCAGCAAACAAATGCACGCATGCTATTTTCTGCTCCTGCAAGATCAGATATTTGGGGCAAGGTGTTCGCAGTTTCCTCGTGGGTCTCTCGGGGGAGTCATGTTTTGTGCTTCGTCTTCAGTCTGAGATAAATCAAAAACCTTTTGACTTTCCCTCCAAGGAGAGAGTGCAAGTGGGGAGGAACTGTGAGCTATGCTGATCAGAAAGCAAGATGCCGCCAACGAAGTGGGAAGGAAAAAAAAGGAGGGGAAAACATTAATAAAACAATTTCAGCTCATTATGATACAGTTAGACTTTCTATTTTTATTTGGTGCTGAAGAACCTGCATGTCACTTTGGGAGGGAATGATTAGATCTAGCAGCTTTTGTAACAGAGACACATTGTTGCATGTTGTGCCATTACTCAATGTCACTTTTTATATGACATTCTTCAATGTCACATATTTGCTTGTTGAAATAAACTTAATAACAGTTGCATATTGTAACTATTGGGTTTTTTCAGACATAAAACTGCAGTTTTCATTTCTGTTACTATCTACATGAACAACATTTATGGCAATAATATTGGAAAAATGCATATATTTGTGTAAGAATGACAAAAATCTTCAATTTTTTTGTAAAAACAGGCACAACTTGGTACCTCTTTAGCATTGTGCAATCAGCAAGATTTTAAATACCTTTAGTAAAGGCCCCTTCTCAACAACTACTGCCCCTTTTCCACAAGGGTTGATTTGATGTGGAACGGGTAGGTTGTGTTTCCATTACCATCTCGGGAATATGAAAATAAGTGGGAACATGAGCGTGCTCAGCTTAGTAAGCGGCGCAAAAGTTCTGTGATGTCATTCGTAATCGACAATAGGGAAGTAAACATGTGTGCATTGAGAGCGGGAAACAACAATGGAGGACATCGAGTTATTTTTGTACTCCGTACTCAGGCTGTAGCTTTTTCTGAAGAAAAAACTTTGTGCCCGATGTGCGAGAAGACGTCACATTTGAGATCAATCATGCACACCACCCTGGTCAATCACTGGCTACCACTATGTAGATAGGTATATGACTGACATCACTTTATTGGACCAATCAGTCCACAGGTGGGCATGTTGGGTTGCTTCAGTACGCTCAGACTAAGGAAGATGTGGTCCGAAAAAAGAGGTCGGGTCTGACTTGTAAAAGGTAATGGAAAAGCGTCAGAATTGGTCTGAACCTATCCGTTTCATTCCATACCAACCCTAGTGGAAAAGGAGCATAAGAGATCAGTGCTGCAACTGAAATGGTTACAGTGCTTATTCATTGCTGTTTCAAGCAAGACCAAGATGTACAGTACATCTATCCATTTTCTGAACTTGCTTCTTCCTGTTCAGGGTCGCAGGGGGCTGGTGTCTATCTCCAGCGGTCTTTGGGCGAGAGGCAGGGGAGACCCTGCAACGATCGCCAGTCCATCACAGGGCCACATAATGACAAACAACCATTCACACACCTAGGGACAATTTAGAGTTGCCAAATAAGGTCTTGCATGTTTTTGGACTGTGGGAGGAAACCGGAATCCCCGGAGAAAACCCACACATGCACGGGGAGAACATGTAAACTCCATGAAGAAAGGTCCCGGCCTGGATTTGAACCCTTCTCGCTGCAAGGCAACAGTTCTACCAACTGCCCCATCGTTCAGCCCTGACCCATAATAATAAAAATTAATTAGCAATGTGTTAATGAATTTAGTTGGATAATCTGACTTTATCTGAGGAGTTTTTCATTTGTAGGAAGAAGAATGTAACAATATGTTCATGGTTTCCCACTTCGGCTTTAATAATTCATTAATACCGATGCACAGTTTTGAATTGCTCTTTTCTGAATAAATGCTGCACTGACTTTTTTTGTTCTCATACCTAAACTTGTATGGATAATAGTTAAAAAAAAGAATTAGGAGGTAACATTTATTCTTTCCCTAAAAAGAAATCATAATTTTACAGGTGTTTTCATCTACATTTTCTAGCAAAGAAAACCCAAATAAATAAATAAATAACAGAAGATACCCTAAGGAAAAAGATCTAAACATCCTGCATTGTTTTATCACCTCTAAAAACTGCCATTATAGCAACAATTCTGCAGGTTTAGCTGCTTTAATAGTTTTGTGTAAATTGATTTGTTGTTTAGGGATTTAAATTTCAATCATAAGTGAAATAAGGAGGTGAAACATACAGAAACATCATAGTTGTATAATACATATACACCTAAATCCATATGGAGTCTTTGACAACTCATTTTGTGATTTTATTTCAACATTTTGCACATATTCCAACTTGTAGACCATTGAATGTTTGCAGTAACCCAAATAGAGAAGGAGACACTAGTTGCAGAAGTGTGTTCGGTTCATTCTGGTTGTACAGTCAGTATAAAATAGTTGCAGTCAATAAAAGATAGTCCTGTGGAAATATTGAGACAGCTGATGACAGAATTGTTACATCCCTTCAACCTCCAAGTTTTTTGACCTGGTAGAACTTCTCATGGGGCAGATTGCAGATGGTGTTGAAAACTTTGTTCGTAAAAGTCAACATTAAAGGGCTAATCTGCATTTCAGAATAGAACATCATGAGCTCCTGACAAGTCTGATGCCAGAATTTGTTGGATATTCAACCTAGCTAGACTTTTCACACTATGCTTCAACATGCCATCCATTACAGTGTATTACTGCATGGGTGTGTGAGGAGTGGTGCAGGGCGTGAAGATGAAGGGGGAAGAAAAAAAGTGTGATTTCATAAACCAACCTGTCCTTACCTGCCAGAATCACAGATCAGTAGCATTGGCTCATACTTCTGCCTGTTTATGTGTGTCTCCTGATTAATTAAAACCATAAAAGCTTTACAGCTGACCTTAAATCAAAGTGAGCGTTTGTGCAATTTTCCCACAATGGGTGGATAAACAAATACTTGCATAGTCTTCTGCGAACTTTCAACTTGGCACCTTTATTTGTAGTTTTGCTGTTTCATTTTTCTCTTTGTGATTCCGATAAATCAAGTGTGTCCAAACTTTTGACGAATAGTGCAGGTAATGTTGGTCAAATTGAAGCAGAATTTCCCAATTCCAGTCCCACCATATCACACATACTCGATATTTCTCTGTTTTATATAACATATAATTTGTGTCAAAGGTCGCACATGCATATTCTGCGCATGCACACTAAACACTGAGCAAATAAAATGTGTTCACAGGAGGAAGTTGTTACTTGACATACATGGCGAGAGCTCATTTCTGCACTGTGAGCATGCAAACAGTATCTGCAAGCACTTTCCGCATCTACCGTGCACACACATGTGGACCAACAAGTGCACGGCAGTGATGAGTGCATGCTCGACTCTCAGATGCACTCAGTTGCAGAATCTGTTCTCGCTTGAAATCAGACTTTTGGCACTTTGGAGGCGGGGCCTGTGGCTGACATCGAAAGCATGCGCTCATCACTGCAGTGTGCTCATTGGTCCACATGTGCGCGCAAGGTAGATATTTGCAAATAATGTTTGCATGCTAACAGTGCAGAAAATGGGCTCTTGCCATGTATGTTTTTCCTCGTAAGTAACTTCCTCACGCAAATCACTTTTATGCGCTAAGTGTTAAGTGTGCGCGTGCAGAATATGCATTTGCTTTTTGACACTAATTTGATGCCATAGTTTCAACCGACCTTATTCAAACTGGTGGCTTTTTATCAACCTTCTGCCAAACTTAAAGAGGCCCTTCCATTAAAAACTGTTTTTCTGAGGTTTCTGTTGAATATTTTACCTCCACATGTGTTCTTACCTTCATACTGGGTGTGAAAACAGGTCAACAACTTCTCTTTCAGTTTTAATTTCTCAAACTACGCAGGTAGTGATAACACCCGAGTTCTCACGAGTCCGAACGGCCTGTATCTATTTCGTCACAACTCCTTTGTTTGTTAGTATTCAGCAGCTCCCACAGTTGAAACCACGCCTAGCATGCTGCTAGCTAAAAGCTGTTAGCATAAGACGTAGCAAACAGGAAGACACGACGTCTGACGTGGCCATACGCAGCGGGGCAGGAAACAGTGTACCTTGTTCTCATAGGCTAGTTTGTTAGCCAATCTGAGTTCAACAAATTCGAATAATGAACGTGAACGATCTGCTGCTCGAAGCCTGACGGAAGGAGCCGGAACCACCCGAATTTTAATGCCGACAGGTTGAAAGGTCTGTTAATCAGTGTTTCCTGATGATTTTTAAATATAAAATGTTTCATATTACTGGTTAATACTTAAGAAATAACCACAAAGTCCTGAAATGTGTATGAAATGGCCTCTTTAATATGCTGAGTTGACTAGAACTGAAAAACACTGTCACTACCTTTCAATCAGTTGTGTTACAATGTTCATGAACAATACTATTACAAACTTCCTTCAGCATACAAAACTCAGCGCAAGTCCCATTGGAAGTTGTTTAAAATGTAAATAAAAACAGAATGTAATGATTTGTTAAATTTGTAAAGCGATATTTAATTCTCAAACATAAACAGCATATCAAAGACATTAACTGAGACATTTTACCATTTCACAGAAAATATGAACTTATTCTGTAAATGATGGCAGCAACACGTTTCAAAGTTGAAGCAGGGTAATATTTACCATTGTGTAGCAACCCCTTTTCTTTTAACATCTGTCTGTAAACATCTGGGAAGTGGAGGAGACCAGCTGCTGGAGTTTTAGAAGAGGAACATTGTCCCATTCTTGTCTGATGCAGGATTCAAGCTGCTCAACAGTTTTGGGCTTTTCTGAGGGCCCAATTTTTGGTTTAATTCAAACATTATTGGAATTGAGGTTGAATAGGATACTGAACAGATATACCACCAAACCAAGGTGAATTTTATTTTATTTAATTTTTGTGTTCTGGCATGCTTCAGTAACAGTTCTGATGAAGTGGTATCCTACAAAACACAACTAAACAAATTCTGCAGAAACACTTATAGGATTTCTAGTTCTGCAAGTAATTAGAAGTAGAACAAACACTCCAATGCTTTTCTGATTGCTGCAGTGCAGCTGCTTTTTGCGCTCACCCTGAACAAGAATTACTGAGACAATCATTCAGTGTTTCTCACTGCTAATAAACGAAGACATCTCCGGCTGCGGTGAAAAAAATGCAAAAAGTTTCTTTTCTCCATTGCATAAAGGCTGAGAAATGAGAAGAATGAGCACATCCACCCCTAACCCCATACACATACCCCTCTATCATTATCATCAAAGTACCCAACCACATGTTGAGAGGAGAGAAATCCTTTAAACTTATTCAACTGGAGGTGTATGTTCAACTTAAGGCAGGGCAAAAACAGCATTAAAAAAGCTCAATGTGCCTCAGTAATCCAATCGCATCACACCAGTCCCTAAATCTTTGTCAAGGAAATTCAATTGTTATAATGCATTTATTGAAACTTGGGCAAGGTTTTATTTAATCTTGCTTTGCTCTAACAGCACTGGCAGTAGATGAGAAAAACACACAATCTTTCATCACACCATCATCCTCGGGAAATCCAATTTATTGCTGTTGCTCTCGCCCCGGCGCGCGACGCAGGGGTGATTGCAACACGGTAAGGCTAAGAACATGTTGAAGACCTTGTTCGTGTTTGTTGCTTCTGGTTTTTTCCAACTGTCGTGTCATGTGACGCGTCGGAGGGGGTTCAGGTGATTATATGAGCTTTTTTTATTAAAGATAAAAGGTTCCTGCTTAGGAAGCCCATTCAGACAAAAAAATGTGAGTTAATAAAATGTAAGCACACTTTGACTTTGAAATGGCTTTTATTTTGAAAGTGATGTCGTTTTTGTGTTTGGGGAGGACTGTGGAGAAGAAAACTGAGTGTAGCAATGTGAGTTACCTCACTGAAAAAAATTAGATTGGTAAATTTTAAGGTAAAATGTGGTGTTTAATTGGCTCATGAAGTACAGGTGAGTGGACAGGACTTTTCCACCTCACCTTTTAAGTGTGCAGACTCTGACATCATAAATATATTAAGGCGGTGCCTGTAAACAGAATCTTGTACGTGCACATTTTTTAACAATCCGACTTGTGAATGCTGATCACTTCCCTTTTTGTCTTTACATAAAGTTTCAGTTGCCTGTAAAGTGTGTCACATTTTTATCTTCTGTGATTTCTAATTGTAAGCAGCAGATAAAAAACAGATTTTTTCAATTAAATTCATATTTTGAAAATTAGTTAGTTAAATAGTTAAGTCAAGTTTATTTTTAATGCACATTTAAAAACAGCCACGGTTGACCAAAGTGCTGCACAGCACTCTGCTAATTTATTTGATAAAATAACAGTAATAACGTAAGTTACCTAATTAAACAGCAGTACCTGTGCAACAGATGGTGGTGACTTCAAGGTGTAACCGTTATTATTGTCCGACCAGAAACAACACCCAGTGACGGATGGTTTAGCAATATTGTTATCCAGGTGGAAATCGGGAGAAATTTGGGAGAATGATGGTCCCGGGAGAGCATTAATATTCGGGATTCTCCTGGTTAAATCGGGAGGGTTGGCAAGTATGGTCGGACAAGAAAGAGGAACAAAAATAACTTATCCCCCCCAGGGATAAAAAATAAAGGACCAGAGGGGGGACATCAAAAGCAGAGGGGGGGTAAATCCCCCCCGTCGACAAATCGCACACAGGCTTGTTCTAAAAGTTCTTAAAGTGCCAAAACACAACAGTTCAATGTTTCTGGGCAAAAGTCACCTTCAGCTGCTCACTAGGGACAAAACCCCCTGAAGGTCAGATCCTAGAAACGCCCCTGGATGGACGGACGTTTATATCATATCATGTTAATTTGAGCTTGAGTTTCCCCAAGTAAGTGAATGCACATGCTTCACCTCACTAGTGGAACCCCCCTTATCGTCAACTGTGCGTATTTTAGTTGCTATCTTTTCCCAGGTCAGAGGTTTGGGATGCCTTAAATACTCAAAGTTTGATCAAATCTGTCATATTTCAACCATATGATCTCTTACAAATCTGTGTCTATGTAAGAAAAACTGTATCCAGTGAAGCAGTGTTGGGATGTGGATACATTACATGTGCTACTAGAGATAAGAATGTTTGTTTATGAACTTTCTGGAACAAGCAGCTTGGCATCATTACTCACCACACCCTGGCAGTGGGGAGTCTAGTCACTACTTGTGTGTGCATGTGTGTGGTTATATAAATGTAATGTTGACTGCTCCTTACTTCTCCACCTGCCAACCTGGCATCCTTGTTTTCTCTCTCTCTCTTTCTCGTAAAATTTGCCAGATGTTACAGATTAGTCAGCGTTTCACTCTGGCTCTAGTCACGAGTCAAATGCCATCACCTCGAGCCACCCCTTGGTAACCATAAAGGCTTGAGGTTAACCAAATGAAGGAGGGCAACATAATATAGTTGGGCTTTTTTATTTGCAGATGGGAAACCTTATTGGTCATAAACCTAAAAGGCTCTAATCCAGCTGTGTTTTAAGCCATTACTGCAGTGTAGCCTCAGAGGAAAAGAATTTTCCTCCAACATTTCAGCCAATTGTGTTCTGCTCAGTGTTTTAAACATGGCTGACAATATGCTGAATACTAAAAGTGGCAGTTGGCAGCTCTTTCCATTAGTAAACTGATGACTAACTGAGAATGATGTGTGAGATTGTTTGTAAACCTCCAAACCGATCAGGATGCTGTGGAATAATCTGCAGCAGCTTGTTTAGCTGTTTACAGAGAGTCAAGCTAACCTCTCAATCTGTGATTCACTTAAAATCCACCAGTCATGTTCTGTTTAACTTTGTGGAGATCTTCGATAAACATTTATGCCACATATTAAAGCTCATGTGCATGTTTTCTTGTTTTGCAGAAAACATATTTGCATGTGTTTTGGCTGTTAGCGTGTGATTTCTAAGCTGTGGTACATTTAGCTCCCATTGTTTTAACTATATCTCTAGAATCTGTTTGTTCGGATAGATAGATTAAATCAAATTTGAATATATTCTGTTCTTTGGAAATATTGCCAAAGCTCGGGGCCATTGCGGTTACAATCGCAGATACTCAAAGCATAAGGATTTATTTGGACAATGAGACATTCAGGACAAAGATTTGAATGGTAAATTTGGATGTCTATCATACACCTGTTGTTTCTAAAACTTTTGTGTTGGTTATTGGAAATTAGATGCTTCTGTGAAACATCAGATATACTGATGCTTTACTCTTTCATAATACCCACTCAAACACATAATGTACATGTACGACCAACTATTGAAAGTTATTTATCTCAAACTCAAACATTCCCAAAGGCACACATACAGTGGGGCAAAAAAGTATTTAGTCAGCCACCAATTGTGTAAGTTCTCCCACTTAAAAAGATCAGAGAGGCCTGTAATTTTCATCATAGGTATACCTCAACTATGAGAGACAAAATGAGGAAAAAAAAATCCAGAAAATCACATTGTCTGATTTTTAAAGAATTTATTTGCAAATTATGGTGGAAAATAAGTATTTGGTCACCTACAAACAAGTAAGATTTCTGGCTTTCACAGACCTGTAACTTCTTTAAGAGGCTCCTCGGTCCTCCACTCGTTACCTGTATTAATGGCACCTGTGTGAACTCATTATCAGTATAAAAGACACCTGTCCACAACCTCAAACAGTCACGCTCCAAACTCCACTATGGCCAAGACCAAAGAGCTGTCAAAGGACACCAGAAACAAAATTGTAGACCTTCATCAGGCTGGGAAGACTGAATCTGCAATAGGTAAGCAGCTTGGTGTGAAGAAATCAACTGTGGGAGCAATTATTAGAAAATGGAAGACATACAAGACCACTGATAATCTCCCTCGATCTGGGGCTCCACGCAAGATCTCACCCCGTGGGGTCAAAATGATCACAAGAACGGTGAGCAAAAATCCCAGAACCACACGGAGGGACCTAGTGAATGACCTGCAGAGAGCTGGGACCAAAGTAACAAAGGCTACCATCAGTAACACACTACGCCGCCAGGGACTCAAATCCTGCAGTGCCAGACGTGTCCCCCTGCTGAAGCCAGGACACGTCCAGGCCCGTCTGCGGTTTGCTAGAGAGCATTTGGATGATCCAGAAGAGGATTGGGAGAACATCATATGGTCAGATGAAACCAAAATAGAACTTTTTGGTAGAAACTCAACTTGTCGTGTTTGGAGGGGAAAGAATGCTGAGTTGGATCCAAAGAACACCATACCTACTGTAAAGCATGGGGGTGGAAACATCATGCTTTGGGGCTGTTTTTCTGCAAGGGGACCAGGACGACTGATCCGTGTAAAGGAAAGAATGAATGGGGCCATGTATCGTAAGATTTTGAGTGAAAACCTCCTTCCATCAGCAAGGGCATTGAAAATGAGACGTGGCTGGGTCTTTCAGCATGACAATGATCCCAAACACACCGCCCGGGCAATGAAGGAGTGGCTTTGTAAGAAACATTTCAAGGTCCTGGAGTGGCCTAGCCAGTCTCCAGATCTCAACCCCATAGAAAATCTCTGGAGGGAGTTGACAGTCCGTGTTGCCCAGCGTCAGCCCCAAAACATCACTGCTCTAGAGGAGATCTGCATGGAGGAATGGGCCAAAATACCAGCAACAGTGTGTGAAAACCTTGTGAAGACTTACAGAAAACGTTTGACCTCTGTCATTGCCAACAAAGGCTATATAACAAAGTATTGAGATTAACTTTTGTTATTGACCAAATACTTATTTTCCACCATAATTTGCAAATAAATTCTTTAAAAATCAGACAATGTGATTTTCTGGATTTTTTTTCCTCATTTTGTCTCTCATAGTTGAGGTATACCTATGATGAAAATTACAGGCCTCTCTGATCTTTTTAAGTGGGAGAACTTACACAATTGGTGGCTGACTAAATACTTTTTTGCCCCACTGTACATAAAACTATACCATAGCAATGTAATGTTGCTTTCACACCGGCCCAGCTGTCAACGTCAGAAACATCAAGTTTCCATGTAAAGTCTATGGTGGAGTCCATCAGAGGAGCGTCAGAGTCTCTGCGTCGCTTTGTGAGCATTAGCAGCGTCAACTTTCAAAGCGTTTCAGGCGTTAAAGCTTGAAACGCGAGCAACGCAGAAGTTTAGCTAGCTGAACTTAAGACGCTCTTAACGCTCTTGAAGCGGCATGTCAACCAATCAGAGCATCTCATCGTAGTGACGTACCTGAATGAAGTTGTTAAACAGGGCGCGGGACAGACGAAAGTAGCGCTGGAAGCGAACCTCATCCATATGTAGCTCCTGGAGCAAATGCAAATTCATCTGAACGCATCTGAAGAATGGGGTGTATCCACAAACGGAGTAAATAAAGCCAAGCTACTCTCTCTATATGATCCACCATAGCTCAGAACATCCGATAACAAAGGAAGTCCCGCCTACGCGCTCTGACTGGCAGGCGTTACAAGCTTCAACTTTCAAGCGTCAAACTTGAAGCGTTATGAGCGTTGCCTGACGTTGACAAAGCGGCCGGTGTGAACGCACTATAACGGTGTCTTTGGGGTTTCTTGTTTTTCGGTACAAATGTGTTTGAGCTCAATTTACTAAACCGATTCAGGGCATAGTAACTGTGTGATAACTTATTTTTGTATACCTGTGCATCTTTGCACAATTACATCAATATATATACATACGTACTGTATATGCTTAATAGTATTTTGTTGGAATAAGTGAGTGTGTGAATATCTTCTGCAGTGTGTGCAGCATTGAGGTGCTTCAGTTGTTCTGAAAGCTCAAACCCTCAGGCTTCAGACAGCTGAAGTTCTCCAAATTAGCCCTGTACTTCATTATGCAGCTCCTGTCCCCTCTTCTTCCCTTTCCCTTCAACTCCTTTCTATTCTTCATGCTAAGCCCATGTTTCATTTCTTTTCTTGTTGATATTTCTTCTGCTGCCCAAATCTCATGTCATACTATCATTCAATGTATTAACTCCTCACTCGTCATAATTTTGAGTTTATTTTAAGTATCACCGAGGTTCGATGACATGATGTTTTAGTTTGCTTTTTGTCTTCATGATTGATTTTCATTATTTTAATCAGTGAAGTTTTTGCTCCTGTTTACTTTTACCCTTAACTTGTTGAGCACTTAAACATCCCACGGAAATAAAGTAGGCACATTATTTCTGTTATTTAAAGTAGAGCCCTGCACTCCCGCGGGACGCAAAGCAATGCGGCGCGGGACAAATAGAGAAAGCTCATTGCGGGCGCGGGGCGGGCGCGGGAGTGCACAATGCGGGAGCGGGCGGAGCGGTGATAAGCTGCAGTCCTGCAAACTAAAAATAAAACTAAAATACACAATGTGTACTCTCTCCCGGCTTCGTCCCACCGTCCAAACAACACAATAATAAGCACAATATCAGGCTGATTGAGTCTAAATTTATGCAATGAGTGAGCAGGAGTCTGATTGAATGTTTGGTTTTTTTGTTCTGTGATGGTTCTGTGACAACCAGCAGCTCCAGCTCCCTCACGACCATCCATCTCAATAATCTGTTGTCTCCAGATGTGTGTTGGGGATCGCCTCAGCTGCGCATGCCACTTGCCAAGTTGGCAACGCGTTCCTTCCCCACTGCCCTTGGTGAATGATCGGTCAGTGCGCTCTAAGCTCAGCATTTAATTACCCAAGCCAAAGACAAGAACTTTCGTGAGAAATAACGGGAACGTCTGAATCATGCGGGAATTGCGGGCGGGAGCGGGACTTAAAATCATAGTCCTTTGTGGGCGCGGGGCGGGAGTGGGACTGTACTATGCGGGAGCGGGACTGGAAATTCCGTCCCGCGCAGGCCTCTAATTTAAAGCTACAGTATGTAAGAATTATAGATCACGTAGAAAAACAAAAACATCCGCTCTCAGCCACTCACCCCCTCCCCTCCCTGATTTTTCTGCCGGGTTGCCAGTTCTGATGTTGATCCTCGTTTTGTTTCTCTTGTATTTGTTCATTTTTGGGAAGGATATTGTGGTTTCTTAGATTTACTACAAGTTACCTCATAGCTGCTTCTTTTACTTTTTGCTGCTGGTCGTTGTGGAATTACAGCTGCTTGTGTTGAAGACTTGGCAGACTCACATGTGATTCGTTATGGAACCAGGAAGTCTGGACGTATAAATAATGATTCCAGTCCGGGATAGCTTTTTTAAAATGACAAACTAGTGACCATCCAGCCGGCTGAGATCAAGATCTGTTACAATGTGACTTTATTTTCAACATCGGTGGGACATTAAACTGTTGTGTGACTATTTCACTGTAAAATTCTCACATGTTGCACCTTTAACTTGTAGAGCACCTGAACATGCTACAGAAATAAAGTTGGCACGGATGTTATTTATGTTTTTTCATAATCTCAAATAGACTAAACTGAAAAAAAGTGTAGTTAAATAGTAGTTGCAACCACCTGCTCTCTTATCACATCCTCCTGCCAGCCCCCCTATAAATCCATCTCTCTTTCCTCTTCCCCTCCTTTTCCTCCAAACCTCCCTCTCATTTTCTCACTTACTCCCCTCTCTTTCAGATCTTTAGCTCCAGGTGAAACAATGAACCAACCCCTGTGCTGTTTCGGGCGGTAAAGCTTTTGTCCTCTTCATTGTAATTGCGCTGACGCTCAGTGCCGAATATCTGTCTGCTTGTGTGTGTGTGTGTGTGTGTGTGTGTGTGTGTACATGTCTGCAAATGTGCGTACAAGACATGCATGTGTCAGAAAGAAATATAGGAGATGAAGCGGCCTACGTGGGAGACCATACAGGGTTGTCTGAGTAAGAGTGTGTGAGCACTTTTGTTTGTGTGAGTTCTTTTTTTTTATTTTCATCTTTTGCCCATGGTGCAATCCACAGCTCAAATCCCAACTGACTTTTCAGTACCTACAGACACACACAAGCACACAAATATGCAAACATACACACTCATAGCCTTGAAGTGAGGTTGTTAGCAGGTGCATATTGTTTATGTTAGCATTAGCAGAGTTAGCCTACTGTAGCAGCCATGCCCCCCAGTGTGTCTCTCATTCTCAATAGAAATCGTTGATTTCACTTTATTTTAGGCCTGTAGGGAGGGTGACACACACACACACACACATATATATGTACACACACATAGACACACACTGGGGGACCTGAGGGAGGGCCAGTAACTGAGCCACCAGCCAAGGGAGCTGGACCAATTACATTGTTAGGATAAATGTAGCGCTAGCTATGCACGGATTGTGGTACTTAACAGCTGCTGCGAGAAAGAAAATTCCTCCCTTCTTCCCTTTCCTTGTCTTCTCCTCTCTCCAGTTCGCCTGGATGTTTTTTTAAATGGAGGGGAATTCAAAAACAGATTTATGGGTCAGTTAAATATAGTAGGCAAAACTGATTCCCTAACCAGCCGCCCCCTCCTTAGTAACTCCCTCTCTCCATCCCTCCCTTGTCTCACAACCATCCTTCCATCCCCCAGTTTTTGTCTCTATTTCCCTCCCTTTGGTCTTTTATAAAATGATATATCCCTTAAAAAGGGTAGAACGGTTCCCCCAGTGGAACTCAAATACAAATTAACAATCCAGGCCTTTTGGTTTAATAGGTACCTTGTATCACTCAAAAGACCCCCAAACCTCTATTTTTCCCTCTCCTCTCTTCTTGCCTCTGATTTTCTCCTGACTAGCTCAGGCTTATTAAATGAATATTTAACTAAATCTGAGCTAATGAATTATTCTAACACCTACGATATGATTATTGTAATTAATGGACAGGCATACCTACCTTCACACCATGTTTCCGAAATGAACGTGTTGGTCCCTGTCTAATGTGTTTCTTCTGATGTAATGTCTGGCCTGTGCGCCTCCCCTTCAGTGAATAACATCAGATGTATTTTGGGAAAAAAAAATCTGGGTCTGATATGATTTTTTTCTTATATAGAGGTAGAAAAACAGGATGTTTCATGTTGAAGATTTTACAAGTAAAAGTGCTAAAATTAGCTGTATTATTTGATGAATTTTATCCTACTATTTTACATAAAATCAGTGATTTCACATAGTTTGTTTTCCTATTAGGCTACAGGTTTAACTTGAATTGAAGAAATTTGGAACATATTTGTATTTCGATATCAGGCAAAGAGGATTGCCTCTTTGTGCTATTTTGAATATATTTTTGCTGTTTTTGCTTTAAAAAAAAGTGTTTACCTCACCATTCTGCAAGTTGTAAATGCATCACTTTGCAGGTTTCCGCAGCGTGCACTGAGGTGCGAATCTTTCCCCCTCACCACATGCTAGCCTCCAGCATCAAAACAGACATGAACATATTTTCTTTTTTTATCACAGAGAGAGACACACACTCATACAAACTCCCTGCATCCTGGTAATCCTGTGCACTTGCAAAATCCACTTTAAGAGCTACACTGCGCCAACCAGGCCACAAGTTTGCTTCCCTCTCATATACAAACAATTCCAAGCTGGAGATTTTGCTCTGGTAGGATTTATACACAGATCAGCACTGTTCAGAGTTTCTAGTAGCATAGTAATGGCAAGCAGAAAATTTGATAAAAATAAATAAATAGATAAATAAACAAACTGAAACCTTCCTGGTGTCGGCGCTAGATTGCGAACTTCGGCCAAGTCTTTCATCCCAAAGCCAAAGTGTATAAGGCAAACATTCAAAGTGTGCTTTGATTTTATTTTTCTCCCACTCGTTTTAAAGATTCTGTCATGCTTAATCCAGTTTCTCAACCAAATTTCCCTCCAAGTTGGCAAACACGGTTGTTATTGCTGTTGATTTTGACCCTGTTTCATGTGTAATACTAACCCTGTTTGACTGAAGTTAGGCTCAGAAAGTTAACACCTGTCCTTACTAAAATCATAAAAGATAGAAATTAGTTTAGACTCGTTTTATCACCAATATTCATGTGTAGCAATATGAAGACGCCAGTGTAGTGACATTGGCTGTGAATGTTGTGGTATTAATCTCACATTAACATACTTACCAGTCATTTCAGATAAAGAGGCCCTTCCATTAAAAACGTTTTTTCTGAGGTTTCTGTTGAATATTTTAGCTCCACATGTGTTCTTACCTTCGTAGTGGGTGTGAAAACAGGTCAATAACATCTGTTTCAGTTTTTATTTCTCAAACTACGCAGGTGGCGATAACACCCGAGTTCGAACGGCCGGTACTTGTTTCATCACAACTCCTTTGTTTGTTTGTATTCGGCAGCTCCCACAGTTGAAACCACGCCTAGCATGCTGCTGGCTAAAAGCTGTAGCATAAGATGTAACAAACCGGAAGAGACTACGTCTGCTGTTACCATGCACAGCGGGGCAGGAAACAGTATACCTTGCTCTCATAGGCTAGTTTGTTAGCCAATCAGAGTCCAGCAAATTTGAATAATGAATATTAATGAGTTGCTGCCCGAAGCCTGACAAAACCAGACGAATCTTGATGTAGACAGATTGAAAGGTCTGTTAATAAGTGTTTCCTAACATTTTTTAGACATAACATGTTTCATATTACAGGTTAATACTTAAGAAATAACCACAAAGTCATGAAATTTGTGTCAAATGGCCTCTTTAAGCTTTGTTAGAGATCAATCTTTGGATATAATCATGTATTTTTGCCCTATTTATGATTTTATTTTCTGCGTACTTGTCACATGTAGATGTATGGATGCATATATCTGCAACAATAAGCCATTCTTACTCTGTTTTGGTCAGAATTAGGCAAATTATGTCCAATTTTACAAACGAATAAATAAAATAAACCAACAAATATTGAAAAAACATTTATTTCAATTAATAAAAATCTATAAATAGATTTTGCTTTTGAGCTGTGGTTCAACAAAGTTATTTTAAAAAACAAACTGGTAAAACTGACCTGGAAAAAAATGAAGGCTCCTTGATGTAATATTTTCTTGTACAAGCTTTTGTGGCAAATCACTGCAATTTCTTTTCCCTTGGTGAGACTTTTTTTACCTGTTAACAGGTACATTGGAGCAAACTGCCTTCCTCAGCCTGCATCAGATCCTTTCATTTTGAATACCTTCTTAGTTCTTTTTGTTTACTATCTGTTTTAATTCATCAGATTACCCTGATGCAAAACAACTCTGGTGTAGGAATGGATTGATGAGGTTCTGAAATACGACCTATAGTCAGCCTTGAAGTGATTCTCACAGTCAGATGCTTCAGGTAGGGGAAGGGCTGCTTTGCCATCACTGTTAACAGCATGACCAGAGTGCTATTGGCCTCTAAGAAGGATGTAGTCAGGAGGTGGAAGGAGTACTTTTTCTAAACCTGACTGGTATGCCTTCCTGTGTGAAAGCAAAGCCTAGAGATTCTGGGAGGAACTTCTCTGAAACTGTAATCACAGAGATAGTTAGACAACTGTGTGGCAGCAGGACTGTTAGAGGTCCTGGAGGTTGTTGGACTGTCTTGGTTGACACGTGGCAACATGGCTTGTATAGGTCAGGAACAGTACTTCTGAATTTGTACACTGGAGTGGTGGTCCCTGTCTTTGAAAAGGGGGACCATAGGTTGTGTTCCAACTATCGATGACTCACACTCCTGAATCTCCCTGAGAAAGTTGATGTCAGGGTGCTGAAGAGGAAAGTCTGGTTGATAGTCAAACCTTGTAATTCAGAAAGAGCTCTGCAGTTTTTATCCTTGTAGTGAAACACTGGGCCAACTCTTACAAGGATGTTAAAGGCTGCCTGGGAGTTTATATACAGTTTATAGACAAAATGTTTAGGCTCCTCCACAGAGCAAAGGATTTCTGGTTTGGGAGGCATCTGATTGCATAAGTGTTTGCTGATGATGTGGTCTTCTTGGCTTTGTTGAGCTCTAGCACACTCTGTTTACAGCACAGAACAGTTTACAACAGAGTGTGAAGCAGTTGGGATGAAGATCATAACTTCTATATCTGAGGCCGTGGTTCAGAAGTGGAAAAAAGGGTGAATGATAGCTGTGGGTTAGAAACGAGTAACTTCCCCTAGTGGAGGAATTAATGTATCTCAGAGTCTTGTTCATGAGTGAGGATAGATGAGAGGAGGTAACTAGGCTGAGGGAGGTTTAAGGATCTCTGCTGTAGATGAATTGGTTTTCAGATAAGTGATAGCAGATGGATGGACAGATGACCTTCTCTAAACTTTGAAAATATTTAGAAATAGAATAACAGATTAGCATTGGAAATCATTTGCGCTCACGTAAAAACATACCCCAACACCCCATTGAACATTGATGAGTTTTTTTCTTGCAAAAGCTATAGCACATTTTTAGTACATTACAAATAAAATAACCAATTATTGGAGGAAAAACTTCATTATATTAATTCAAGTCCCAAAAGAGCAAACTGACCTGCTAGTTTCATAGACGAAAAAATTAGGGTTGCAGTTTTTTCAAGTTGTAGAGTAATGTTAAGCACCTCAGACAGTGTTTTAACCCACACAACTCAAAGAAATTACAGATTTTTGTAGAGACTTTTGTGGTAAGACACTCCTTTTAACAATATAGCTGTTTATGCCTAACAAGCCAATTTTATGTTTTCAACATTTTATTTATAATAAGACTACAATATCAGAGGTGCATGCATCTCCCAGATATGCTCATTGTGTTGAGATGTTAGGGGGAAAGGGGCTGACCTATGTGGACCCTCAGCTGGTCTGTGTACCTTGTGCCTGCAGCAAAAAAACAGCCCAGCACTGATGAGAATTCCTATAATTGGCCCAAACCTGTACTTATGGCCTTAAGCTCCACCACGAAGCCTCGCCAGTGAGATGGTGGAGAATAAAGACGAAGCAAGTCAAGATGAACAAAGGAAAGCAGAACTAACTAGATGTGAAAACTATTAGTCTCACTGAGAAGGTTCAGGGTTTGAATGATCAGTTTTTAGGAAAAAGCTTCTCGTAAACTTACAATCTTAAATAAACAATTTCCCTACAGAGTCAATCAGACCTTCAGTGGACCACAAATTGTTCCGTCACTACATTTCCATTGTCAGTGCATGTGAGTGTTTGTGTGCATGGTGCATCGCTGCACATGGGTCTGCTATCTCAAAGCCACACTTATGGGGGCTGGCAGTTGGACAGAACATCCTGAGGGTCCAAACTTTCCTGTGCTCTCCCAGCTCCTCCTTCTTCTCTTTGTCCTGCTGTCTGTTAGTCATCCAAGAATATGTCACTCAGGTCCTGGACAATCTGTATGCTCCCCTTCTTCCTTTTTCCTCTTTTCCTCATCTTCTCTTTGCACCTTTCTGTCCTGGTTTCTCATTCTGTACACCCTCCCTGCTCCTTTCCTCTTTAGCCTTTGGCAGCAGCTGTAATCCCACTGCATGAAGTGGTGTCTGTTTGTAGCTCTGTGCAGTATGTGTGGTGACACCCTCTGGACATGTCGGCCATCTTCCTGACAGCTTGATTTGGACCCAGTAAGGGAGAAAATAGTTGGCTAGCAGTATATTCATGAATTGGGGCAACATTAAGAGGATTTTGTTTTATTTTTGATTTGAATTCAATGATCAGCATCGCAAGAATATATCTGTGTGGGAATGCAACCTACAGCTAAAGCACTTTGAAATGTGATATTAATTTGGGCATGGAACTAAAGGATTTTGGTTTTTCTTTAGTGTTTCTTGGGTCTGTATCACCCCAATTTGTATCTTTTTTTAGGCAGGTATTGTCATGATGAGCAAAGGTCACATATTATTGAAATGTAATTATTGATTATTCCTCACAAGAAGAAATAATCAAGTTCATCGCAGTCTAGAAAAGGGCACTGTCGTGGCTTGATGGAACACTCAACCAGAAAAAAGCATTTAGAAATGGCCTGGCAGTACAATTTAGGAAATAACTGAAATACTTTTAGAACATTGTTTATGTGAGAGAAGAGAGCACTGTTTAGCCATAAGGAGCTGAATTTGTTTAGGCAAAAATAAAAGCATCATATCACCACAAACACTCTAAACCAAGTGTTAAGCATTGCAGTGAAGTAATGATTTGGGCTTGTTTTGGATATGGGAAGCTTGCAATCACTAGCTACGTTTACATGCACCAAATTTCCCCAATCTGATTAAAATCTTGGTCGATCTGAATTCCCAAATCCCTGTTTACATGGACACTAACTGAAATGATCTGATCATGCCATGAGTACACATGCACCAAGCACTCAATCAGGTTAAATGAGTTGAGCATGCGCACAGCGGGTTGTCTTTCCGGGGGAAGAAAAAAAAGTAAACAAACTCCGTCCTTTCTGCACGTCTTTCCCGCCCCATCGTGTGCTCGAGCGGACTCACGTTATCCCCAATATGGACCTTCTGCGGGTGATTACCTTTATGTTTGGGTTTTTACTGGTCGCATTAACCAAGCTAGCGGCTGAATACATATTGCTACTGCTCCTCCACCACAGGAGAGGAGAGCAGGATGACAGGATGACTGCACCAGCAGACCACTTCTGTTTACTTCCCGCTATGTTTCCTACTTGAGTCTGCGAAAGCAGAAAGACGTCACGCTGAAGTTGTACGCATGCGCAGTGGGCTTTTTTCACCCTTCATTCTGAATGGGTGTATACATGCACGTCTATCCGAATGAAGATCGGACAAAACCACCCCTCTCGATCGGAAGTAAATTTCATTCTGATCAGGCTGCATCGGATCAAAACATTCTGATTGACATGTTTACATGACGGATTTTTTATCCGATTGGGCGTTTATTCCGATTAAATGTGCCCATGTAAACGTAGCTACTGAGTCAACCATAATACCAAAATATTCAAGCATCAAATGTGATGCTGTCTGTCAGAAATTGGGTCATGCAATGAGACAGTGATCCCAAACATACCAGCTATTAAACAACCGAAAGGATAAAAAAACATTAAAATACAATCTGTTGCCACTGCTGCATCAAAGTCTAGACCATAACCTGATGGAAATATTGAGAGTTAAAGCTTCTACTAACATTTTGCAAAATAGAATTTTAAAAGGAAAATCACATCAAGGTATTGCAGCTAAAAATGCTTTTAGAAATTGGTCAGTGTGAGCTTAAGTACCACTACTACTGCATCAGTGTATATTTTTTGGTAAACGAATCGTGATACAGCCTCATGAGTCAAATGTAGTTGTCCATCAAAGGTACAAGTAATCTCCCCCTGGAGTCATTGGCTGTGTGATGGGCCACACAGTGGCTGTTTTTATAAAGTGATTTCTGATTTTTCTCAGTATATATTTGGAATGACACTTAGGGATATTATTGTGTTTTGTTGCTCAGGTCCGAGGATAGCTGCGTTGGTTGCGTGTCAAAAGAGAAGAGGATGCTGCTGCGTTTTACACTTGCACTGACTTGCTTGGCATTTGCACAGAAATCAAACTTAAACTGTATTAATTTGATTTTATATACTTTACCTTTTCAAAAGGCTGCTGTTTTATTTTTATAAATGCAGGCTGCGTTTTATTGCACTCTGTTTGTTGCCCAGATAAGGGGCACGTTCCATTTTGTTGTTGTTGTTTCGAATCCTCAAAATAAAAATGACATCAAAAATCGGATTTCTTTATTGCATTTCTTTAATTTCATCAAAGCAATGAAACATTATTTTATTATTATTGTAAAGAAGTTAAACTTGAGGCGGCATCATACAACAGAGTAGTCACGTGGTGCGTCATTCTCTACGCACTGCGGGGAAAATAAACATTTAATCATGAAGGCTTATTATATATTTGTAACCAACTTAGTCATTTTGATAGTAGGCTAATATATCTAATATAGATATATACAGCCTGCGTTGCCTTCATTATAAGGCTTATTATAAGGCTTTTAATTTTTTGTGGCTCCAGACATATTTGTTTTTTGTTTTTTGGGTCCAATATGGCTCTTTCAACATTTTGGGTTGCCGACCCCTGTTCTAGGATCTGTAAAAAAAATAAGAACTTTGCAGGTTAAATCCTTACTTGATGTTTTAAGGAAGAGTTCTTATGTCATGATAAACATCTTTCTTAATTTAAGGACATTTACTTTTCAGTGTTAAATTTTATTTTTATTTTACCTTTTAGTATGTTTGAAAAAAGTAACTTGTTTTAAATATTATGATGATGATGACTATTATTATTATTATTAGTAGTAGTAGTAGTAGTAGTTGTAGTTGTAGTAGTGTTATCAGTAGTAGTAGTATTTTGTTGTTGTTAACCTACAAATTGTTTACATTTCTGAGTTCAGGAGGTAATAACGATGTTTTTAGTTTTTGGTCAAATATTTCCACAATAAACAACTAAAGTAAAGTAAACTTCTGCCACACCTACATGGTAAAAAAAAAAGGAAACAGCTGCTTCTGTGTGCAAGACTTCCCTTAAAAAAAACCTGACTAATAAAGAGTCCTTCAGGGTAAGAATAGTTGTACAGATGGATACTAAACAGGAGAGCCAGGGAGCAAGTTCCCAATGCTTCAGGGACAGTGACAAGAGGGAAGGAAAAGGAGAAACAACGTTCAGGGGCAAGTCCACAGGAGCAAGCACACACACACAAACACACATGCTGAGGATTTTGACTCCCTAATCTTGCTCTGTGTTGCTTTGATAAGGAAAGAAAGCCTTTCCTTGTAACAAAGATAGAGCTGTTTTCCTTTTGTATTAAAGTCACAAGCATAATTAAGCGTTCCCATTTTAGTAAGAGACTTTTAAATAAATTTTTTTAAACCTATAAATATAAAATGCATCAAAGTTTCTTTTGATTTTTTTTAAACGAGCTCTTTAACCACTGGAGTTTTCACAGCAAATGTATATTTTTGGACAAAAAATTCAAAAGGCTGTTGCAAAACATTGAGAGATAAATGATAGAAATTCTGAGATTTACTCAAAGTTTCTGAACTTAACAAATTTTATGGTGAACAAAAACTTTCATGTTATTGGATGGTTTTTATGTAATTACCATTTTAGTCCCGTAAGAAATAAAAAATCACTAAAAACTCATTAAAACATCTAAATGTAACATGAAGTATCCAAATTTATTTTCACAACACTAACTAAAGAAATACAGCCAGGACAGTTACACAGTTCATTGGGTCGTCTCTCTTCTTCAGTGGTAAATGGGTCTCAGGCCTCTTGGCATCCCTCAATGGTTTCAGTTCCCAGTGTCCATATCAGCAGCTTCTTTGCATTGGCAGGTGACATCAGTTACTGTTCATGGACGCCACATGTCCTTTTCCTGTGTATGAGACCATCAGCTCATGCACAAGATGATGAGTTTAGTCCCTCAGCATCCTGGTCAGCATGTTGTCCAGTGTACAAGGTCCACCGCAACACAAAACCTGATATGACCTCAGTCAAAACAAAGACTTTGTTACCATGTTTATCAGGTTTGTTTGGGTTGTATTGATTAAAAGTGGAGCTTCCTTTGAAAGCAATGGTCATCTCATCCAATGAAAGCTCCTTGGATGGGAGCTTGTGGGATGATCTACTGGACACCTTGAAGAGCCGGTCATGTTCATTTCTTTTCCAAATCCTGCAGAGAATGTTGGTTACAACCAGCCCAGTAACTTTTCCACCTGGCTCATGCACAAAAACAGAGTGAAGCCTGTTTTCATCTCCTGGACATCATACCAGTAGTCCTGAACTCCTAATGTGGCCTTCATTGCTCAACTGGTGAGTGTATGTGTTGGGATCAGGGTCCAGAAACCTTCAGTTAGGAAGAAGGACAGGAAATCATCAGGCTGCGTGTTGCTCCTTCTCTCTGAGAGAACCTGCAGGCTCTCCAAAGCTCTGGATCCAGCACTCACCTTGTGTGGAAGATGCTATGCATCCTCATCCTCCTCTACCATGGGGTAGTGCACCTGGTGCCATGCTAGCTTCCACTTTGTTCTCCTGCTTCAGTTGAAAGAGGACACTTCCTCACTCCTTTACCACGAGGCAGCGCACTGAGCAGCAGCATATAGTCGCTCCCTCCTTCAGAGTGTCACTCTGCTCCGCCTCAGAAAGGAAAAACAAAGTCTTCCTCATCCAAAGCTTCATCAGCAAATATTTGGCGAGACACAAGTTCTGCTGTAAAAGGCTCTTAAGTCATGTTGACAATATTCTTTAAATCACTTCACAATAATTTCCTTCAAATCCACATGGTTAATAACAGCCATTGACTCATCAGCATTACTTTTTGCCTTGTCACTCCACATAAATGTTCTCTTGAAATTGAAGATCTACATGAATGCCAGCTAACGGTGGTTAGTAAAAATATAAAAAATACATTAAAAGGACTGTTGATTATATGTTTATATGTTTATATATTTATATATTGGAGTTGTCACAGTTACAGTGTAAAAGGTTAAAAATATCAGTGTTGATTCCAGTTGAATTCTCTCCAGTATCAGGAAGAAATGCATCGACTGCACCTTTAAGTTGCTTAAAGATGCTAAAAACTGCCCACATGCTCTCATTCCTTTGAACCTGTCAGTCAAGTTAATACTCTAAACCTGCAAAAGGCCCCTGGAATCCGTACAATCCTCAGTCCTCCTCAGAATCATTTCAGCTTCCTCAAACTGCTGCAAACAACTGAATCTCTGTTGCCACATCCGTCCATTCAGCTGCAACTTCACTTACAATCCAGTACTACAGTAAAACTACAGAAAAGTGTTTGTTTTTTTCTTTTGGCAAATCATAAAGCATAAAGCAATAGTTTTCTTGGCAGACTGTCAATAAAACCCACATTTAAAACCCACCGATTTTTCAACTTCCTCCTTTCCAACTTCTATCACACACACACACAAGTGCACATTCTGACTTATCTGCCACAAAAAACAAAAAATTCTATGTAGCTGTCAGAGGTGCGGAGTTTTGTTTTGAAGCTGGAGCAGGCTTTGAAGTCTCTGACCTTTTAGTCTGTCTTGTCACACACAGAGACAGAACCGGATTGTCGAGTTTTGCCATGGCCTTGTACAACATTCTGCTCCGGCTGACACTAGGGAGCCATTTGTTAAAATCACATCTGGCATAAACAATAAATCTCACAATAAACTCATGCAGCGTAGCCTTCCTGCCACCCGCTAAAATGTGAAAAACAGGCCACAAGTACTGGCATATGATATTTTGCTAAAAGTATTGGGACACCTCTCCAAATCAGTGAAATCAGGTGTTCCAGTCCTTTCCAAGGTCACAGGTGTATAAAATCCAACACTTCAGCACACAGACTGCTGAATCATCTGTGATGGTATGGTGAAAGGATGTCCAATGGTCACATTTCTTTGCTACTTTATATTCCAAAGTCAGTTGTTACTGGTGTTATAATAAAGTGGAAGCAATTGGAGAAAAATAGCAATTCAGCCATAAAGTGGTAGGCCATCTAAACACAAAGCAAGATCAATGCATTGTTATGGATTGTTAGATGCAAAATAATTGATTTGATGAAATTGGAGGGATTCTTTGTCTATTATTGTTTTCTGGTTTTGGTTACCATGGTTCCTAAAGTTGATTGGGACTCATAGGTTCCACCTGGGAGGAGGAGCACACCTGCTGTTGGAATCAGTGGGAGGGCTTTATAAGGCACAGCAGAATCTTTCTCAGATGGCTTTTTGGGAAGTTTGCAAAGCACATGTCAGTAGTGTTTTGAGACTTTTGAGATCAGATTGTCAATTTATTGTTGGCTTTCTGTGAGTTTAAGACTTGGTCCATTTACAGTTTGCACAAGGATACACCTTTGTTTTCCCTCATATCTCCACCTTTGGTTTGTTTCCTTTACATTAATATTATTCTGTCTATCCTTTGATAGAATCAGTGGGTAGTGGTGTGGATTTTTTTCTCATTACTACCTTTTAGAACCCATTTGTACACTTTTATTCTGGAGTTTGGGTGTGGTTGTGGGCTGTTTTGTTAGCTTTCCGATTATACGACAACAAGCCTGAGTCACACTTGGGTTTTGCTTTTGGGAAAACGTAACAGCATGCCGAGGAGCACTGAGAGCCATAAGCCACTTTGTGTGGCCTTCAGATGAGCTCCAGAACAGTGAGAAGTTAGCTTCATGGAATAGGTTTTTATTGCCAAGCAGCTGCATGTAAGCTTTCATCATTGTTAATCAAAGCTGGATGCAATACTATAAATCATACCGCCACAGGACTCTAATGCAGTGAAGACTTTTGTTCTCTGTAGTGAAAAGTCACATTTCCCTGTCTAGCATTCAGATTGCATTGAGACAAGTGTAAAGTATAATAGGACAATTTTGGTGTGAGGTTGTTTTCAGGGGTTGGCCAGTGTAGTTAAGTAAGTTTGGTGTGGAGAACCTTGACGAGCATGTACAGAGTGCTGACCTCAGAGAGCTGAGACTTTGGACCAGGCCTTCTCGTCCAACATCAGGACCTGAACCTACAAATGCACTTCTGAAAACATGGTCCAAAATACACAAAAAGCACTCTTAAACCTTGTGAAAGCTTTCCCAGAAACCTCATAATAAACCTTAAACATGAAGAAGGGTTAGGTTTTATTCTAAGGTAGTCTAAGGTATGAATTTGGTTAGGTGTAGAGTAGAGTAGGGTGAAGTAGAGTGGAGTGGAGTGGAGTAGAGTGAAATAAAGTAGTCGAGTTGAGATGAAATGGAGTAGACTGGAGTTGAGTGAAATAGGGTAGAGTAGGGTGGAGTGAAATAGAGTAGACTAAAGTAGAGTGAAGTCGAGTAGTGTGAAATAGAGTGGAGTGAAATAGAGTAGACTAAAGTAGAGTGAAGTCGAGTAGTGTGAAATAGAGTGGAGTGGCGTGAAATAGTGGAGTGAAATCGAGTAGACTAAAGTAGAGTGAAATAGAGAGGAGTGGAGTGAAATAGAGTAGACTAAAGTAGAGTGAAATAGAGTAGAGTGAAGTCGAGTAGACTAAAGTAAAGTAGAGTGAAATAGAGTAGAGTGAAGTCGAGTAGACTAAAGTAAAGTAGAGTGAAATAGAGTAGAGTGAAGTCGAGTAGACTAAAGTAAAGTAGAGTGAAATAGAGAGGAGTGGAGTGAAATAGAGTAGACTAAAGTAAAGTAGAGTGAAATAGAGTAGAGTGAAGTCGAGTAGACTAAAGTAAAGTAGAGTGAAATAGAGTAGAGTGAAGTCGAGTAGACTAAAGTAAAGTAGAGTGAAATAGAGTAGAGTGAAGTCGAGTAGACTAAAGTAAAGTAGAGTGAAATAGAGAGGAGTGGAGTGAAATAGAGTAGACTAAAGTAGAGTGAAATAGAGTAGAGTGAAGTCGAGTAGACTAAAGTAAAGTAGAGTGAAATAGAGTAGAGTGAAGTCGAGTAGACTAAAGTAAAGTAGAGTGAAATAGAGTAGAGTGAAGTCGAGTAGACTAAAGTAAAGTAGAGTGAAATAGAGAGGAGTGGAGTGAAATAGAGTAGACTAAAGTAAAGTAGAGTGAAATAGAGTAGAGTGAAGTCGAGTAGACTAAAGTAAAGTAGAGTGAAATAGAGTAGAGTGAAGTCGAGTAGACTAAAGTAAAGTAGAGTGAAATAGAGTAGAGTGAAGTCGAGTAGACTAAAGTAAAGTAGAGTGAAATAGAGTAGAGTGAAGTCGAGTAGACTAAAGTAAAGTAGAGTGAAATAGAGAGGAGTTTAGTGAAATAGAGTAGACTAAAGTAGAGTGAAATAGAGTAGAGTCTTGTAATAGTTAGGGTTATAGAGTTGTGATACAGAAATTAATGGATGTCAGTGTACTAATAAGGTTAGAAAAATAGCTTTGTGGTAACTCTCATGAAGGAATGCTGCTCCCTCTGACTCACCTGATGATTTGTTCCTTTACTTTGTGATCCTCACAGCAGGCAGATGCCACACAATTGGACGGCCATGACTAACACTCAACAGCTGTTCATGAAGCTCCAATTACACATGTTACAAGTAAGCCAGTGATACAAATATTCAACTAAACATTTTCGAGCATCTGGAAACCTCATAAAGTTGGATGAGCATAAACAATTCTAAGTTAGAATGCTTGTGATTTACATGTTTAAAATATCAACGGTGCAACCTGCAGCCCATCAGTGAACACAATCATCCAAATACTATAAAAACAGTTTTATACTTCAAGAGAACTGATGTGGAATGGCCTTGGTTACATACTAAACCAGTATGATCATAATTAGTGACTGAAAAAATCGTTCCACTTTTCAAGACCTATCTTACGACAAGCACTGAGAGACAGGGAGGGGAGGGGGTTTTGTGTAAACGTTCAGCCTGTAGCCTTGGATGGATGGACATTTTCATTTATTTACGTTTAATTTTTTCCCATTTTCATAAATGTGGTCTTTCTTTCTCACTCACAGTTTTTACTGTCAGATATGTAAAGATGTGTCAGATATACTCCTGAGATAACTAAAGGAGAGCCCCAAAAAAGGGGGGGGGGGTTAAGGGATCCTGATGTAGAACATTTATTCTACTTTCAAGCAAGTTAAGATAAGGTAGAAGGATAGCAACAGAATTTCAACTGGATTGTGTAAAAGTCTAGAGAGTTAACCTTCCACCTTCTAACTTGGATATACTTAATACTTAAAGCCACTCAGGGATCTGTTTTGTATGATAAGAAATTAATCTTAAGAAAGGAAAGCTGGAGTGCTCCCTCTAGATTGGGGGTGAGTCGTTGTCTCAAACTTGGATCAACTGCATTGTTCACAAATGATGGTAAGATGGAGCAAGAGATGGACTTCATCTGTGGTGATGAGGGCATTACTCTAACCTGTTATGGTAAAGAAGGAGCTTAATCAAGTGGTCAAGCTCATGATTTACTGTTCCATCCATGTTACAACTGTAATGTATTCTAATTAGATCCTAAATAAGATCCCGGACACACGCTGATGAAATGAGAATTCTCTGTTGGACTGCCAGGCTCAGTCTTCGCTCCCCATCAGGGGGATGATCTTAGTATAGCTCCTCCTCTTCATTGAAAGCAGTCTGCTGAGGTGTTTCAGGTATCTGAAGCCTCCAGGTCACTAGGACACATCCCACTTGGTGGAGACCCTAGAGTAAAAGAAATATGGATAATTTACCCCTTTAAGTGGCTTTTTTTGTAAATATCCTCCACAAAACAAAGAAGTTCTAGGATAAGATGCATCCAGTCGGACTCTAAGGCCCTGTCCACACATAGCCGGCTATCTGTCGAAACGGAGATATTCTCCAACTTTTATGCCCATCATCCACACGAAAACTGAGCTTTTTTTTTACGTAAAAACGATACTTTTAAAAACTCCGGCCAAAGTGGAGGTTTGCGAAAACTCCGGCTCCACCATTTGCGTGTGTACAAAAGTACCGGAGTTTTGGGTTGCATTACGTCACTGACCACAACAAATCTGCTCCAACATCGTGTGTGCGACCAGTGTTTATACTGTGAAGCAACCGTGTTAGCGCTCTCCATTGTCCAAGCGCCTTTTGCCTGCTTATTTTTACAAACACAGTTATTTCATTTTGTGTAACAACACAGACGAAGGATGGCATGGAGGACGCAATTGTGCCGCAACTTAGACATTCCACTGGCGCCATGTTGATTATTTTGTGGACGTAACGCCAAGAAACGGAAATTCATTCTGGTTGGATAGGACTGGAAAGAATATGGGGGGCTACTGCCACCTAACGGTTTGGCATGCTTAAAAATACGCAATCTGCGGTTGCATGTAGACTCGGTTATTTTTTTAGACGGAGGGGGAAAAATACTCGTTTATAAAAAAAAGCCGGCTACGTGTGGACAAGGCCTAAGTATAAAAGAGCTGGATTTTTTGTTAATGAGCGTTTTATAACATTCAAAAATTCATCTGAATGAGCTAAACTGTTTGGTCATATTTTAATTTCTGCCTGTCTTCAGAGAGTATAATGATGGCTTTGTAGTTACGGTCTAGGTGTTTACTCCAATTACCCAACGTCAGCTGAAGCTGTGTGTAAAGTTTGTACAGTGGAATTCTAATAAAATGTTTTTTGTGTGGGTTAAAGACGCTTGATGCCTTGAGTCATAACTCACAGACAGACAGTTGATGCTGTGTCACAACTATGGAATCAGTTAATATCTTTTTTTTTTTTAATACCTGACTGATAATGACACACTTGTCTGCCATGCTGTGTTTAAACATGATCATTATATGGTCTTGATTTATGTAAAAAAACTAAAAGTTATGGGAAGGTATGGGAGTAGATGTTGAGTGAAAGTTTTCTGTGTCACGTTTTGCTTTTGTTGTTATGTCTGGTGATTGTCTGCAGTATGTAAACCATGTGTTTGCGATCAGCAGCAACACATGGCAAAAGCATGGGGTCCTGGGAACAAAAGGAGAGAGATGGGGCCCACTCAGCATTAGATGAAGACAAAAAAACAGCAGAAACATATTAAGTAATCCACTCTGCATTAGCAGGACAGCTAGCGTTTGAACAGTGTTCATTTATAGATCATTTCTCAAGATCAGAATACTCTTTGCTGTCTTTTATATCCCCCCTCGACGTCTCAAGGGACAGCGAGAACATTAAAATACCTGTTAGGGATCAGAGTTAAAAATGGCTGTTGGGTAGAGACAGTTCAGAGCTGTAGCAGAGTGACTACTGCAAGCCCCCGCAGCCATGTGACAGTGATGTGATCTAGTTTAAACAACAGCTGTTTGTGATTCCAGGGGAAATTAGGAGCAAGATTCCCCTCGAGATGACAGCGGCTTACCACTCCAGTTATCTAAATGAGATGTCTTCATGTCTGAGGCGGATTCACCTCATAAAAATAACACTACCTTCCATTCTGTGGTCAATAGCTTGTGATGCAGCTACATAACTTGATGTTTTAGGTCTTTCCTCTCATGGTATAAGACAAACTATCCGACAAAAGGCTTATTTAGCTGTAAACATATGTTTGCTTGTTCTTTTCTTCTTTTTACATATCTCATGTTCCCATGATGTCCCTTTTTGGTTTGATGAATATCACCTGTTGTTGCCCATGTGTATGCTCACGAGAATTAAACCATCTTCCTGCCTGCCTTGGTGCTGCATTGAAATGATTAGTGAGCCATTTTTTATGATGCTTGCCTGCGTTCTGGGCATGTGAATACTTGTACAAGACTTTGTCTGCTCTTCTCTCCATCCCCCAGCCCAACCCTCCAGCTATCCCTGCCGCGTCCCATAAAAACGATGCAACAGGACTGAACCGAAAAGGACAAGACGATAAACAAATGTAGCAGTACTGTGCCTCTAACATTTCGTTGAGTTCTTTTCAAATTTAAACCAAATATTTAGTTCCACAACCAACTCATTTGAAACAGTTTTATAGTGAGAGAGTTGAAACTAAATTATTAGGCCTCAGATTTCTGTCCTATCTTTAAACTGACAATAAAAAAGGAAAATGCAACGTAACACATTAATATTGGCCATTTGGTGAGAAATTAGGCATTTTGAAAGGAACACACATGCTAATAAAACACACTGCCTTCATAGAAGAATACTTTAGCATTATGAACTGTAAACGTGTTTCAATTACACATGAATAAATTAACAACCATGCACAAGAAGGATTTATTTGTTTTTCGTAATTCGTTTGTCAAAAAAAAAAATGATTTGCTGTGTTTTAAAAACTCAAATTTTAAACTTTTTAAAGTTGTATTGTTTTTTAAAATTTGAATCTCTAAACTTAGTATTTTTCATCTCGGCTCACTGGTGGTTGGTGTCACATAAAAACATTAGAATTCCAAATTTAACTGGCATTAACCTTCAGGTATTTTCATGCCCCCAGTGTTTTTGGGAAACCAGCTAACTCATGAAACTCTAGAGAGGTCTCAGCAGCCCCCCCACCCCTCCCTGCATTTCTTTTACCAGCTCATATTGTTGCACCAGCCAACATATGTGTGTGTTTAATTAAAGTTATATTGCCACTAAAAACGGAGTTGCCATCATAGATAAAAAACCTTTATAGGTACTTAAAAATATTCTCCATCTTTGAAGTATGAAATGTGTTATGGCAATGAATATTCAAAGCTGCACATTTAAACAGATTCAAAACAACTCTCAATCCATGAAACACCTGGATTTGGTGTTAAACTTTATTGTCCTAGTCGAGGTATTAATTAGTTATTTTAGAAAGATTATATTGGCCAACATAAGTTTTACAAACTGAAACGCACATGAGCAGCACATGCATTTGTACTGCTGTGTGAGAAAGAGACAAGCAAGAACACACAATCTAGTTATCTAAACCTCGTAGGGTTGTGTGTTTCCCATTCGTGACCAGTACGGTACATTTTTTGATTCTCTGATCCATTAAAGATAAATGAGCATATAAACTGATACACCATACCATACAGCAACAACAAAGAAATTTAATGATTTTGTCTATAACTACTTTAATGGACAAGAAGACTATACAAATAGGTCTTTTTTGAAATTTACAATTACAAGTGACAAATAATATACAAAAATTAGGCCAAATTCAAAGTTTTTAAGAATTAAAATCTGACAAGGAGCGCAGGCTCTCAACATATACCAATAGGAAATAAAATGTATTTTCTGTTTTTTAAATAATAAATCATGAGATTGGCAACAATACCAACAGGAAGGGCACTAGAAGAAGACCTGTAGACTGAAAGATACGCAAACATTACTACACTTTTGTAACTTTTTACAAGTTATTTTACTATTTCAAAACAATAAATATTACATGTGTGCCCTGTGGACACTTTTACACAGTAACCAGGTGTGCAGATTTCCAGTAATAAAGTCTCAAATATGCATATTAACAAAAATATCTCTGCACAATTTTGATGAAGGCACCTTTACTAGAAGTGACAAAACCCAGAAACAGGAGATGTACGTAAAGTGATTACTATGGCAGAATCAGATCATCGTTTCGGAGGGTTTGTCTCTTTCTAAATGAGAATTCAACTCTTGAGAAGAGTCAAGAGAACCAGTTTTGAATGGACAGCCATATATATCTTCAAGTTCTGCCAGTCAAACACAGTCAGTCTCAGTGTCATCGTGGATACAAAAAGAGGAAAAAGAAACAAATCTCTCAGAGTTAATAATATTGGATCCTGACCTGCGTGGCATCTGTAAGTGTCAAATAACACAACTTTGCAACGTGTTTTTTCAAAGTTATAATGCTTCTAAATGATTTATCGAGACCTGAGCATGTCAGCGACACTGTACATAAACTTGTTTGCAAACTATTCTGCTAATAGTTTAAAGAGGCCCTTCCATTAAAAATGGTTTTTCGGAGGTTTCTGTTGAATATTTTAGCTCCACAGGTGTTCTTACCTTCATAGTGGGTGTGAAAACAGGTCAACAACTTCTCTTTCAGTGTTAATCTCTCAAACTACGCAGGTGGTGATAACACCCGAGTTCTCCCGAGTCCCAACGGCCTGTATTTGTTTCGTCACAACTCCTTTGTTTGTTAGTATTCATCAGCTCCCTCAGTTGAAACCACGCCTAGCATGCTGCTGGCTAAAAGCTGTAGCATAAGACGTAGCAAACTGGAAGACACGACGTCTGACTTTACCATGCGCAGCGGGGCGGTAAACAATATACCTTCCTCTCATAGGCTAGTTTGTTAGCCAATCAGAGTCCAGCAAATTTGAATAATGAATATGAACGAGCTGCTGACGAAGCAGCCTGACGGAAGGAGCCGGAACCACCCGAATTTTAATACAGAGAGATTGAAAGGTCTATTAATAAGTGTTTCTTGACGTTTTTTTAGATATAAAATGTTTCATATTACTTTTTAATAATTAAGAAATAACCACAAAGTCCTGAAATGTGTATGAAATGACCTCTTTGAGGGATCCAATTATATTTGTCCAAAGATGTAATAAACCATTCAATTACAGAGCTGTTTCACTGTAATACCACAATTAAATCTATTGACTAGGTCTGTACACAATGTAAAATGTTTCTCTTTATGCAGATGATACCATTATGTTAATGTAACATAACATGCAAATAGTCTACAAAGGTCACATGTAAAACTATCACATCAGGAGACTGGAATGTGTAAAAATTACATTCTGTACTCGTCATTCTCCAAGCTGTGATCTGACATTCTTAGTTTAAAAGGCTTTGTTGTCAAGTTTCGGCAACAAAAATAACTTCTCACACCAGACTGCACATTGGCCACCAGTACACCCGTAAATATGCACTCATTCATCAAATCAATGCATTTCCTCTCCCATTCACAGAGATCTCCTCCAGCAGAGAACAGCACAGGCCAGCACAGCAGCAAACTAGACATGTCTGTTGGAGACTTCACAATGGTTCAGCAAGCAAACATACTTTCCTTAAGGCCCTTGGGACAAACACAGCATCAAGCAGAGGGACTATGTGAGTGGCTGCTGCTGCCTTTTTTCCCCCTTTTAGTTGTGTGTTTCTCTTTTAGTGTATAGTGAGTTTACTAGTGGGTCCTGTTGTACTTCCATTTTTCTCCAAATAAAAACAAATGAATCTCCACAGACATTTTGCCTGACTGGAAATCATTCTTCTTGGAAAAGAGTAAAGAAAAACGTAAGCTATTTGAACACATGCATAGATGTATATTGGCAACTTAGCGCTAGTCAGTTATGTAATCACGCTAGTTTGCCATTCATCCATCCATCCATCCATCCATCCATCCATCCATCCATCCATCCATCTCTAGTTTTTGTGTGTGTGCACGTGTGTGTATTTAGCCTTTGCTGACTTATCTTTACCTAAATTCCAACTCCTTTGGGGATCAATTATCTTTTCTTGGTGATAACTAATCATTAATTATGTAACTGTAGTCGCTTAAAGAAGGGAATTGAAGTAAGTTTAACACTGAGCAGAATGATCATCAGAAGTGTTTTGCAGTCAAGTTAATTTATTGGAATGTCATTTTGGCAAACCCAAAATATTTTTAATCATGAATGTAAAAATATTTTTGAAATGAAAAACCCACTGCTATATGAGTGTGAGTGGGGGGTGGGGGTGGGGGGGGGGGGACCTGTCAAAAAAAGTGAGTGATGCACATCCTTCACCTCCTCCAGATATGCACCTTCCAAAGTGGATCCCCTGTCTACTCGTTCCCTAGGCCCCAGATAAGAAACTCATCTGTCATCCGCTGGGGCCGCATTAAATTTTAACTCTGGTTACTGAGTGTGGCCATTCAAACTTTTATCTCAAACCTTCTTTATCTTCTTTTCATTAAGTTCTCAAGCACTAATAGCCCTGCGAGTCTCCGCCGGGGTAAGGATGATGTTCTGAATAATGAAAGCTCATTATTTCTCCACAGAATGCTTGTTAATTCAAATGATGATATTAAAACTATAGTAGCCCTCAGCAGTCGGGTGATTTCTAGCATACTTTATCATGTATCAATATATACTCTGTTTGTCAAAACTGCCCCGAGCTCGGGCTGACATTCTCCTCCAGAGGAGTGGAGTGCTACAGCAGGCCTGCAATACTCTAAGGTGACAACTGGCAGAGTTTGTGCCTTTAGGAAAGGAGGAGGGATGAAGGCAGTGATGGGGAGACGGATGAAACTCAAAGAGCCGTCACTGCGCGCCCATGTCTATTCAACATTTTTCTGTCAAGCTCACACGAATACCCCCCCCCCCCAACACACACACACACCCATGCAAGAATACACTCACATCTGTCATTCTCATCTGTTTCGCCTCGTATGTGCACATGTGAGCCGACATATTCTCACAAGTTTATCTCCAAACAGATCCAGTAAATGTGTCTTCGTTATCCTTTAAAAATACTATTTTATCTTTAGTCAGACAGGTTCATTCAATAGGAACAAATATTAATACATTGATTTCATGCAGCTGTTACAGATGTGTATGACTACTGAGATTTCGTAATGTCCCAGTAAGCTGTAACATTTTATGTAAATGAAATCATTGGAATATTTGTATTTTAGGTATGAAAAAAACACACCTACAGTTAGTATTAGACGTGTGTGTCTGTTTCCTCCTTTTACTCTTGATGCATTTCTGGTATTCAAGATTAGATTATTACAAATTCAAATTAAATAAATGAATGAATGAGTCAAGTGTTCAAGTTGCACAGAGGTTATCAGCACTTCTTTTTTTCTATAACCTGAAGCGCAGCATTTTTCGATTTGGCATCTTCTCCAAAAACGCCAGCGGTCCTCGAAGTGAAATGCATATTTGAAGGGTGAATGTGATGACAATGTTTTTTAAATAGTTCGGAGGGCATATTTATCTTGAGATCCTTAAGAAAACAAAACCAAAGAAATGGGAGGCAAGTGTAGAATGAAAAAAAAAAAAAAAGTGTAGAATGAAAAAAAAAAAAAACCCTCAGGTGAAATGGTTGACACACTTTGATAGATCTGCATCAGGACATCTTGTAAACTCATGAAATAATATATTTTCCTTGTTGACGGTGCACATGTATGTTTGTGCAACACATTTCTGGTCATTTTCCTTTAGAACAAAGAGGTGAGCTGAGCGTGAAGTCAAAGAGCGAAGCACCCACACAGAAAAAACACCACATCACAACGAGCCACACAGGCCTGACTGGTTGGTTTACTCTGTTTTGACTTACAAACCCCCCCCCCACCCCACCCTATCCGGCCGACCCAACCCGATTATCTGTAAGCTTCCCTGTAGGCATCAGGTTTCACACAGGAGAAAGCCTTTAGCACAATGTCGCTAAGCCTCATGCCCTGAGGCCTTTGAGTGGTGAACAGATCCACACCTCATATTTATATTAATGAGTGAACACACACTCACAAGATTTAAAACCTACATGCATCTCAGAGCAAACAGACTAAAAAGATTGAAACTGGGTTGGGTCAATAACTCATTATTATTATACCAGTAAGTATCTACATTTTGGGGTGAGAAGTAGTAGATTAAAAAAAAAAAAAGAAGGTTTTTAAAAGGTTTTAATGGTCTTCATAGGAGAGCAACAATACCACTTCTTTCAAACCGATACGATACCGATACTCGGATCTGAGTACTTGCTGATACCGAGTACCAATGCCGATACTTCTACCACACAATAATAATGCAATGAATTGGAAGACAGGTTTTATTTTCTTCTCTGCTTGTTACAACGAATGATGGTGAACTCAATAGGAAAAATAACATATTCATCAAAATGACCACAAAAATTTAAATTTCAAGTGAAAAATACAAATTTTCTGTGAAATTATTGCAGAGTTTCTACATTTTAAGTATCAGTGGTATCAGTTAACTAACTGGTACAAGTACATTAGAATGGTATCAGCCCCGGTATCACCGTTCTCGTATCAGTGCATCCATTATTCTTTATTTGTTACTTACTGGAGGAAGTTGAATTTTCCTGTCAAGGCTTTTTCCAAGCATTAACCGGACATTGCCTGGATAAAGTTTTCCTGTGCAGGGAAGTTGGTGTGTGACTCCAACAGTCACTGGACAGGTTGTCAGTCCATCACAAGGCCACATAGAGATGAACAACAATTCACCCACATATACACTCACACTCAGGGTCAATTAAGAGAGACCAATTAACCCGACGTGCATGTTTTTCATCTGAGAGAAGAAACCAAAAATCTCCTGCTGAGTTTCAAACCCAGAACCTTCTTGCAGCAAAGCAGCAGCGCTAACCAACTTCTAATCCATTATCCATAGGGCTGTCCCGCCATGTATCACGTCTCTTATTCTTTCTTGACAAAAAGATTTTTTATGCTCCTCTCTTTATGTCTGCTTTTTTTTCTCCCCCTTATGCTCCTGAACTTTTCCTTGAAAGGCTTTTAGAGAAGCACAGTGAGTGCTGCGAGAGTGGCAGACAGCCAAAGACAGCCAACCTGGGGGGTAGACAGCATTAGCCGGGAATTAGACACACTCACGCTCAGACTGGCACACTGGTCATCACTGCAGCTACTTTGGCCTTTGGTCTGTGAGTAACTCTGTCCTTGTGTTTGAGTGCGAGTTGCAGCCTCATTTTCAGTATTCCAGCATATGATGCAGCTCTCTGGGTCTGTTGGGTTGCAGAACTCTTCTCTGAGATCAGCGAACGTCTACCTCAGTCACACGGACCTGGAAGCAAACTAAATATTTGCATTCTTTGTATTGTTTTACACGATGAGTTGTTCAATCGTCAGTCGGTCCTCTGACATCAGGCTATTGGAATGGGGGGGGGGGGGACAAAAGACAACAGTTGGACATAAATTATGCTCATGCTACATCACATCTCATCTTTCAAGTCATGCAAGTAGCAGGTTGAACTGCTCAGGTGTCAGGAGGAGTTACATTCACCTGAAAAAACTTCAGCTTTTTGTACAGACTTGTCCTGATGATATACAGTTCCATACCACACCAGTAATTAACTTTAAAATGAAATTATGGTGAGAACATACAGTTATAGATGAAGGGGATGCATGAATCATTGTCTAGTGTTTACTTTGTCTTCTTTATGGGAGGGGGGGGGGCTGTACTATATATGATATATGGTATAAAAGAAACTTCTGTTTTAAAATTGCAGTTCGTGGTTTTAATTTCTAATTCCATTTGTTCATAATCTGGTTTGAAAAGCTACTCTGCACCGCCCCCCCACCCCTTCCCTTCCTCAGTGCCTTCCTCCCTCCGTACAGCACACAGAGAGAGTGAAACGGTGTGGAAACTGTTGTCCTACCTGATAATGGATTTGGTGGCCCCCCCTGCAGGCATGAACCATTGGCACATACTGAATATGACTGCGAGATCAGGGGAGGACAGAAAAAAGAAGAGCGTTAAAGTGAGAGAGAGGATGAAGAAGACACGGGTCGGATAAAGACAAGAAATCCTACGGTTTCCCCTGTTTGCGAGCGGGGTAGGGTAAAGCCGCCGCCGTAATCTGTTGTCAAGACACAAGGCCGCTGTAATGTCTTCCATCAGCAAGTGGATTATGTGTGGGGGAATTGTAATTCACACCAGCTTCACTTTTATGTGTCGCTCGGCTTAAAAGTTAATAGCATTTAGCTTAACAATAGCACAGCCACATCCAACCTGGTCTGCAGCGATCTACAAGTGAGGTGTGATTGAAGTGCAGTCATTCTGAACCCAAAACAATAAGCTGTTCTTACTGAGCTAATTAGCAGACGCCTGCCTATCTTCGCACCACACATGTCCATTGTAGCAGTCGCTGCTCAAATCTCTGTCTCAGTGTATTAGCGCAGGTTATTGTTAGCCCAGGTTCTCTTCGGTAATCCTGTGTAACGACTGCATGTTTTGTTTTAAGGTTGATAGATCTTATTCCTGAAATGGCATGACCAAACATGTTTTTTTAAGACAATATTTAATTTTCTCAAAATTCCTCGCTTTTGCCTTCTGTGTCAAAGGAATTATATGCCTTCAGAGATAAAGGCTTTTGTTCAAAACTTTATTGATATCAACCTTTTTTTCAAAAAAAATAAATAAATGCATATTTATGATTTAGCTGAGACTGCTAAAAAGCTGTGCCTCAGAGATTACGTTAAAAACACTTTTGAAACCTCTTTGTTGATTTTGGAACAGAGTTCTTAGAGTCAAGATGTAGGTCAGACTATTATAAATAGCTTCAATTTTAAAGGGCAAGTCTGTTCTTTTTGTTGTTGAATGATTCGTTTTAGAAAACTGGTTGGAAACATTTGTCAATTTATATTTAAAACACGGCAGTTTCTAACATGGGGTTGACCCCTTTGCAGTTTTGGAATGTGACTCAAAGTGTAAGTAAAGAGTCAAAAGAGGGAGAGTCAAGCTTCTCTCAGATATTTTCCCAAGCCATGTTGCCCTTGGGGAAGGCAGGTGTGATGTTTCGAGGTGTCCTCTGTTCTCTCAGGGAATATCTGAGTGGCGGGTGAGGGGAATTAGAAATGGAATAAGGATGACGAGAGATGAGATTTACACATAATCTGCCAACATGAGTTATATGTTTGTGAGTGTGTATGAGCGAAAGATTTTTTTTTTTAAATAATTTTAGTCGGCACTAAAACAGATGGAAGACACAACCTGTCAATCATTCTGAACGCTAACTGCTAAAAGCAGCTTTACTGCAAAACCAGACGTGCTAAAATGTGTGAAAACCAATTTGAAAAGGGCTTATGAGCTTTAAAACAAGAACACAAACGTCTAATTTTTGCAAGTGATATAAGTCAAGAAAAAAGTGGAATTTGGATGATTAATAAGGAAATATGTGTCTTGTCTTCTTTAACTTTAACACATGTTATTCCAACCAAATTCAAACACTCAGCAATCATTTCTACCTCTAGAAAAAATCTCCAGTTGCTCAAAGTTTGTTGGATTTTCATTATTTACATCCAAGATTTTAGTTCATTTTCAGTTCCTCCCACTAAATCTGTTTATGTTTTTGTTCATTGTGTTGTCAGTTTTTTTTATTGCCTCTAACCAAAAGAAAAAAGCTGTTTAGCCTGTTTCTATGTGTATACACTGAAGGTTGGACAAGATCTTGTAGCACGAGCTCTCGCAAGATGAAATTGTCGCAAGAATTCTTGTATTTGTTAAAAGCTGCTTCGCGGGTAGAAAGCGGGTGTGTGAACTATTCCTAGTGTGACCTGTGGGGGCAGTAATGCTCCTTTGTAGGGTCTAGTTAGTCTGCCTGGACTAACAAGAAAAAGAAAAGCAGCAGCAGAGAAAAAGTACGTTCTTTCTGGTAGCAGCACAGAAACAAGGTGCTGAAGAGAGGTACTATCATCATTGAGGAAGCCCCCGCCACTTTTAAGTTGTTTGTGTGACAGCATTTTGTGTATCCGCTGGATAACCAATGACATATTTTGTCCTTTTATTTTTCTAAAAAGCAATGAAAAATATTGTCTCGTCTCATGAGCTAAGTGTATCGTCACACGCCTACACCTTTGTTTGTAATGTTAGCTAAATGTACATCTGCAATGGATTAACCAATTCAAGATGGCAGCTGCAGCTAACATTGGCCAGTTTGAACCAACATGAAAATAACTTTAACTGTTTTACTGCTACTGAGCTAAAATTTCGTGTATTAGTGGTAAGTGTCATCCTCATCAAATACTTTAAGTTCAACACGTTGCACAACATCATTGCTTAAAAAATTGCCCAACGACTATTGGAGTCAACATCTCATGAACCATTGGATGCGTTTTAATTAAACTGTGTTTCCTTCATAAGCTCTAACTTATGAAAATAGTACTGTGTGAGAAATCATACAAAATATTTAAGATTGTACCAAAATAGCTAAATCCCCATTGACTCAAGGATGAATGGGATGATGATACAAAGTTTTTGTTCATTTCAGTTCCTCCCTGTTTAAGCTTGAAACCACACCCACAGTTAAAGTCAAATATTTCATGATCTCTTTGTCTGAGTTATGCAACAGCTTATTTTTACTTTCATTGTTGTGGGCAGGTTCAAGTTTCAACTGACTACTTTTGGATTTTGAAACCAAAATATTCTGATCTACATCTGAAAAACATCTGGTATGAGCTCCACTGGATGTTTAGCCTCAGTCCTCTTTACTATCACACCCAAAGTCTAATATATCCTAAGAGTATATGAGGCACAAAAAAACGTCCAGTCTTAAATAAGTAAAACTCCATTTCAGTCCTCTGCTCTATTATTAATACAGAGCTGGCTGATCTTTGATTAAGCAACTTAAGTGTTCTTCCTGTGTGGGTTTTTGATTAAGATCAGTCTCAGATTTCAAGCAGTAGAGAAAAAAAATGTCTCTTTTGTCTCTATTATTTTTCTACTGGTGTTTGTTCATAAAAGAAAAACACTTCTGAGTGCGGCGTAGAAAATACACGGATAAACTGACCTAATGTTTTTACTTGTCTGTTGGCTTTCTGGAATGTATTTTAATTTTGTGTAACCTTAAGGTGTCAGGTTAATGAAAAAAACAACCGATGTGTTGTATTCCTGTCAGTTACACCTGACAAAGATATGAACAGCGAAGGTCCTTTTGCATGACAGGATCACTGAATCACCTGTCACTGAAATATGCTTGATAAAATGTTGCAAGTGCAATACCTTCAAAGAAACTGCCGCTCTTTAAGATACGTGCACAACACAGGAGCAAATATTGTTTGTTCGACGTTGGACTGGAAACTTTAGTTGCTAAAACAAACTAGCAACTGTGTTTGACGTAAAGGCCCAATTATGCTCATTTTACATGTGTAATAAGTTCATTTTTTTCTGACACTGTTGTTGTTAAATTGAATGGTCTGTTTGCCACTCCGTGCCACGCAATTGATTCCTTCTCACACACACATCACACACTCCTGGCAGTGAAGACAAAACCAAGGACAGATGTCTTCCAGAGTCTTCTCCTTTTCCACTAGCTACTCTAAGCAACATCTTCACTGTGCCCTCCTACTATCTTCTCACTCTCTGTTTTCCCATTATCCTTTTATGAACACCTCATGCAAAGCCTTCTTCTCCACTTGGGGCGACTTCTGTCCCATTATGCATGGTGACGGGATTAAAACTGTACAAGCAATGACTTCCACCCTTTCTGTGTCACGTGCAGGCTCCAGGAAGCCAATGGTGTGCAAGCATGGCACGCAACAGGGCGCCCTCTTTGGCCACCCACACATCTAGAAAAGTGGTGTGTGTGTGTGAGAGGGAGAGAGAGAGGAGCATGGTATCAAACAGAGAACATCTGTGGCCACTGGGCTGTGGAGACCAGGGACAATGGTGGCCCCAGGGCAGCCACAGAGCCCTGGACCATTCCGCAAAGGCTAGGGAGCCAACCGTACACATACACACATTGAAGGGTGGAAACCCATGCATAGATCATCCTATTGCAGGAGAAAACAAATGCAGCTGGTGCCAATAAATGTGTGCAACATGCAAAGTGGGTTTGCTTTGGGCAACAACTTAAAGATCTAAAAGTTTGACCTGTTGAAAGAAAAATAATACTCACTTTTATCAGCAAAACATTCAAAAGGTCCGATACCAACACTGTAAAACAAGATTGCATCATTGCGATCCACCCATGTTAGAAGACTTCAATTATTATTTATATTCCTAGAGTGGGGCTACTTTCAGATTCAGGGTTGACAGATTTGTGTGCCCAGCCAGCAGGAATAAATCTGAGAACAAGCATTAGCTGGTTTTTGCATCCCCATTGTGTAGCATGAGACCACCATAATCACAATTTTCAAGGAGCTGCAGCATGTGAATCTGCTTAATGTTTGTCTCCTGTCTGGTACATACAGTACATAAAAAGAACTGAGTCACTCATTGCCATGCTACAGTAAATGCAGAGAGGTAAGTGATTCTCTATAAGCTCCCCGCCGAGACACATCAGTGCCGTTTATTCTTACAAGCAGAGATGATAACACGAGCGCTCAGACACACACACACACATATTAATGTGGTGACGCACACACAAACAGTCACACACCATTTGAATAACATATTCCACAGCTGCTGCAGCTCTCAATGGCCTCCCATGTGGCTTTTGTGTGTTGACATGTGTGAAAGTGTGGGCACTGGAATAGACACAGATGCATGTGGACACAGAGACGCATGCACACACACATAACAGATCTCCTTATGTGCCATGATGTCACCTTACAGGAAAAGCCTGCTCCACCCTGTCATGTTTTGGTATCCCATGTCTGCAGTCAAATGCCCACTGACATGAAATACGAAATGAGAGGAGTGCATGTTTGGATGTGTGGACCCAGGTGCACACACCTCCCCAATGGGGAGGCTTGTGCATGTAGCACATCATTTCACCATACAGATCTCTAATGTGTGCACATGCATTCACCTGCATAGCACTTGCAATAGCTAAGGTTTGGGTCATACATGATGGACAGTTCACATGCAATATTTCCTTAAACTTTCAAAAGTAGCATTTTTTTTCTACCCACAATGCAGATTTTCTGCAAATTTGAGGCATTAGAATACAGATTTAACGGTTTATCAGGGTATTTTAGAGTTATTAACAAAAATCCCCTTCCAAGGTTGCAGGCGATCTTTTCTTGAGGTCTATCCCTCAGTGGTAAATCTCAGATATGGAGCCCTTAAAATGATTATCTTTCAACATGCCACCCAAAGACGTTTGTGCTATCAATCATTTTGTAAAAGTAGATGTCACGCTTTTCAGATTGTGAAGACTTTACTGTGGTACATACTGCTCCCTCAAGATACAACGTGCTCGAGTTTCACAGTGTGCTGAACTTGGATTTCACCTCTGTCTTCTCCTTCTTTTCTCACACTTTAAATGCATGAGTCTTACCATTCATAGTGATGTATGAATGCCAGTTGACAGAAGGATTTATTTTAATTTGAGACAACACTGGCAGTGTGTCACTTATTTGTGTATCCTGTTGCGTTTTAGATATTGATCATTATTAAACACACAAACACATATAATCAGGGAAGCAGAAGGGTATCACATATTTCTCACATCATAGTCTTTTTTTTTTATTATTTTAAACATTTTTTGGACAAGTGATTCTTCCTGTATCAGATAACCCTGGGAAGGAAACCACAGAGACATATTTGAGGAGGACTTTGATGATGAAAACAACACTTAAGTGTTTCAAAACAGGACAATTAGAAGCGTATTATCAGCCTGACTCAGGATATTTGATTACAAGTATAAACTTTACTGCAGGCTTAAGATGTCAACGAATCCAGGAAACTGTAAAAAAGCTATAAAAAAAAAAGTTGATACTTAATGCTTTTATTTTTTTAAATAAACATATAGAATTCATTTCTCAAATGAAAAAAAGACATCCTTTGAGTCTTTTAGCAGCACCTTGCTACATAGGTTCAAATCCTTGCAGGGACCTTGTACGTGTGTGGTCCTGTGATATGCTAGTGACCTGTACAGAATGTACCTTTCCTCTAACCCAGTGGAAAAGTACTTTTTTCTAAGACAGTTTTTCAAATATTAAAATGCTTTAATACTTTAAAGGTTTTTTAAATATTTAAAAACTTGGAGGTTTCAGGCCTTCAGCTGTTTTCAGGTACAGGGGCTGCTTTTTAATGACCTAAATAACAAAGGTGGAAAAGTACTTATACTTCATTCCTGTACTTAAGTAGATTTGTTTATGTTTTTATTTATGTATTTATTTTATTTGTTTACTCATTACTTTTAAAGAGGCAATTTCACACAAATTTTCTGACTTTGTGGTTATTTCTTAACTATTAACCTGTAATATGAAACATTTTATATCTAAAAAATGCTAGGAAACACTTATTAACAGGCTTTTTAATCTGTCTGCATCAAGATTGGTCAGGCTTCTGGCTGCAACACATTAATATTCATTATTCAAATTGGTTGGACTCAGATTGGCTAACAGACTAGCCTATGAGACCAAGGCACACTGTTTCCTGCCCCGCTGCGCATGGCAACAGCGCACCGAGTCTCTTCCGGTTTGATATGTTTTTATGCTAACAGCCAGCAGCATGCTAGGCTCTACCACATACTCTACCACAGGTGTTTTCTAGACTGCACGCAAAGCCAAATTTTCCCTGATTCACGCAAATGCTGGAAAAATTATTTGCAGTTTTCAAATGATCTTAAATGTCAAGTACCAAAACAATGTGGCACTACTAAAAAAAAGCATTTTTTTTTTTACAATTTTGTGTCAGAAAAGAGGCCACTGTTCTAAAAAGGTAGATAAAAAATGTATAAACACACTTATAGTAAAATAAAATGGGCAGATCTTGAAAATAAATGAATCGTTTTTAAAGTTATACAAGTCAGAGAAAAATATGGCACCCCTGAGGAAAAGTGGTTTCAGTAAATGAATCAATGTGTGCTGGAGAAATGCCATTTCATTTAACCAAGGCCAAAAAGTGATTGACGTTTGACCAATGCAATGTCTCTCTTTTTCCTTTTGCCTGCATTAATCCCACTCCACTGACCTAAATGCAATTCCGATCTGTTCATTAATGCTGTCAGTCAGCATGCGGCACCAATAGTTCATGGATTTGAAATATAACAACAGGGAAATGTCATTTTACACCTCTTTCTTTGAGATCTTATAATATATACCTCACCTGGAGAGTGACAGACCATGATGGATTGACTCACAGACATGCACAAGCATACACATGCACACACACACAGAGGGAGAACAACTTTAGGTGAGACAAGGAGAGAGGGCAAAGTGCTGTGAATGGAGAGAGGAAAAAGGAGAGAAGGCGAGAGAGAGGGACGGAAAGAGAGGAATGAGTGAGAGGGGTTTGATATTTCTGTGGCCGTACACTTGTAAGCTCAAGCAGTTTCTTCCCTCCAAGGGACAGGGTCCGTTAAGTAGCTCTCCGGTGCCTACAGTTTAGAAAAGGACCCGGGCAATACAGGACTAATTTAATCAAAGGTTACAGGCCCAGCATAGAAACACAATATTATAGCGATTGTACAGAAAAAAGGAAGGTGGGGGATATGTCATTTCACCAGGCAAGGCTTAGACCTGCTACTTTATCTCAACAGTGTGAAGGCTAAGTCTCCCAACAGTCTCCAACACGCATTTCCATTTTAGCTAGCGGGCCAGCTAGAGAGACTGAAATTGTATAAGTGGCTGGCCAGATAGATGACTGACTGACTGCCCAGGCTTAAAGTCTCCAAGATTGTCTTTTTCCCGAAGAATCTATTAGATGTTTTGGAACATGACCCTTGCTTCAATTTATCTTCACACTTTAAGTCCCTTTAAAAGTTTCCGACTCACATAAGATTGTTCTATTTGGATTTAAAGGCTGTTATTGTAGCTGTTCAACTAGCTGCAGTGTTTAGATTGTAATATGTTTAGCTCGGGATACTTTTTAAATTTTCTGTTTTCTAATCAGGTGGCTCGGATATTGTATTTATATCATCTTTTCAATAGGTCCTAAGTTAGCAGGTCTCGTCTTTGTGGCCAATGATTTTGCGATAGGTTTATTCATTTGTCACCTTCTTAAAAAGTCTTATCAGCCTAGATGTAAAACATTTTTCTGTTTGTTAGTTTGTTTCCTGCATTGTTTCCCTGAGATTTTACATCTGTTTCATTAACCTGTTTTATGAACACTAAGATTTCTTTTGCAAAAGTTTTATGAGTTTTTTATGTATATTTGACAATAGTTTTACAATTCTTTTGTCTGGTCTGTGCGTTTCCTCTTGGTAGTGATCTCTCCTCTCCAGTGCTCAGCTACAAGCCTCTGTTAGCTTCTTATACTCTGGAAAACTGCCACCTGCCTTGCCCGACCTCTTTGGTCTCCATCTGAGCCCACCTGGAAAATCTCAGTCCCATTTTGCTATTAAATTGGCTTCTCAGTCCCGTGATTCCTCAAGACTTCAGCATCTACAAAGAAAACCAGTTAACAGTAAGGATCCCAGCCAAAGCCTCCTCTCTTCTCTGCCCCCAGATCATCTGCAGCCTCGGTGTCACTCTCAGACTTAGAATCTGTTTTAAATAAATTGTCCTTACCTTGTCTTGTTGTCTGATATTTGCTCTTGGGTCAAACTGCTCATTTTGACACCATCCACAGTTTGTATATCTGCTACACGGCCAATCACCCCCTCCCCACCTTGATATTTCTGCTGGGTTGCCAGTTCCGATGTTGATCCTCGTTTTGTTTCTCTTGTATTTGTTCAGTTTGTGGGAAGGATGTTGTGGTTTCTTAGGTCTACTACAAGTTACCTCATAGCTGCTTCTTTTACTTTTTGCTGCTGGTCGTTGTGGAATTACAGCTGCTTGTGTTGAAGACTTGGCAGCCTTGCAGACTCACATGTGATTCGTTATGGAACCAGGAAGTCTGGACGTGTAAATAATGATTCCAGTCCGGGTTAGCTTTTTTAAAATGATAGAAACTAGCGACCACCCAGCCGGCTGAGATCAAGATCTGTTATAATGTAACTTTATTTTCAACATCAGTGGAACATTAGACTGTTGTTGGTATTTCACTGTAAAATTATTCCATATTGTACCTTCAAGTCCCACTACCTCCATGAAAACAAAAAGAACATTTTCCTGATTTAAAAAAACAAATACAACTCAGATAATTATTGGTTGACATTGCTCTTCCTTGTTTCTACATTGTGTGCAGGTGAGTGAGTTGGACTCAAGTTCATAGACTCTGGCTTCAAAGACGCAACAAGTACACAGGATTTTATGCACATTCAGAGGGGCTCCATCTCTATACTGTACAGGGCTAATACAGAATACCATGGATTCCTGGAACATAAAGTGTGAAGTTGAGCAGATTATTAGACTTTATGCAAAGCTGCTTTTGAGATTGCAAGCATTATACAGATAAACAGAGATTCCCTAGTTTGAATACCATGAGAATATTACAAGATAGATAGACTCATAGAAGTGACCCTTGTTTTGAATTGCAGCCAGAGCTGCCAAAAGGCAGAATGAATCCATCTGGTTTCATTTGATATTAGACCTAATGCATCCCACCACACAAATCCCTCTGGATAATAAAACCCCATGAGATATGTTGCTAATCATTTTCCATGCAGAGAATGTAACTGCATAGTAAACAACTGAGGCACAAATATATGCAGACGGTTGTATCTTTCAGCTCTGCTAAAAGTGGTTTTGACTGTGTTCTACTTTTTAGGAGTCATGGTGAAGAATGTTATCTTGTGCATGTATGTCCAACATGAATACGATGGGAGAAATACCAATCTGAACATCCATGGCACAAAAGCATTACTTATTCATTGTAAAATAGTGAAGTTGGATGAAATGTGAGTGACCAGTGGTGTGGTGGTGCCTGTCAGTGATGTTGATGGGTTGGGTAGAGGTTAGAGCTGGTGTCAGGACTTGAGTCTATCAAAAAGAAATCAGCTTGCCAGCTCTTTGGGCAGAAAGGCGCATCTCGTCGGCTTTCACGAACCAAGATTGCTTTCACCTGCGTTCCCTGGGGCAACACGCAAAACACAGGCCTCAGCCAGCCAGCAACACACACACAAACACTTATTCTTTCTATCTTTCATGCCTGACTACAATTGAATCATAATAACTCAGTCCATGCATTCCCAAACATACACCTTTATGTGTCGAATGGTGCTGAAAAGCATCACTTTGAGCGCATGCATTTAGGGTGCCTTTTGTTTCTGCTTGAATTTATTTGGTGTGAGTGTGAGTGAAAGGGTGAGGAGGAGAGAAAGAGAGGATAGCTAGTCTAAAACAGTCTAAAAACTGCATTCGTTGATCTTCTAGGAGGTGGAAAAATGATGTCAAAAAGGCAAATCTGTATTTACCAGCAGACAGGTATCCTTGACTTGACAGCTATACAGTCATTATCTGGCTGTCATGTGTCGCCTGAGGGCCACTGTGCCTTCTCCCAAAGCCCACAGTTCCCATGAATCAGGCGCAGCCCTATTAGCTTACCTGTTTCCAATTCAAAGGCCATTGCCAACCAAAAAGACGCCAGAAGGACAAAACAAGGTGTCATATTTATGAATGTGTCAGCACGGGCCCTCCTGAAACCTAGCTCACACCTTGAGCAATGAGCCTGACAACTCCACAGGGGCCTTTTCCAGTCAAGAGAAATGATATCCTAAAAAAAAAAAACCACTGGTGGGATGAAACCAGAAGCTGTGCTGCAGCAGCGGCAACATGGGGGGGCGGGGGGAGCATTCATAAATTGCATTGGTATTATTCAGCTCCAATTAGAGGAAACCCAACCTGTAACTCCAAATAAAAGGGAGTGAATATCAGATGGTGACTAATGATGGGATGAGATTTGGAAGTTGAACAAGAGAAGTGAACATGGGGGGGTTAGTGACAGTGATGATTACTTCAGCAGCGACTGCTCAAGTGTGTGTATGTATGTGTGTGTCACTGACATCCTTATTTTTTTAAGCATACCCAGGTGCAAGCCCTGATCTACAGTTACCACATCCGCATTGTGACTAAATGGGAAGGGTAATTGCTGCCAATTTACTTATCAGATTGCTAATGAAAGCTCCATGTTCAGGCAAGGAGTCATTATTACACAATGCTAGTGTACCAATTCAAGTGTTGATAGGTTTCTATTGACGACTGATTCTTTAAAAAAAAGTGCAAGTGCTCTAACATGTTTAAACTATGTCTGTGTTTTTAGTATTTGTATGCTGAATTTGTCAATTTGTAAATTAGAACTCCAGTGTTCAGCCTTCTTAAAGAGGCCATTTCATACAAATTGCAGGACTTTGTGGTTATTTCTTAAGTATTAACCAGTAATATGAAACATTTTATATCTAAAAAACTTTTATATCTAAAAAATTAACAGACCTTTCAATCTGTCTGGGTCAAAATTCGGGGGTTCCGGCTCGTTCCGTCAGGCTGCTTCGACTGCTTCGGCAGCAGCTCGTTCATATTCATTATTAGAATTTGCTGGACTCTGATTGGCTAACAAACTAGCCTATGAGAGCAAGGTATACTGTTTCCTGCCCCACTGCGCATGGCAACGTCAGACGTCGTGTCTTCCTGTTTGCTACGTCTTATGCTACAGCTTTTAGCCAGCAGCATGCTAGGCGTGGTTTCAACTGCGGGAGCTGATGAATACTAACAAACAAAGGAGTTGTGATGAAACAGATACAGGCTGTTCGGACTCGGGAGAACTCGGGTTTTATCACCACCTGCGTAGTTTGAGAGATTAAAACTGAAAGAGAAGTTGTTGACCTGTTTTCACACCCACTATGAAGGTAAGAACACCTGTGGAGCTAAAATATTCAACAGAAACCTCAGAAAAACCGTTTTAAATGGAAGGGCCTCTTTAAGACAATCTACCCTAGGATTTTATTCTGAAGCCACTTGTTTGATTTACAGCAGAGAAAATAGATTTTTTTTTCTCATAGCTTGACTCAGTATGTCTATAAAAGGTTTTAACTCATTATGAATGCTGTTTTATGCACAAGGGACACGCATCAATGTCTCAGGAACAAGGATGTTGACAATACATCTATCTGACTTATTCTTTTTTTTTTTCAAATTTTTTATTGTGCTTTCTAAATACAAGCTTTTGAAACTCAGCATCCTTCTTCAGCATCTCTTCATCCTACATGCCACATGCAAACTTGGATTCACATACTTTTAGCCTCTCTGTTATTGTTTTAATGCTGTGTTTGCAGGAACCTTCTCATTTTTCAGCAAACTTCGGCTGCTCTAAAGAAAGATTTAGTATTGGAATATTTCTGGAAAAAATAACTTCATACATGTATTAAATAAATAAAGAGCCAAAGTAATCTAGTTGTAAAACGTGCCCAAATCATGACTCCTCCACCACCGTGCTCGAGAGTTAAAGAGGTGTTTGTACAGATGTATGGTTTGTTTGTTTGTTTGTTTGTTTGTTTGTTTGTTTGTTTGTTTGTTTGTTTGTTTGTTTGTTTGTTTGTTTATCACCAGTATCAGTGCATCCCTAACAAACTCCATGCAGACAAGCCTCAGCAGGGAACAGTGTTAACAAACTGCACCACTGTGTTGGTAAAACGTGAAAGATCTAATATGATCTGATTCTTTTTTAGTCAAATATCAATTACAAACAAATAGTTTTCACACATGGTTTTAGTTTGTTTCTTCTTTAAACATAAAGAATCTAAATAAATGACAGCTAGCAGTTTTTCATGCTTTTAATAACAAACAAGATTTGGCTAATGTAAAAATCCGCTACAACTCACAGCAACTTCTCCTGTCATTTTTCTCTTTAGCTGGGGTCAGACACCTTTGAAGCACACATGTCCTGCAGCCATGTATATTTGGCTTGAAGAATTCTTTATCAAAACTATTGATGAGTAGACCCACAGCATTAATCTTTTTTTTCTCTCCTCCTGAAGTTCTCGCTGCCTCTATCTGCTATCCTGAGAGCCAAAAGCATTAAAGCAATCAATATAAACTGGTAGCTCAGAATTTATATCATCAGCAGTGCCATTGATCTTTATCAGCACTTAAAAGTTTTGGGGGCAAAAACCAGGGCAGCCTTTTCCTCATTGCTTCTGCATTTTCTTTGAGCACACCAAATGATGCACATATATTTGATGAACATGCAGGGGTAGATACTTTCCACATCAAAGGGTTTTCTGTGATACTTTACTTTATCTGCCTACATGTTGCTTTGTGCAAAACAAAAAAAAAAAAAAATAACGTTTTGGGATTATTTTTTTCCACAAGACATGTGGGTAGTCTGCTTGTCTTAGTAGCTGCAACATACCCAATCTCTGCAGATATCGTGTGAAATCCTCCTGTTAGTTTCACCATAGAAAAAATGGAACATCTTATTTTTATTGTGTCAACCTTTCAGTATTTCATTACTGAGGACAGTATCTTGTGGATGAGGAAAAACACATTATTTTTAGAGTATACATTTAAAAAAATACATCTTAACAAATATATTTATCTGACTGAGCTGTTTTCCTGAGACTCTGCAGGAGATATTATATATCATGTATTATTTAGTTGAAATGACACTTGTACTTAGTTAGTGACACGCTACAATTTTTAAAAAAGTGTGTTATGCTACACATTTTCAGATAAAAAAAAATATGTTCTTTGGGGGTGTTATGAAGTCCAAGTCCAGCTAATTCCTAATAGCTCAGGAAGGTTTGTATCTTCAGACAATCAACAAAGGAACTTCCCCTTTTAGTTAGCATTGATAAATAGCAAGTTTGTTGCAACTTGCTAAAAATGTAAACGTAACATTTCCAATTGTTTTGTTTTTCTAAACATCTTGACTTGAGCGCCATTACAAGTCATGTTAGCATGTTGATCTCAGATGAAAACCATGCATTAGCGATTTTTGACTCTTTTGGCCTTTTTTTCAGTCATGGGAGCATGGCAGGTGTCTCAGACCAAGACATTAGTCTCTTTGGAAGACAGAGCAGCTGGTCAAGACCTATGGTTGTTGTGTGGGTGTTCCCTTTTTATGTCTGTCTGTGTGTGTGTGTGTGGGGGGGGGGGGGTGCATTTAATTGGGATGCAGGACATGGACTGTTAGATCATAGCTTCAAAATATAGAAGAAAACACTTTCACTAGGGTTTTCTGCTTAAACGACTACACTTCCCTGTTTTAACAAAAAACCATCCAAATTTTTGTTCCGTGCCAAACATTTCAAAGCGGTTTCCATTCAACAAAAGAAACAAAAAGAAACAGCAGCAACGTTGCTTCCTGTTTGTATTGCTTATTCAAAGCAAAGGGTTCTGCTACCCTCAAGCTAATAAACATGTTTGTGGCCTGAAGGATTACAGTACTTAGGTGCTAATAGAAGATAAAAACAAAGCTTCTTTCTTCCACTGTTAAAATGCATGACACGTTTGTTCAAGCTCACACTATTAACACTATCAATAAGAGGAAATTCTCTCCGGTTAGCCTACAGTTATAAAACTGAATGAATTTGATGTACTTAACATTGTGTCCTCTATTGATTTAACCATAAGAGGCATCTCAATTAGTAATTGGAAATTATTACACTCTATTTAATATTCCCTGTGTCCATGAATTTTATGCTCATATTCTCTGTTATATTTGGATATTGTTTGTCTCACGGGGTCACCTTATGTCCCAATCAATGAGAGCTGTAAGGAAGTTGAAGTTAATAAAAGTAAAATGGATTTGACATTGTTTAATTCAAAAGGCCACGTTACGGACCAGGCTATACACGTTTATTTGCGATGACTAAAAGAGAATGACTCTGAAGTTTGGGGGGTTTTATGCCTTCTGCTAGGTCACATGTGTGAGTAAGTCTTCTGTTATCAGAGATGGAAGTCGTTGCTTAAGGCCGACCTTTAAAACAAACTAATGTCGTTTGTGGATTCATTCTTTTTAATGTGTCAACATCAGAACTTGTTTATTCACTTATACCGTCTCCAAGAAAGAAAGCAGTTCAGAAAAAAGCAGCTAGCCTTCTCCTCGGAGCTCCTGACAATGCCAATGAAGTAACAGATGCAGATTTTCCCAGGTCCTGCATCAATACTGACCCCCACCCCACAACAGAGACACACACATGATCCTGCTGTAGATTTGAGGCTCAAACTGTCAGTTAGCTAGGATGCTAACACACTACTTGCTAACTTCTCGCTTTCAGGAAGGAGGTGCATTTCACTCAAAGATTTCTGACTAGCCGTGACATAAAAAAATTATTTGACTACATCAAGCATGAAAATTTGCTCCAGCTGCAGTAAATTTGATTTTAATTTCTGCATCTCAGTAATTGGGTCAGACAGACTGTCAATGTGAAAGCATTGATACGAAATGCAGAGTAATACATTTATATTTACTGGTATTGCTAATAACCTGGTCACTGAGCACAACTATGAACAAATCCTACTGGTTTCTCAGGTTTAGTCTCAAAATGTTTCAACTTTTTGCTTATTTTGAATAGAAACTGGATTTTTATCAAACAACATAGTGTTATACACAACATTTTCTTAATATGAATTCTGCAATGGAAACCAAGGGTGTGGAATTAGCGTGGACGGAAGGGACATGTCCCCCATCAATATCCAGTAAAAAAAGAAAAAAAAAAAAAGAGAAAAGAAACAGCACAAGTAAAGGCGTTACGCAACGTGGTTGGATTTTCAGTCATGGAATAATGTGATTAATTACAATGCCAATATCATTAGTGAATGTAAAACACTGTGTTACTATAATTTTGGTAAAATAAACTGCGTAATGTTGCTACACACTGTCACATGGTTGTATGGAGGCCGTGGGGTTACCAGATATCCGTAGCGTCGCGGGACGGAGCTTGCTTCTTGTTCCGAGGACTAGGGTTCGATCCCTGATGTTAGCAGTCTATGTGTTAAAACAGAATCAGTTTTATTGCCAAGTTTTATTTGCACAATACAAAGAATTAGATTTTTTAGTAATACAGGCAATTACTTTCTCAGGTAATTACTTTTTTGTACAGTAGTTCAGTTACTAACTCAATTACTTTTTGGAACAAATAGTGGGTAACTATAACTAATTACTTTTTTACAGTAATGTTCCCAACACTGTGTCCCCACCAATGCCAAGAACAAATCTACTCCCTTGATGGAAACATCAAATCTAAGTTGAAAAGCACAAGACTACATACAAGCAGTTTCATGCATGGACAACAGAGAGTTCTTTATACTTGGAGTTCCATTTTATCTTGAATAAATGGGACATATTTATTGAGGATAGAACACTTAATTATAAAAAATAAGATGGAACGTCACAACTGATCACAACTCTGAGATATCAAACATTCTTTAATACCTTCTCAGCTGTCTTTTGTATGAACTGTAAATCTTTTCATTTCAAGTCCAGCTTTTTAAAGATCCTCTCCCATGACAATCGTTTTTTTTTTTTTTTTGTATTGTTATCATGTTCTTGTGGCATTTTTCTGATAATAGAGAATGTATCATGAGAAAATTAACCCCAAAATTGCATTTTTGAGTATTTTTGCTTTTAAATTGCTGTGACTCATTAGTAATTTGAAAAGTAATGTTTGAAAAACAATGTTTTTGTGATGTAAGAAACGGACAGGGCAGGCTAGCGCTGGAGACAGAGATCTCTTAGCAACAAGGAAAGGGGCGGGATTATCCTCTGCACCATTGGTTCCGCCCACACAGAGAGGCACATTGCTAATAAGCTACTGCCGGTATGGAGAAACTGTTTCACAGAAAACAGCTAAGGTTTTGTGATTTTGGTAAAAATGCCATAGATGTAATTTGATGACCACTGAGAACATTTTAAAATAAATCAAAATACAGTATGATCGGAGTGGGTCTTTAATTTCTTAAGTTTTTTTTTTAAAAAACAAAACAAACAAATCAAGTTACTCGGTTGATATTCAGAAAAACAAATGAAATGTGTTTCTTAGGGGAAAAAATGTAACAGACCTCATAATAACCTTTCAAAGCAACATTAATTAATCTGTGTGAATGTGCATGTGTGTGTGCGTTGGTGTGTGTGTGTGTGTGTGGACCTGTATAAGTGTCAGTGCATGTGTGATCAACTTCTATTGCTGTGACTGTGTTTCTCTGTTTGTGTTGTGTGCTGAGCTTGGCACCTGTTAACAGTGCCAAATAATGTGCTGTGTTGAAATTTTAATCACCTGCAAGTGCAAAACAAGAGCAATACAATCAGGACCTAATTAGCACAGCAATTAACACCTCTCTCTCACACACTTTCTGTGTGCCAGAGCTCACACATTCAGCTCGGGTGATTGCAGGGTTTTCATTTTATTAGCGTTTAAGCTACGATGATTTATTTATTAGCAAACATTTGTTTGTTCTTGTTGTGGTTGTGTTGTAAGCGCTCTCAGTTCTTGTTGTTAGTTTTGTTGCAAAGATCAATGACATGCTTTCTTTCTTATAGATCATTTTTACTGTTGTTCTTTAAATTAATTGAATGAATGTGCGTCAATATCAAACACAAAGTCCTCACTAGGAAGCTAAATGTTGCTGTCAGGTTTGAACAGCTGATTCTTTTGTTTTGCCACTGTGATTTTATCGGTAACGTCGAGGTTTGAGATGCACTTTTTGATTTGATTTCTCAAAATGTGGCAGTGGCTTAGAGTTAAGAACAGATGGGGTCTTTGGTTCAATCACAACTTCACCTTCAACATGTCTCTTTCCAGGACTCCCTTGAAAATGAGATTTAGTCTAATAAATAAATTCAATACAAGAGGGAAAGCTCATTAGGGAAACTGAAAAAAAATTCCACTAAGGTTGTCGTAACGTTTTTAGTGTAAAGGACTGAGCTGCAGGTGAGATAAAAAGATAAAAGTAAATAAATCCGCTTGATGCTAATAAAATATGAATAATTAGATTTTGATTGACATTTGACAGCTGATCAATGAGTTTTTAAAGCTCTTTTTTGCTGCATTTCTGACACCCTGTTACTTTTCCTCTGTTAAAAAAACATCTAGAGGGATTGACTGTGTGCACATACACAAGCACAGATGTGTCCGTGTAACTCCAACATGAAACACATTTAAAGAACTGTGAAAAATAGATGGACTGCCGACCTGTCCAGGGTGTCCCCCGCCTCTCGCCCAGTGACTGCTGGAGATAGACACCAGCTCCCTGCGACTCTTAACAGGAAAAAAGCAGGTTTAGAAAATGGATGAAAAATAGATTCCTTCTATTTGTCACACCTAAATCAGACAAAGATAACATGAGTACTTATAAAATACTTATAAAATTATTTAATTTATTAAGGAAAAAAGTCATATAAGCCGAACTTTCCTTATGTGAAAAGTTATTAATATCCATCAGCCATTTTTAAAGCTTTGGGACACCAGTGAATCCCAATAAAAGCCATTATCCATAATAATGAAACAGTGAAGAACTTTCCTATGAGGGGATTACCAACTAAAATCAATCTAACCCCTCATTAACACTGGCCGCGTAACATAAGTGAAGTGTAATACGTGGCTGATTGCTGTCATTAAAGTCCATGCGACCGTTTCCACTTGGTGTGAAGTGACACAAATCAGACGCGTTTCAGAAGCGTAGTGTCGTGGCCTTTACGCAGCAGTTCTATTTTTTATGCACTACGCTTCTAAAATGCATCAACCTCAGCAGTTTAGTTTGGACCAAACAGGAAATCAGTCGTTTGTATCCGGAAGTTTCAAAATAAAAGGACACGTGCAGATTTCAGTTTGCTTGACTATGTAAAACTACATGACCTGTGATGGTTTAAAGTCCGTAGGTGGTGTGAAAATAAACCACATAACTTCTGGATACATGTTGTCCTGATTTAACAACGAGAAAGAGAATGAGGACAAAGAAAGGGCATCATGGGAGATTACCATGGCGAAAAAGGTCAAGAAATATCTTGCAGACTTTTTGGAAACTATTCTGTTGACTGAGGAGACAAAAGTGGAACTTTTTGCAAGGGACATGTCTTAATACATCTGGTATAAAACCAACGCTACGTTTCAGAAAAACGTACCTTAAGTCAAACATGGTTGTGATAGTATGATGGTCTGGGGTTGCTTTGCTGCTTCAGGACCTTAAAGGACCCTGAGGTCATGGATTAGTGACTTTAATCTCAACTTTATTCGTTAAGGCAGTGATCTGAAGCACATCAGTCCAACTTTTTTATCCAAATGGCTCAATAAAACCAAAATAAAGGATGCTCATGCTCAGAAACCCCAAAATGCAAAGAAGAATGAGTCAAAATTCCTCCACAATGACTGAAAGACTCATTACCAGTTAACACAAACACTTTTATAAAACTACAATTTTGCATTTACTTGGGTTTATTGTCTTTTGATTGTAATTTTTAGGGGATTATCTGAAACATTTAAGCGTAACAAAAAAGAAAACTGTGAAAGGGCAAATACTTTTCACAGCACAGTAGAACAAAGGAGTGGTGTAGGTCACACACGCGTATTCAAAGTTCACAAAAATGTGGCATTTGCTGATGTTGTGCTTTAAGTGAACGAGGTCACTGATGACTATTGATCAGGCAGCTGTTCAACCAGCCCGAGTCGTCTGTTATGTGGGGAGTGGGGATAGATTTGTGTGTCACCCTCTGTCTGAGTGTGGGCCTCCTGGGGAGCGGACTTGTGTTTGTGTTTTCGGCTACCGCGCGCGTGTGTGTGTGTGTGTGTGTGTGTGTGTGTGTGTGTGTGTGTGTGTGTGTGTGTGTGTGTGTGTGTGTGTGTGTGTGTGTGTGTGTGTGTGTGTGTGTGTGTGTGTGTGTGTGTGTGTGTGTGTGGTACATACAGGCCTTCTAGGTTATCCATTACAACCTGTCCCGAAAGCAAGGTTCACTTCAACTTGAGAAATATTAACTTTCCCCTGGATGGCAAGCTAATTAAAGCTGCAGAGCAATCACACCCAACCCATCGGTTCAGAGAGACACAGCATGGCTGCTGTGGAGAAAAATCAGCTACAGTAACAAAAACTGATCATTAATTCAGACTACCGTATTTTCCGCACTATAAGGCGCACCTTCAATGAATGGCTTATTTTAAAACTGTGTTCATATATAGGGCACATGGAATAGAAACTACTGTAGTGGCTGGGGTTGCGTTATGCAAACTTTATCACCGTAATAGAATATATCCAACGTAGTTAGTGCATTCACAAACGTGAAGAGGAACCTTTACATGTTTACTGAATCAGGGAAAAGAAACAGTCTGATACTGCTACGGTAAATCAAACGTTGATGCAATCAAAACTATAAGAGAGATGCCCATTCTCAGCTCATTTTCTAAACATCTTCGGTCATGGCTATTGGACAATCAAAACTGCCCACACAACCTGGGATGAACTGACCCCGCAGCAGTCAGACTGTTAATGTTTTATTGTTTTTTGTTGTAGATATTGTGTATTAGTGTGTGAGGGTATGTTATGGAAGGGGTAGTTACCTTTTTAATGGTTAGTTATTCTATATTTTTATGGGTAAGGCGGGGTATGTGGTTGGGGGGTTTTTTGTAGGTGGGAAGGCCGGGAGTGGGTGGAAGCTTGGGTGTGGGTATGGGGGGTTGGATGTGGGTGGAAGCTTGGGTGTGGGTATGGAGGGTTGGGTGTGGGTGGGTAGAATCTTGGGGGTGGGTTTGGAGGGTTGGGTGTGGGTATGGGGGTTGGGTGTGGGTGGAAGCCTGGGTGTGGTTAAGGAGGGTGGTTTTGGGGTGGATGCGTGGGCTGGAGAGTCGTAAATAACCGGGTACATGTGTGTGCATATGTGGAATGTGTAGTGAATGGTTTTTAATGTAGGTGAATAATTGTTTGTTTGACTGAGTGAGTGGAGTGTGGTGGGCGGCTGGGCCTAGCCAGGCAGGGGACAGAGGATGGAAATTAGCCTTGGCTATAATCCTGCATTTGTGTATATTTTGCATTAATTGTATTGTATACTTTATGAATGCATTGTCCCTTTAAATAAATACATACAAATACAAATACAAAAATATAGTAACTCTCGAAATAGTGCAAAGCAACACTATAACAATAACTTAACGTTGTTCAAACATTAATGTCCATATTCATAATATCTTCCAGCCTTGTTCAGTCGTAAACACATAAAGTTCACTTTTTCAGTTCATCTTCGGTGTCCAAGTTTAACAGTTGGGCGAGTACAGCATTCAGCCGGTTCCTTTACGTCAAACTTGTCATAATCCGAGTCAGTGTCTCTGCTGTTGCCTGGAAGTTCAGTGACAATTCCTGCCTTCGTGAAAGCTCGGACCATAGTTGAGACCGGTATATCAGCCCAGGCATCCACGATCCATTAGCAGGCATATGTCGCACGGCGCTGTCCCCCCGTCTTGGTGAACGTGTGCTCACCTTCTGTTATCCACCGCTTCCCCGCAGTTCACAGTCTAGCTTTGAAAGCCCTGTTCACACCAATATCCAGCAGCTGGAGTTCTTAGGTCAATCCTCCTGAAATGACAGCAAGCATCAAATTAGTGTGCTTCTAACTTGTACCGTAGCCCCCTGACTATGGTAGCCTAACCAATATTAATCCATGCACAAGGCGCATCGGATTATAAAGCGCACTGTCTGTTTTTGAGAAAGTTAAAGGCTTTTAGGTGCGTCTTATAGTGCGGAAAATACAGTATATAAATTCCAGAGGGTCAAATTTGGTTTAGACAAAGTGTTTTCACAAAAAGTTCTCGATTAAATACATACATAAAAATGTATCTTGTCTTTATCAGCTCTTATCAGAATATTTGGAAAATTAAGGGGGGGGTGGTTGATTGTGAGAGGTTTGTAGCCACTAAATGCACAGTAACTGTAAATACAGACATGAAGTATACTTCTCTGTGTGAGAAACTTTGTCTTCAGTCTTTACAGCTGTCAAACGCTGGTTTCTCTGGAGGTATTTGGGGTATTTTGTTAAATTGTGTCATCTAATTTGATTTGAACAGATACAGTTTTAGTTGGCAGCAGTGACATCACTTCCTTCTCAAAGTGCATAGTTTGGGATCTATGTCATGAGCCTCAGTTTGGTATTCAACAGATGACTTATTGTAGTAGAACTGGGTTAATCATAACGCCTGTCTCCCATCAGTAAACAGCAATAAGTGATATTTTCAGAAAATGGTGCTTTGAATATTTACTTTATTTGCCTTGTTGCATTTTTTCTGTTTTTTTTTTTTTTTTTTATATTACCATTGCAGCTGTACTGAAACACATGAAACACCCTCTGAAAATGTAAAAACTTGAGTGTGCATCAGCCATAATAAGGACAAAACACAGTAATTTCCCGATTCCTAATGTTCACAACCACAAGAGGTGATAGAGTTCATCTGGCTTTGGCCAAAGAAAATCAGAAGAATTTGGAAGCATAAAAAAGTACATAGAAAGTACACAAGACAGTGAGATGTTCAGTTCACCGACAGTCATCTGATCTGCTGCCATTATGCATGAGCCATGCTTGTTTTCAAGAAGAAAGACAGAGACTTGCCACCAAAATTCCCTTAGGGGTGTCTATGTTTTTTGGCATTCCAGAGCTATGCAGCGATCAGGCTTTGTGTATGACCATGACTCCGTCTCTAACGCCGCCTTCTTTTACTCTACCACAGTTCAAGACCGGAGCCCGGGAAGCTCCCTTCGTTCTTTCACACCATTTTTTTCAATTTTCTGCCTGACTATGATGGGAAGCTTATGAAAGTAACACTCTGTGCATTTCTGAAGGCTCGCCCCCCCACAGATGGCCTTGTGTGGAGCAGCAACGACTGCCTGAGACTCCAGAGATGGAGGGTGCAGCACAGAAAATGGCAGCGCTGTTTGAACCAAGAGCTTCAGTCACAACTTGAAATGTCACATGTGGTGAAAAAGAGGAAGTTCTTTTTTGTTTACTATCACATGCACTGGTGTGATTTTGACACATGGCATTTCTTGGATGTCTGGAGGCTGTGTTTCTGTTAGCGCACGATGCCTTTCCAACATTCACAAGTTTGTTCTCATGTGAAAGAGGACATTAGAACTGAGAGATAGAGGGGAGAATAACAGAGGGGGGAAAAGAAAAAGAGCATTATTAATCATTATTAAACGCTTACTGATATCATCTTGAATGTTTTTGTATTTAATGTATCTTGAAAAGCGAGTTTCTCTCTCATTGATAGGAAAACTTTGCTGCTTTGAAAGTAACTTCTACTGGAGTCTTGTTTCAAACCTCTGCTTCATTTTATGACTTTTGAAACTGAAAAATACAAATCTAATTTTTGTTTAGCCAAATTTTTTTAACGTTCATGAAAACATTCACAAATAGAAAGCAATTTAAAAGTCTCCTTACAGATGTTAAATTGGTGGACAAAAAGGATGCATTTGTGCTTTTTGAAACAAATTTAAACACATTTATTATTATTTAAGAGATCCAGCTCTATTAATAATCAAGAGCCATGGTTAATGGTGCTGGAATATTAATTCTTTAAGCCAGTCAAGGATTTTTATATTTGGAATTGTAAAACAGGTGGCGTTATCTTATCTTCAGAAGACCAATCACAACCATGCAGGTATCATAGCCCCAAAAAATAAGTTTGAGATAAAAATTAAATGTTGTTCTTTTAAAATTGCTTCATCAATTGAGGAGAAAAGATGAAAATGGTTTAGTTACTTTAAATGGGGCTGCATTATTCAACAGAAACCTCAGATTCCTCACATTAAAAACATTTTTTTGAGGTTTCTGTTGAATATTTTAGTTCTTACCTTCATAGTGGGTGTAAAAACAGGTCAACAACTTCTCTTTCAGTTTTAATCTCTCAAACTACGCAGGTGGCGATAAAACCCGAGTTCGAACAGCCTGTATCTGTTTCATCACAACTCCTTTGTTCGTTAGTATTCATCAGCTCCCGCAGTTGAAACCACGCCTAGCATGCTGCTGGCTAAAAGCTGTAGCATAAGACGTAGCAAACAGGAAGACCCGATGCCTGATGTTGCCATGCGCAGCGGGGCAGGTAACAGTATTCTTTGCTCTCATAGGCTAGTTTGTTAGCCAATCAGAGTCAAGTAAAATCGAACAATGAATATGAATGAGCTGCTGACGAAGCAGCCTGAACAACCAAATTTTAATGCAGACAGATTGAAAGGTCTGTTAATAAGTGTTTCCTGACGTTTTTTAGATATAAAATGTTTCATATTACTGGTTAATACTTAAGAAATAACCACAAAGTCCTGAAATGTGTATGAAATGGCCTTTTTAAGGGAATTTATCAGAGTTTCTGTCAAACTATAAATCATCATGTCAAAATGGCATATAAATAAATCGCACACAGGAACAAGTTTGAAATCAAACCTTATTATGGATAAAACTGTCAATCAGAAATCTCGGACGCCATGATCTGCTTAATGACAAATTCAATAGACTTGCTGTCAGATTCAGAGCAATGACATTAGGGACGTCTTTTTGGTTTTATAATTTGGAGCACATTTCCTCTGGGGAAATTATGTCTCTTTATCTTATTCTCACCAGAGACTTTCGCTGCTCGATATTGAGTTTACTAACAGAGTGATACAACAAGACCTAAAAAGATGTAAGTCATATTCATTGAATTAGAGTAGTAATAAAATAAATTGTAAATTTCCTACAGTTTTTATATTTTTTTCTTTGTATAAATCTTGTCTAGTTTTGCAAAAAATGTAAAAATACCAGAGGTGGTAGTTTTATATGATAAGTTAAATTTGTAAAGAGAAAGTCAGATCACTTATGAAAGTGTCTAAAGTTGCTCTGTTTATTAAAATCACTCAAATTTGAGATTATTATCATTAAGTGGTGACAAAGTTAGGATGAGTTCTTAGTTTGTCAAACATATTTAGCAAACACATAATTTTTCATCTTTGCTAATAGGATTAAAAGAGTTGTTCCAATCCAGTCTCAGATTTCTTTAAAAAAAATCAAAAATTTGCTAACATGTGCCTTTTTAAGTATTTATTCACCACATATTTACTATGTCTAGCTTTGTATTGAACAAAATGTTTGGGGCACACTCTGATCCACAATGTGTTGGTAGACTGCACTTAGGGGTTGCAAGACTGGTCACAGCTCTTTTTTTACTTACAGTATTCCTAGTTTAAAAGCTTTCAGAAGATATTTCAATGTAGCTAGTGGCTCTGAAATGTACAGCAATAACTTAAACACAACAAAGATAAAGAACAAATCTTGATGGAACTGACATTACTTTACCTTTGGGGACAAATATTCTAACAATCTCAGGAATAAATAAATAAATCTGATCTTATTCTTCAACACATCTTTCCTTATACATTTATAATGATAATATATAAAGGGAATAATAGTCATAGCAAACATAGCAAATGTCCCTTTTTATAACTCTATAAATAATGGTATTTTTCTTTTGCATAAACAGTTATTTTCATCAGAAATGTTGAATTTTATCAGTGTTACCCATTAACAGTATTGCACACGTCATCTTGTTTCTTGACCAGGAGTTTCTCCCTCTTCTCCTCCACCATTTTTCCCTAACTAAACCCAGTAAAATGCAACATCAGCTCTTATCAAAGCTTGATGAATTTAGATCTTAAAATAGACTATTACCCAGAGAGCACAAACTCCTATGAGCAAAATAAATCTGGCAGAAGAACTTGGTAGAATCAACCTGGGTGCCTTAACATGCTGCTCTTTGCACAATGAGACTCATTAATATATCCATCATTCACAAATATAGAAAACTAGAAAAAATAAAATAAAACCTCTTGGCCGCTAACGCATCAGTATGCTGCACAGGTAGTTCACTGAGCAATATTGACAAAAAAGTCTGTCTTTTTGGGAGTGGATGCTTCTCTCTATTCTCTCTTTCCCTCTCACTATTGGAGGTGGGTAATTAGCGCTTTTTGAGGTCGGGGAAGGAGGGGGGGTGAGAGGTCCTGTAATCTTTTGCTGAGAAGGCACCTTGTCCTCTCCCCTGTTTATAACATCAAAGATGTGCCTGTGGGTGCCCCCAGCTTCGTTAATAATTTAGGTATGCGCTGGTCTGCCCGACTCAGGCAGGAAGCCTCATCCTTATTAGGTTTGTAAACCATGTGATGATTTACAAGAAAACCTTTGCATTCATCGTGCTCATTAAAAAAAAAAAATGGCTTCATCTTGTTTTCCCTTTTTAGGACGGGGATATATTTATTTTATTTTTAACTTGTGCCAATCAGTTCAAATAGGATGGAGAAACTTTGAAATAAGTTCACAGTCAAAGGTTGAAAAGAGAGGATGACGTGTGTTCTATTTAAAAAAAAAAAACAAAGCAAAAGAGATATACAAGATGGGAGAGAAGTTATTACTTTTTATTTTATTTATTTATTTTTTTTTTTTTTGTGAGGGCCAAAACTGTTCCCTTCAGATCTCCAGCGTTCCTTCATGATCATGGCCACATTTTTAAAAATATGCAATGAAATTTTATTCTCTTTCCATGTTTTATACATTTATTCATTTATTATTCAACAATGTCTTTTTGTAAATTAATTCCTCATCTAAGGGCGATAATGTGTCCCAGAGCTTTCTGTAAGCCTGAATAAATGGATTGGGTCAACCTGCCTTGAGCAGCTGCTAACCCACCTTCAAATCATTTCATTAGTCTGCTGTGGTGTGAAAGACGCTTTCACCCAAATGAGAATCATTTTCCACTGAATCCAGTAATTGTCTGGTATTAAAAAAGGTCAAATCTAATGAAAGGCAAATTGGAAATCAATACACAAAAATGCTCAAAGTATCTGTTTTCAGTATTTGGCAGTCAAAGATCTGGGTTGAATGAGAGTTCCAGTGCAGAATGATGGAGTTTTTAAGGTCTGAGTGCTAGCTTGGACATTGAGATGACAGTAAGTGTTTCATGCTCAAATTAAAGTCAAAACGGTTTGTTTGACCTTCTTATAGCATCCTACAATCTAGTTTAGCATTTGGTTGATTAGCAGAGCTGACACCTTGGGAAGATACACAGCAAGAGGCCTTAGAGGTGGAATATTTCTTCATGATTCTTATCGGAATGGGTCTTTAAACAGCCATAATTTCTCAGGTTATGTTCGTGTTGTTAACATGTTCTCGTGGTATTTTTCTGATGCTAGAGGACACATCTTAAGAAGATTTAGCTCTAAATTGCATTTCTGGGTATTTCTGCATTCAAATCGCTGTAAATCTGTAGCAGATGCAAAAATGGGGTCTGAAAAAGAGTGCGTTTGTAACACAGAAAAGGTACTGGGTGGGCCAAAAGCTCCTGCTCTGCTAACTTACAGCTAGCTATAGCACTTGCATAAACACAGAGCTCTCAGCAACAGGGTGGAGTGGGGGGATCCTCTGCACCAACAGTTCCTCCCACAGCACAGAGGCAAATTGCCAATGAGCCACTGCCACTATGCAGAAACTACTTCAACAAAACAGCACAGTTTTTTGTGATTTTGAGCAAAAACGCCATAATCATAATTTAAAGACCACTGAGATGTTTTAAAATAGCTCAAAAGATGATCAGAGTGGGTCTTTAAAATGATGTTTTGTGTGAATTCATGTAATATTGAAAAGTATTTGCTCAGAAGCTACTTCAGAGTTTGCTAACGTCTATTAGCTGTAGCAGCCATCTTGACTTGGATTGATTACAGAAGTTACATCCAATGATTATTTTCGTTAAGTAAAGTTGTATCAAAGTCCATCCAATGACTAATGAGATAATTTGCTACCTGACCCATGGACACGCTCACAGACAAAACCTCTACAGGGAGAGACACACAGGAAAAGAAACATTTTCTTACAATAGGATTATAACATGACCTCTTCTGACCATCATAACAATTTAAAAGCAGTAACAGCAATTACCGCTGGCCTTCATACATGGGACATTTGCAAACCTTGTAGATTTATTTGAGTCCGAATTATGTTTTGCAACTCCCTAAAGGCATGGCAGCTTGTAAGATTTGTTTGTTTTACTGGCTCAGCTGTTGTTTTAGAGTGATTCAGGCCACGTTAACACCATTACATCTCTTCTTTAAACACACATTATGTTGTTTAAACCACCCATAGCATGTTTGCTCAAGAAGCAACCATCCATCCAGCCAATTATTGCCAATACATCCCAGGAAATTTTGAGAGTAAACACTTATTCTTTCATCTAGATTGCCAGTTTATGAATCCACATGACAGGCTCCTGTCACAAAGTTCACCCCCCGCTCCTCTCCTCCCTGCTCTTTTCTCCTTTTAGGATTAAGATGGTGTCACTCTAATGGGTTTTACAGTTTCTGAAGAGATTTTTCTACAGGATTACTCCCTGAGGAGGAGGAGCTTAAAAAAGTTCAGCAATGCCTTTCATGTCCCAGAGCGTAAACACAACCTGAGGCTACCTCGCAAAGGAGGGGCCCGTGCTTTGTTATTCAGAGCCACGGCCCTTAATTGTAGTGATCAGGACAAAGGAGGAAAAAAGGTAACTATTTTCTAAAATGCAACATGGGAGGGACTCATCGAATGGTCAAGAAAGGCCATGGTTTTGCATGAAAGTCAAAGATTGCATCGACCAAACCATCTTGTGTTCTAGACACAGAGTTTTCACATTTGAAAAGCTCTAAATACACATTGTATATTTAGACACAAGCTGTGGAAAGGAAAGGATTTTAAATCATCCAAAAGAAGCCATCGTTGGGATTCGTTATTTCTCTCTAAAGCAACATTCAATGCTCTGCTTCCCACCAATATTTAAACATACAGCTCCAGTGAGCCTAAGTGCAGAGCTGGGGTCCTATACTGGTGTTATGGACATGCAAATTGGTCTTAATGTGTCCACAAGGCCCTCTAAAGGCAAATACCTCCACTCTCTCACTTGTAGAAATGAATTTCCTTTTCCTCCCATCTGCACTCAACTCTATTCTGTCGCTACATTTACTGTTCTGATGTCTATTCACTTCACAGGTTTTGTGATTTTGGATAAAAATGACAATCATAATTTAAACACCACTGACATGCTTTAAAATAGCTCAAAAGATGAACGGAGTGGGTCTTTAAAAGCAAAACTGTCTTTTAATGGAAGGAGATGATTTCAGTCCACTACTAGCAAAGTATTTCCTGTAGTTGTTTAAAAACATAAAAGCAGTATAAAAAATATTGTTTTTTAAAATAAATACAATAAATAAGTCAAGTTTAATCTTCAAACAAGCAGAAGATATCAGAATACCTCTTCTATAAGTATATGATGTTTTTTTAAAAGTATAAAAAACTGCTGTTTGTTATTTTTTAGCATCATTCAGGATTAAAGCCATGCAAATTTGATTCATTCTCCTGAGTCAATTTTCTTGTCAAAAACAAATTAGCTATTGAAAATACATCATGCCATAAAAGTAATACCCAATGAGCAGTACAAAAGAGTAACAGACTGAGATGAAACGGAAAGAAAAAACACAAAAAAAGTTGTGACAGTTATGGCGCCCATTACATTTGATCCTGAGCTTCAATCCTGTACTGTCAAAAAATAAAAAGCAAATCAATAATGCCATTCACAACTTCAGATTAAACCCTCCTTGCTTTAACTGCTTCCATGTTTCTTTTTTTGGAGGCCATTCAATCTGCTGCAACTGAGACAAACGCATCTGAATCGATTGCTGTTGAGATCAGCGAATTAACAAGTGGAATGTTCTCTTTTTTCTCTCTCTCTCCTTCTCTCCTTTGTTTTTCTCCCAGAATGGGCAAAGAGTGAACCAATGGAGCAAAGCACATAAAAAGACGGCAGTCATCAACAAACACAATAAAACCCTGATCTAGAAACTGCTTTCCAAGACGAAGTATCTGAGTATTGCTGTGCAAATGTTTTTGCAATTTAGAATCAGTTTCCACAAACCACTAAATGCCCTTAAATAGTAGTGCACAGTTAAGATTTTCTACAGAAAAGTGGTTCCAGTGCTTTATGCCAGGCCAGACTCTGGAATCACCAGGAAGAAAAATTATACAAGGTTAAAAAGAAAACACGGGTATTAAAAATATCCTCCTCGATTAATTCCAGGCACTTGCATGAGTAGGCAATGTGGTTTTAATAGAACCGTGCTGTTGCTCACAACCTCATAAGAGATGTAAACAAAAATCAGCACATGGATCTGCATTTCCCTGGTGCAGATTATAGAAAGCTCCTCTCCAAGGGTCTTATCCAGACCTTTAAATCTTTCAGAGGAAGAAGTGGAAGACATCTTGGTATATCACTGTTTTCTGAAACACCCATAGCAGATTAAAGCTCGGGAATTTGGTGAGTTTATACGTCATGAAACAGGCACATAACTGGTAAATATGGATTTTGAGTGCAGTTTTACTGGCTGGATCAGCATCATCTCATGTTCAAGTCCTGCAGTAAGACTTTGCTCCTGCCTGCCTTTCCCCGGGCTCACACTGCATCCAGATCCGGTCCGGTGCGGCCCCCGCAGGTATTCCGTTAGATTTAAATCCCTTTTGAAGGCTCACAGTAGCTCCGTGCGGTGCGGGTCTGGTTACGGGGGCTGTACGGCACAACGGAAAGAATCCACAAAGTTCTATTTTTTCCGGACGCCGGAGAGGATCCGCGTCAAGTCTGATTAAATCTGACGAGCTATACAGGAAGTGTGGCTTGAATATCCGGTGTTTTTTCAAAATAAACGAGTGTACAAACAATTGTAACTTGACTCTTCTTTTTAAACAGCACACGCGCTAATAGGAAATGTAAACATTACATCACACCCGGTGACACAGGGTCCCGAAAGCCTGCAGCACAACACATTTTCACACATTTGCTAAATAATGGACGTGTTCTCGTGTGAAGTCCCGACAAAACGATAACCCACGTGAACTTCTGTTCTCGCGAGTGCCGTTTCCGCACCCAGCACCGGAGCTGGCCGCACTCCCTATCTGGAGCAGATGTGAGTGGTAGCTTGCGGAAAAACCGCACCGAATCCGGACCGAAGCCGTTCCGTAGGCAGTGTGAGCCCGGCTTTTGCTACAAAGTAAGAAACGACAAGACAAGAATGTCTCCCTGACAAATCCCCCTCCTCAGGACTAACTCAGTGTCTCTGAAACCAGTTGGCATCCCTCTTATAGAAGAATGGCTTCTGGATTGATTCTTGGATTTTGGATTAGTCTTCTAACATTTTGACCTCAGACAGATGAACTGGACCAAGTAGCAGTTGTGAGTTGATAAAAAAACATCTTGAAGAAAAAGTTGTATGAACATTTTGGTTAGAATGTGTAAATCAGCCGTATTGATAAAGATCATCTCATCTGCTGGTGACGAGCGAAAAAAACAGATGTATTGTTTCAGGTCAGCCTTGTCTATACAGAAAACATGCTATAAGTTTGTTTGTTTTTTTGCTATACATATTTTCCCAAAATTATATGATTTGTGCCTCCCCATGTCTGACAAAACTGATAAGAGTCAACCTGGATCTTGACAAATTTGGAAAACCTCTGTCAGTGTGAAGGCAGTCAGTAGGCTGCTATGTTCTGAGTATTCCTCCCCCCTGAGATGTACTCCAGCACCTTCACCAAGCTATATACATCAGTTTCCCACAATCATTTATATATGTGCACCTATGATTGTACCACAACCCGAGTCCTACACTGGCACAAGTCTCTCATACCATACCAGGATGCAGTTACATGCTGGATGATCCAACTAGCACAATGTTACTTCTCAATCTTGCTATGAGGCCTGCATGGCCAGTCCTGTTTGGAGTTCTCAATACCAAGCCATACGCAGACACCAGGTCATGGATGCTCTGCCAGCACACTCCATCCAGGACCCAATACCCTGAGAAACCACCACAACCTTCCTACAAAGGTTTTGTAAAAGCTTTAATTCATCGTAGACCTATAACTCCTTTAAAGAGAAACTTATCATTGGAAGCCTCATTTTCCTCTGGTTCCCATGAAAATCCTGTCTGACCTGAAACAAAACAACAGATAAATAAAACTAACTCACTCAACGAGTTACTGAAGTCCAACCCACACATTTTTTAACATTGGTAAATCTTTAAAACCTGCTGAATCTGGTGTGATAATTGAGTCCTGTACTGTCAGGTCATTACAGTTTTTAGCTTTTTTGTTAATAATTTCTCAAACAAACACTATATGTTGATGCTGGCCAATCTATTCAGATGTAGCACATTCTGTTATGAAACTTGGTTGGGTAAAGACATCCTCTTTTGTGTTTGTACTTTAGTTTGGCACACCTTAAGTCTCTCTTTGCTCATCCAGTTAATTTCTCCACCTCCAATGAGGGGAGCAGAGGTCACACATCAAAGGAGTCAATGATGATTGCTTGAGACAAGGGCTTGGTATGAAGAACATGTCCATGCTTGTTCTCCCGAATTAACACTCTTAGCTGGGGATAAACGAAAAGCTCTGGATTTTTACATCATGGGTTCGTTGTCACTCAAAAAATACACACACACATACATACATGCAGTTAATTGCTTGCTTGCATTAGGTTGATACATGTTAGCATGTAGAAAAGCAATTTTCTGGAAACTGATTGACTATAGCCAAGATGGTCTCTCACCAGAGATCTGCAGAAATACATGGCATAGCCATTTGCCTTGGTTTTGTCAGAAGACTTGAAGAACCTTGAAGGTTGACAAAAGCACAGAGTTACTATTTAATATCAACTGTTGCAGCACATTGGTTAGCAATGTTGGCTTGCAATGACAAGGTCTACGGTCTGACCCCTATCAGTAACATTTCTGTTTGCATGTTCTACCCTAACCTATACACCAAACACATCCATGACCGGTTAACTGATGACTCTAGTCTATCATGGGCATTAACATGCATCTCTATGTGGCTCTGTGATAGACTAACAATCAGTCCAGGGTGTATCGCACCTCTTGTCCAATGAACACTGGAGTCAGGCTCCAGCTCCCTGGGACTCTGAACAGGAACAAGCAGATGTAAAAAGGACTGATGGATCAATCTCAATGACCTAATGCCCCAAATCAACATGCAAATATTAAATTAAAAGAACCCAAAAAATACATTAATTTCTGCAGATTTAAGATATTTCCGATCAATTTATGCATCACGTTCCAGAGAAACTGGTATCTGGCAACATGATACTACCCCACGTCCACAAGGCAGAAGGGGCATATGGAAATTATATCATTTAGTCGTCTTTGCAAAAACAAACAATAAAAACAACTTTTAACAACACATGACTTTTAGAGTCAATGCCAAAGATGCATTAAAGATCTTCTGAAGGCACGTAGTGCTCCAAAACAACTTCAGAATAATTTTCACTGCTAACCTAACTTGCATGCACAAAACGTGTTTCACACAAACTCACTTGAATGCATATGAGCCTAAGAAGGTGGGTCTTCTTTTATAGCAGTTTTGTTAAAGCAGAAGGTATTTACGCTCCTGCTGAGCTTATCAGATTTCAGAAGCCTCCCTGAGGCGCCGTAACACACAAAAGATAGATAGGTATCCAGGCATGACCTTAGACATACTCATAACACACACATACACACAGATGAATGGTTGGTTGGAGTCAATCCAAATATGATATCAGGCATCGTTGCTAATTACTGGAAAGCTGGGAAGTAAACTGAACACGTTTTGTGGTTTGATGACTGTTATTTGAAGTTTGTGCATGTCCAAACAGATTGTGTTTGCTTGAGCATATGCATTTTAACATTCAGTTATATTGAATGTGTATAATGATCTGAATACTTAGATAGGACCCAATAAATGTACAAAACATAAAAAATAAACTTTTCAGGTTAATGCTGAATGCTAGATAAAAGTCAAATGGTGGCGCTGATTAATTGATGTAGATTTATATGATGTGATTTTTACTTGACTTTGCTTTTGTGGAGTTTGAGAGAAACTTTCGACTACAGAGATACAGGAAGTAAACAAAGAGAATATTGCAGGTGAGTAGCAAGGTTAGTGTTGTTTTTTCTATGGGAAGAGGTGTGCTGATGCAAATTCAGGAAGTGTTTGTGTGGGTGTGTATGTGGAATGGGGGAGATCCAGAGACATATGATTAGTGCAAACACTTGTGAGCTTGATCAAAGCTTCTCAGGAAATCTACAATCCAAAAACCTTTGACAATCTAAGTCTAGTATAGAAATTCAAGTAATCAACATCCAGTCCAGAATCTAAAACTGAATATTCAGACTAGGGTCATAACTAGGGATGCACCGATACTGGTATCGGGGTCCGATACCATTCTCATGTACTCGTATTGGTTAGTTAACTGATACCATGAACCGATACTTAAATGTGTGTGTGTGTTGTAAAAAGCAGTGAAGAAAATAAATCCTGTCTTCCAATTCTTTGCACTTTTTTTGTGTGGTAGAGGTATTAGCATTGGTACTCGGTATCGACAAGTTCTAAGATCCAAGTATCGGTATCGTGGTTTGAAAACAGTGGTATCGTTGCATCACTAGACATAACCACAAGAATATCAGATTAGATAACATATCACAATTTGTTTGAAGTTATACAAACTTGTTCCAGCTTAATTAATGATCATAAGAAAAAATACACTTCAAAATACCCCATAATTTAGAGGTGCAAATAAAGGTTATCCATGCTGTTTTTGTAGCAGAGCTAGGTGACTCCGACCTCACTTAGATGATAACATCTGAATTCAACTTTAGCCCAAGGCCCCTAGACCTCACCACCATTTGTTCTGCTCTAATCATTTAAAGGGATCTTTTCTTTTCTGTCATCAATAAAAGGTAGAAAAGTTTAGTAATTACAAAAAGAAAAGGCTAAGACAGTCTGAGATTCTTATACATTTTTAGAAAAATGTCCTATGTACTCTAGTTGTCCCCTATACTACACGTTTTTCCTTCAATGTGTTTTTTTTTCTCTTTTTTTCCAGAAAATGCTTTATGCCTATAACCAAAATAATATAAAATGAGGCCTGTAGGTAGTAAAAGGTCAAATAATGTGAATGACAGCTTGGACTTTGACGTTTTGCGGCAGGAAGCCGCTGCGTTTTCCTCTCCTTTTCCATCCACCCTCAGGCTCTGTGTCAGTCTTTTTCAGACTTTCTCTCAACACACTGAAAACATATCCCTGTTCTATTGCGCTCTCCCAAAAAATCTGTACATCCTCTGTTGGTATGGTTTATTTTGGCAGGTTAGAACACATTGGGCCTGATTTATCAAAGGTTTGTGGTTGTTAAAACAGGTGCAAACCGCTCAGTGGCAGCAAAAACAAGCAGTTGGGGATTTACTAACAGCGCGCATGCAAAACTGCGCCTGTTAAACCTGACGCTAGACGCGCAAAGTCAATTTTGTGCCTTTAACCCTTGATTAATATGCAATGTGGGCGTTTCTGTCAGAAGACGCAAAATATTGGGAGGAGAACATGTAAATAAGTGGGTGTTCCAGGCGCAGTGTTTATCAAACCTGAAACTGTTTGCGGCTTCTAATTTTGCACATATTTTATTTTGAAAAGCATGTATTAACTCGACGCAAAAATGATTGTTGCCAGGAGAAAACACAGACAGACGTGTGGATCATTCCAGCATACTGTGACAGGGCTGCGTCTCCCAGGGTAGATGGTCCAGTGTGTGTCACAGGTTTTGAATGCGGTGTTACGCGAGCAGATACATTAATTTTCCACTTGTGATGCAAAGGTTGTGGCAAATTATCCAGACTCACGATTCTTTCATTCTGAGGAACAGAGTTACGAGGTTGAGAGATGGTGAATATGGAGATTGCGGCTCTTGGGTGCATGTGTTACGTTATTCGTGCTGTAAATATCATTCCACACATTTATGAATTTAATAGCAGCTCGTGATCTATTCCTAAGGTGATGGCACTCAACCCGACTGCTGGGGAGTAACATCAATATAATCTTGCCCACATACGCACGAGAAACATTGTGGAGCTCATCGCATCCTGAAAAGCAGGTGTTGGTGTTTGGACCGCGCTGGGGGGAGCTTTACGCACCAGGTCGCTCTGATTGCTGTTGTTTGTGTGTTGCACAACATTCAACAACATCGCAGAGCGGAACCTGAAGATGTCTTTGCTGCAGCAATATTTTTTTTGCCTCTTCTGCTCATGTTTGAAGCTCCAATAGCTCGAATTTCATTTTCTGTTTGCGCCTTTATTGCGCCCACAAGAGAATAGCGCCGTCAAACTCCTCATTTGAATATTGTTTTTTGCGCTAGTTAACAATTGCGCAATCAGTCTTGGTAGATCACCCCCAAATTAGGAAGACGTCCTTAGCGCAGAACTTTTGCGGCACACGCAATTTTGCTCTCTTTACTTGGAATTTTTAAAAATCAGGCCCATTAGGTATTATAAGTGTCGTTGGTTTTTTAGACGTATATCAGTATATAACACATTTCCTACTCAGTCTTTCTCTGTTATCTCCTTTATTTTAAGGATATTTTAAATGATTTGGTTGATATTCTTTACAAATTAAAACCATTAATCCTTTTTTGATTAAATGTTTATTTTTCACACTAAGGTTTCTATAAAAAATATGACCTCTGAGAGAAATTATGTTGTATGGAAAAACTGTGTCTAAAACATGTCAATGAGGAAATGTTTAATCTATCTATTATTAGTCAGTCATATTCGTTACCATTGTTCTTGTTCTGAGACGCAGGGAGTCAGTGCTTTTCTTCACCAGTCATTGGATGAAAGGCGGGGTAAACCCAGAACAGATCGCCAGTCCATCACAGGGCTCTACTTCTACTATACAAACATAAACCCATATTTAGTTTACAGGTCTTACCATGTTGTATTTCTGGAATCTGCATGGGGGTCTGAAAGTCTTGCCTCCTCACACACTTCTGGTGTTTTTTTATTTTTTCTAGCCTATAAAATGTCCCATTCATTTACATGCAGGGGGTGGGACTTTAAACAAATGCAGCCAACCAGTGCATCTCTGCTTTGTTGTTTTTGTTTGTCTGTTTTTTCTATATTGCAGTGAGAAGGTCCTGGGTTCAAATCCAGGCTGGGTCCTTTCTACATGGAGTGTGCATGTTCTCCCTGTGCATGTGTGGGTTTTCTCCGGTTTCCTCTCACAGTCCAAAAACATGCAAGAGGTTAATTGGCAACTCTAAATTGTCCCTAGGTGTGTGTGTGTGAATGGTTGTTTGTCTATGTGTGGCCCTGTGATGGACTGGCGACCTGTCCAGGGTGTCCCCCGCCTCTCGTCCAAAGACCACTGGAGATACACCAGCCCCCTGCAACCTTAAACTGGAAGAAGCAAGTTCAGAAAATAAATGGATGGATCTTTTTAGATTTGGTTCCATAATCCAGAAGCTAAGTTTCCTGTTTTTATCTATCACGCCATCAGAAGTGTGAGACAAGTTACAGAAACTGTGCAGCCAAAACATTCAAACCCCCTCCACACAACCGGTACTTTGACTTTAATATTCACATTCAACAAATCCTTGAGGTCATTAACTTACAGCGTTGTAATTGCATAAAACGATTAGCATCATTTTCACACAGTTTGAAGCAGCCAAATAATCACAACGTGACAGCAAGAGTCAAGAAAAACCCACACTTGACCGGTGATGTCTAATTCTGGTCCTTGAGAGCCACTATCCTGAATGTTTTAGGTTTCCCTGTTCTATCAACCTGATTCAGTGGTAGAATTACCTGTTCATCAAGTCCTCGAGTTCTTCAGAACCCTGTTATTCACTACTGATTCAAATCATGTGACTTGGAGCAATGAAATATGTAAAAACATGAAGGCGAATGGCCCCAGAGAAAAAAAGACTTGACATCACCGCCTTACTCTTTGTCACATTTGAGACTTCCCACAAATGTAACACACAGTGCAGGTGTGGTTTTTTAAACACCACTGCCAGGCAGTGTCGGAATATCAAGACCCAATTTGTGTTTGATGTCTTGTGAAACCATTTAGACACTTGTAGTTTTTTGTCTTCTTTGTGTATCTAAATCTAATCACAACAGACCACTAAGTAATGGAGAAATTAACTTTATTATCCCAATCACGGGAAAATAATTTGCTGCAGCAACAGACAAATTTTAAAACAACAATTTTACAAGAATATAGAAACACTTGAAATTTTGTCTTAGAACATAGAAATATTTTTTGAAAGCAATTTTGACTGTGCAAAATATTGTAGGTTGATATTCATTGCAGCTGTAGGGGGCAGATTTTGTAGTCCAGTGTTTAAACAGGTGGCAGGAAAGATTCCCTGTACTGGTTGACTGCAGCGCAATAGCTGCACTGTATGGCATATCCTGGATTATCTATTACTAACAACAGTTTTTTTTTTTCATCAGTCTTTTCTCCATCATCATCGGTTCCAGTACGTCTCCCCCAGCAAAGAACAGTGTACTGGCTGCAAAAGACTGAAGAAAAAAGGTCCAACATCTTCTAGCAAACACTGATGATCTGAGTCTATTCATCCTGTTTTGGAAACATCCAGGTGTTTATAATTCTTCCATTACATCTCCCAAAATTCTGAATGGTTATGCAGCTGTGTTCTTCTTTCTTAAACCAATCACATCTCTTTAGGTGGTTCTGTCTGGTCCATCCCACAAACGTATCCACCTGTGTTCCCTTCCTGTCCGTCATGTCTACAACCAACAACAGCTGAGTCATCAGAACATTTCTGAAAGTGACATGACCCAGACCTCCTGTCCTTTTACAATGCTTGACATTCATCCACTTCCAATGATCTACAACTGCTGACTTGTCAAGGTGCACCATAATTAAAACATTCTCTTCATCCTGTCAATTTTTTAACAAAATACAGCACTCATAAAGGGAAGAGTTACAGCTCGGGTTGTTTAGTGAAAACATTCAACAAGAATGTCTTTGCCTAGGGGCTGGAACTGATACCTGTGTGTGGCACTCAACAGCAAGTCCAAAGACACATGGAAGCTTCCACGCCTTCTGCACAAATGTCCCTGCAGATCCAGAAATGTATTCACTCACCTCAACACAGCCAAGCAACAGCAATACACCCACACACACACTGCAGTGTCATGGTTTCACCCCTATGCACAACAGTTCTCAGATTAGTTTCTTTGCAGGAGTCCCCGGAGTGCCCGTGCGCTACACAGTGTCATCTAAAGAGCTGACATTTGTACCTGTTACTCCTTTACTGATGAGAAGCTGTGATGTCACCACTTCTAGCAGATTCTGTCGTGGGTGTGAAAGACAAAACAAGAAGAGCGCAGTGAATAGAAAGATGGAGGATAACAGACAGTTAGAGGGAAAGAGAGAACAAAAAGGGGAAATGTCCCAAAACCAGTTAAAGGAATTGGAATATTTTAAACTCGATAACAAGCAGGGATACAATGATACCACTTTTTTCAGACCCATACCAATACTTGGATCTGAGTACTTGCCGATACAGAGTACCAATGCTAATATTAAAGAGGCCCTTCTATTAAAAACGGTTTTTCTGAGGTTTCTGTTGAATATTTTAGCTCCACAGGTGTTCTTACCTTCATAGTGGGTGTAAAAACAGGTCAACAACTTCTCTTTCAGTTTTTATCTCTCAAACTACGAAGGTGGTGATAAAACCCGAGTCCGAACGGCCTGTATCTGTTTCATCACAACTCCTTTGTTCGTTAGTTTTCGGCAGCTCCCGCAGTTGAAACCCCACCTAGCATGCTGCTAGCTAAAAGCTGTAGCATAAGACGTAGCAAACAGGAAGACACGACGTCTGATGTTGCCATACGCAGCGGGGCAGGAAACAGTATACTTTGCTCTCATAGGCTAGTTTGTTAGCCAATCAGAGTCCAGCACATTCGAACAATGAATATGAACGAGCTGCTGATGAAGCAGCCTGACGGAAGGAGCCGGAACCACCCGAATTTTAACGCAGACAGATTGAAAGGTCTGTTAATCAGTGTTTCCTGATGTTTTTTAGATATAAAATGTTTCATATTACTGGTTAATACTTAAGAAATAACCACAAAGTCCTGAAATGTGTATGAAATGGCCTCTTTAAATATTAATAAAAATGATCACAAACCAAAATTTCAAGTAAAAAAATAAACATTTTCTGCGAAATTATTGCAGCGTTTCCACATTTTATGTATTGGTTCATGGTATCGGTTAACTAACTGATACAAGTACATTAGAATGGTATCAGCCCCGATACCAGTATTGGTATCTGTACCCTAATAACAAATTTCAAACTCTAACTAAAGTTTACATAGATTTGTTTGATTATAATATGGTAGGATTACAATTGTGCTGCTTTTGCATAAGTAAAACAAATGTAAATATAAAGATTTCCATGTGATAGAGAGAAACCCAGTTCAATATGTGCTCCGATAATTACGAGGTTAGATTTCCAGTGTAACAGATCAGAAAGGCTGTTGTTTCAGAACTTTTTTTTTCAGGGTGTATTTATTTTTACTTTTTATATACATTTCTTATTGATTGTCTGAAATTTATTTAACTGTTATTTTGAAAACAGTCAAAAAATAAATAAAAATAAAAACAGTCAAGGAATTGTTCCTATACAGTCTGTTTTAGTTCTTTTATCTTAGAAAATGAATAATTTAGCTTTTTATTGTGGGCTATTTAAATAACAATCACTTATTATGTAGAGATGAAAGTTTTTCCCTCTTTATATCACAAATCTTCTGATTTAAACCTCATCCGATGGGGAAAAAAAACATTAAATTGGACTTTTCAAATGTGGTTAAATATCCTTTTTTATTCTTGCTTCATTTTACCCTTTTAACATCTGAGTGTGAGTTGCAGATATGATTCACCCTGCGGGGATATTTTGGGAAGGTCTGTTTGGGGTCTTTGCCGGAGGCAGACATGAGTCGCCTCAGGCAATCTGAGCGATCACCTCTTTAGCTGAATGAGCCTCAGGGGGTCATACAGATGTAGCATTATGAATTCATTTTAAAGCTCAGTTTTAAACGTTATCTGTCAAAACATTATGTAAAGACCAAATTTAAAGCTTTAGAAAGCAGAAAAAAAATCAAAGATATGCTAGTTTTTCATATTAAGGGTTTTTATGTTCAAGGTAAAAAGTTGCTTGTTCTTCATCCTGCAATTGTGTCACCAACTTACTCCTAATTGTGAAACATGCATCTCTCTATTCCGCATCGCCCTCACACTGGACTCACTAATGGGTCATCTTTCTTTTTCATTTCTTTTTTTTTTATTATATATTTCTCCTTCTCTCTCTTTCTCCTCATGCTGTGCTCTCACTAATGGACAGATGGCATCCCATTGTTTACTGAGCCAAGGTACAATGCCTTATCGGCCATAGCAGCGGAAACTGGGCTAGCGTTTCTGCTTGACCCAGCTTAAGAGTGCCACCAAAATAAAAGGAGGAGGGAAAAGAAAAGCAGAGAGGGAAAAAAGAGGGAGCAAAGATAAAAGAATGACCTGCCAATTGAGATAAAACAAATAAATGCAGAAGTTTGTCCTGTCATGCCATTTTTGGACCTCCATTTGTACATTTTGGTGCATGTGTGTGTGCTGAGATGATCAAACCTTCTTTCTCACCTCCCAGTAATGAAGTGGTCTGTGACAGCCCCCATCATATATACTCAATACATACACACAAAGACAAAATATACACACGCCCCGGGGTTATAAAAGGATTTTTTTTTTCACAATGGGATGCAATCAGCTCAGAGCCAATCAGTAATGAGGGTTAATCAGCTGATCGATTGGAGAAAAGGGGGTTTGTAGATACAGACTTCTACTCTTTTATTAACACACTTTCATTCTGGGACAGGACTGATGTACCTTTTGTTAAGAAATTGGAACATTGTTGTAAGGTACAAGTAGGGAGGTTGTAGACTGAATAAGTTAAAAATAATAATAGTCGATAAGCAGGTTAAAATATATTTTCTTTAATTCGTAGTCTGGTTAAAAACATACTCTTTATTTAAATGAGTTATTTGTTAAAAATATATTTCATAATTTTGAAGACAAGTTCATCTAAACTGTTATTTTGCTCATGAGTGAGAGTTAAAATGCACTGCAGTTGAAGATCGAGTGATCTGTGATCGATTATTCCTGCCTTGTCAAGACAACACAAAAATTGCTTATAAAAAGTGCTTGTGATGTATTTGCCTAAATATTATATTTTATGTCTACTATTCTATCCATTTTTTGGAGAAAAAGAACCTTTCTAGGGTTTGTTATTAAACGTTTTTCGCTGGTTTAGCATTGATTAGTAAGGTCTGAGTTGGCGCAGGGGGAACGTTCATTATTACAGTGGAAGCAACTGAACTAACACCGTGTCTGCGTGGTTCCTTCTCTATTCCCCTTTTACAGGGGTGTAACACAAGGACCGAGCATATGTATATCGGTGTAAAGGGAATAAAACATGATGATGTTGCACTAACCAGTGATGCTGTGGTCGCTCAGGTGATTTTACATTGTCGTTTTATGCTTATATTAGATATTTTTATAACACTTGGCCATAGCTTTGCTGTTAGAATGAACAAACAAAAGGAGCTTGAGGAAGATCTTTTATTGTATCAAGATAGCTGATCCCTGTGCACCTTATCAGGTCTTATCAGTGACAATCGAATAAATAATGTCACTTCTTAAAGAAATAAAGACAAGTTAGTTTAAAAATGAATTATGACGTAATTTAACGTTAAACTTTCAGCGGCAGTAGCTCATTAGAAATGCACCTCTGTGCTGCGGGTGGAACCGTTGGCTCAGAGGATTCCCCGCCCTTCCGCGTAGCTGAGAGCTCTCTGTTTATGCTAGCACTACCGCTAGCTTACAGCTAGTGGAGCAGTAAGTGGGAGTTGTGGCCCTCCCAGTCCCTTTTCTACCTCACAAAATCAGTATTTCTGCATTCAACTCACTGTGAATCAGTAGCAGGCACTAAAATGCGGCTTGAAAAAGATTAAGAAATACAGTTTTGAGCTTAATTTTCTCCCTCATCAGAAAAAGGCGACAAGAACACGTTAACAACACGAAAAACATGATTTTCATCAGAGTGGGTCTTTTAAAGAAATCAAGTCATATTTGAATAATCAAATTTAAAGTTAAATATATACAAACAGTTCAGTCCACTATGCTGTCATATTTAGTGAATTATAAAATGTTGATGAAGTTCATGTAATCTGGGACACATTTTGGTTCAGTATGAAGTTAGATTGATTCTTTCATCTATTTTTGGTGGCTTTCAGTACCCCCCCCCCCCAAAAAAAAAGAGAGCTGTGCATCAGTGAGTGGAAAACCCCTATTTCAGTCACTCAAAGCTCCAACTCCACCCCTCCTCTTTAACCCCTGAGGGCATGAGACCTGGGGAACTTTTAATTATCCACAGCTCTCCTCTCCAGTTGCCACCGAATGGTCAACAGACTTTTTACTACTTACTGAAGCATCAGTGCCTGAATAATAATAGAAAACAAAGTCAGCGTGCAGGGAGAAGTGTCTAGGGGGTCCAGGCTGATGAGAAGAGAGAAGTAGACAGAAAAAGAGAGAGAGAGGGGTATCATTAGATTAGCCTGTCGGTTAATTAGCCTTGCTTCAGGAGGAGGGGACCCCCCCTCCTGATGCCAAGAATGGCCATCAGGCGTTATCTGGGATCGCCTATTTTTTATGGTCCTTTGCAGACTCCACTGAGGAGGTTGTTAAGCAGCATGGAGGGCATATGGTGCCAGCACAGAAACATGCTGTTGTCAGTCAGTCGCACACTGACAGACAGAAAAATAAAAGTTTTATGCTGTTGCAGAGGCGGGACTGAAGACAATTCGTCCCAGCTGTTTGTTAGATATGGACTTTAAAAGAAGATCCCCTTGAGTGATGTAGGAGTTTTTACTGTTTATCAGATTATCTGTGTGGGGTGACACCTGACAACATCCATCCATCCATCCATCCATCCATCCATCCATCCATCCATCCATCCTCTTGTTTCCAGAGATTCTTCGTCCCTTATAAATGATCTTTTCTCTCTTGCTCTCCTTTGCTCTTTTCTGTCCATCCTCTCATCCAAATGTCTGTTCAGCCATTCATTCAACCGTCCTTCTGTCCATCTGTCCATTCATCTTTCCATCTAACTGTCCATCCATCCATTTTTTGCTCTCACATCTTCATGTCTTCTGACTTCCTCTCTCCTTCCTGTAGCGGTTGTTGCTGAGCAGGCTGTGCCTGAGGGCAACAGAAGCAGGGTTGAGATCTGTTCTGTGTCGTATGACTAGTTATTTTTATCTTGAGTCACTTTCTAGGCCCGAACAGTTCCATCTCCTTCTCTTTCTTGCTTCTTGTTCTTCTGTGTCTGTTTTATTTAGTGTTCTTTCTGCCTATTTTTTCACTCATTTTTTGGCAGGGTTCCTGGTTTGCTCTCTAAATTGTATTTGTTCTAGCGTCGTAAGATAAGATGAGTGGGCAGTGCGCAAGTGTGTGTACATGCACGAGTACATGGCAAAATGATTCAACTTGCCTTTTTTTTTTTTTTGTCATTAATGTTGACAAGCATGAACACAAACCTGTTCTGTCTGCTGCTAAATGTTCCTGAACATCACCAAAAAGTAGTTCTTTTAAACAACAACAAAAAAAAAGACCCCAGGTGATAACTACTCATCTCTGATTTGAGGGTCTTCGTTTTAAGGTAAATCAATATTTAAACAAACAAATAGAAAAAAAATCTCCTGATTCACATTTACAGTTTTAGCAAAATCCAAAAATGTGACTATAATGTCTGAGTTCTGGCTGCATGTTATCAACAGAATCAGAATCTGCAGCTTGGTAATGTTGGTTAGAACTGACTATCATGTCATACACACACACATATATATATATATTTATACACATACACAGTTTGCTGCTCAGGAAGAGAAGCTGGTTGTAAGGAGGGAGAGGAGATCGATGGAGGGGTCAGGCCATGTCAGAACGAGGTAAAACAGAAACAAGCAGAGGATTGTTTTCTCTGTCTCCTTCGCTGTCTGGAGACCCCGCTGGTCAGTGTTTCGCACCAGGTTACAACCTCTCAGTTCAGGAAAAAGACACTGTTCACTTGCAACAACAACTTCTTTCTGTGCAAATTCCCTGCAAACTGTACAGATGTGCATTTAAAAATCAGTCAAATCTTAAGCAGTTTCCTGCGTTTTCAGAAACTAACTGGAACCTACATAAATAGTTTATTTATTTTTTACGAGACGCTAATTTTCTGTAACAAATCCCATTTATTTTCTGAGATCAGCGTTAGCTATGATGTAGTATAAATAAATAACAAACAGTTGCCATGTACACAACAGGGGCTTACTGTCCTTATCACAACTGTTACTTCTTACCATCTCTTGCTGTTATTAGCCATCCTCTGTTATTTTCGGATGCTGGCCCCTAACTGATAACTGTGGGAAAGGAACATGTGCTTCTCTGCACTAGTTCTCCAGCCTCACTCACAATAGCCTGCTTTGTCCACCTCACTTCCCTCCTGCCCCGTCTTGGGCGGTACACAGGGTTGGCATTGTGGTTAATAAAGTTACAGTGGCCCTAAGATGCCTGGGCAGCAAAACCCAGGACATGGGGTGCAAACCAGTGCAGACAAAAGACCTCATCGTCCGTTTAGCTCCCGTCAAACCAAGTGAGGTCTCAGCAAGAGAAAAAAAAAAAAAAAAATGAATAGGGCTACCTACTGAGGTTACATCAATCCATGAAATGCAATTATCTTGTGAAAAGCTCACCACATGGCAAGTTTTTGATGTATTTGAAGTGAAAAAGATTCTGTCCAGAGGGCAGATCATTGACATAGCTAATGAGTTAGGCTCGGCTGGCACCAAACCAAGCTAATGATTCACCAGAACCTTCTCATGACGTTTCAGCCCTCGTGTGACCTTTTTAGCATCTTTTTTTTTTTGGGTTAAGTGATTGGGGCAGTGGGGTGCAGGGTTAAAAAATTGTAGAGCGTAACCTAGCAATATTAAAGTAGCTGTTCTACTGCCTTAAGTATAAAGCAATTATTAAATAATAATTTTCTTTGCATTTTTGTACATAATCTCTGTCTGAATTAATGCTATTGGTGTATTTAAATATTTTCTCAAATTATAGGAATCTATGACATTTCAATGCCAAATGAATCTCATCATTTTGAGAACTTTCTCATAAGTAACTTTTTTGTTCCTTTTTTTGAACTGATGATAAATAATTAAGTTATTGCCAACAAAGTCTAACCTTAAGACAGTTATTTGTCGCTCATAAGACCAGCTTGCTCTCGTCGCAGCCAGCATGTGGCCAGCTCTTGACTGATGGCATGCTCTCTTTTCCCAGAGCTGCCAGGTCCCCAGGTAGTCACATCCCCAATGCCACGAAGCTCCCTCAGGGTGTAACCATCAGTTTGTGTGGTGTGTGCATGTGTGAGTGTGCAAACACTATATCTGTCCTGTGCAGGTAGCTTACTGTGTCAGCTCAGTCTACAGGTAAAAGTCATTTGGCAGAAAAGAGACTCCCCTAAGGAAGATCACAGTCCACCAGACTCTGAATGACAGAAAGAGAGGCTCAGAGGTTGGTGGAGAGGTCAAACCAGTGACGGGTTTCAAAACTGTGGAGAGTGTTGACTTACTCAGAACTCTCTCTGCTTACAAAGCAGAGAACTGTTAATTATGTGGTCAAGGCAGGTCTAACACTAGAACCAAGAAAAAAAAAACACATTATAACAAAGACGTCATGAGGTTTGTGTTTCAGAAAGAACATGGATCATATACAGTGGGGCAAAAAAGTATTTAGTCAGCCACCAATTGTGTAAGTTCTCCCACTTAAAAAGATCAGAGAGGCTTGTAATTTTCATCATAGGTATACCTCAACTATGAGAGACAAAATGAGGAAAAAAAATCCAGAAAATCCCATTGTCTGATTTTTAGAGAATTTATTTGCAAATTATGGTGGAAAATAAGTATTTGGTCACCTACAAACAAGTAAGATTTCTGGCTTTCACAGACCTGTAACTTCTTTAAGAGGCTCCTCAGTCCTCCACTCGTTACCTGTATTAATGGCACCTGTGTGAACTCGTTATCAGTATAAAAGACACCTGTCCACAACTTCAAACAGTCACGCTCCAAACTCCACTATGGCCAAGACCAAAGAGCTGTCAAAGGACACCAGAAACAAAATTGTAGACCTTCACCAGGCTGGGAAGACTGAATCTGCAATAGGTAAGCAGCTTGGTGTGAAGAAATCAACTGTGGGAGCAATTATTAGAAAATGGAAGACATACAAGACCACTGATAATCTCCCTCGATCTGGGGCTCCACGCAAGATCTCACCCCGTGGGGTCAAAATGATCACAAGAACGGTGAGCAAAAATCCCTGAACCACACGGAGGGACCTAGTGAATGACCTGCAGAGAGCTGGGACCAAAGTAACAAAGGCTACCATCAGTAACACACTACGCCGCCAGGGACTCAAATCCTGCAGTGCCAGACGTGTCCCCCTGCTGAAGCCAGGACACGTCCAGGCCCGTCTGCGGTTTGCTAGAGAGCATTTGGATGATCCAGAAGAGGATTGGGAGAACATCATATGGTCAGATGAAACCAAAATAGAACTTTTTGGTAGAAACTCAACTTGTCGTGTTTGGAGGGGAAAGAATGCTTAGTTGAATCCAAAGAACACCATACCTACTGTAAAGCATGGGGGTGGAAACATCATGTTTTGGGGCTGTTTTTCTGCAAGGGGACCAGGACGACTGATCCGTGTAAAGGAAAGAATGAATGGGGCCATGTATCGTAAGATTTTGAGTGAAAACCTCCTTCCATCAGCAAGGGCATTGAAAATGAGACGTGGCTGGGTCTTTCAGCATGACAATGATCCCAAACACACCGCCCGGGCAACGAAGGAGTGGCTTCGTAAGAAGCATTTCAAGGTCCTGGAGTGGCCTAGCCAGTCTCCAGATCTCAACCCCATAGAAAATCTCTGGAGGGAGTTGAAAGTCTGTGTTGCCCAGCGTCAGCCCCAAAACATCACTGCTCTAGAGGAGATCTGCATGGAGGAATGGGCCAAAATACCAGCAACAGTGTGTGAAAACCTTGTGAAGACTTACAGAAAACGTTTGACCTCTGTCATTGCCAACAAAGGCTATATAACAAAGTATTGAGATTAACTTTTGTTATTGACCAAATACTTATTTTCCACCATAATTTGCAAATAAATTCTTTAAAAATCAGACAATGTGATTTTCTGGATTTTTTTTCCTCATTTTGTCTCTCATAGTTGAGGTATACCTATGATGAAAATTACAGGCCTCTCTGATCTTTTTAAGTGGGAGAACTTACACAATTGGTGGCTGACTAAATACTTTTTTGCCCCACTGTATATATTAGGGCCGGGACTCGATTAAAAATTTTAATCTAATTAATTAGAGGCTTTGTAATTAATTAATCAAAATTAATCGCATTTTAATTGCATATAAATATTTGACCAGAGAACAGTGAGAATTTTTTTCAAACGGATTTTTAGTATACCATTGAATCATGACTGAATACACATAAGCTTAAGCAACAAAATATTGTTTATTTTTGTTCAACCAAGTCCAACAGACCAGTGCATTAAGTATAGAAAATGTCTACACTTGTACTCGGAGTCGGGCTAACGTCCACGCTAGCTGCTATATGTTTAACATTGAGGTGATACTTCAGGCCCGATGTGCTGCGGTGATGTGCAAATTCCTTGCTGCATAGCTTGCACACATGTTCTTATCCACGCTTCCATCCAGTCATTTTTTATAACAAAACTTCCCATCCACGGGGCCAATCAAAGCGGTCGCTTCTTCATTCATGTTCACTGTGGTTTGTTGTTGTCCTAAATAATGAACGCTGGTAGGTGCTCCAGTATAATCGGTCCGCTGAAACTCATGAGAGATGTTCTGCGGTGCTTAAATAAGTGCGATTAAAATGCATTAAAAAAAATTAACGCGTTATTTTTGTGTAATTAATTAATCTTATTTAACGCGTTAAAGTCCCGGCCCTAATATATATATATATATATATATATATATATATATATATATATATATACATAATGGATTCTGTCTCAAGGCATTAGTAAATGGTCCTTCTGAACTAGGTAAATGTATCAGGAAATACCTGCTCTAATACTATAAAGCTGCATTAAAATGTGCATTACATGGACGGACAAAGAAGTTAAAGTTAGATGTACCAGATTTTGAAATGATGGATCTGGTCTGAAGTTTAATTTGTTGCATATTTTTTTCTGGCCACTGAGCTGCAAAGTCCCTATGTACAGTAGGATTCTCCTACAAATGCAAGCACATAAAAAATTTCATACTGTCACTTTATAAAACTCAGTATGTCTCTTTCAAACATTTAATTTTATTTATTTATTTTTTGCATTTATTAGTATTTATTTAAACTATGATGAATTCCCAGCAAATAACAGTAAACCCTGTACTATACAGTATACCATTTAACCAACATATTACCTTAAATAAAGTGTCTCTGACACATTCAGGTCTCAGTAGAACCTTTAGGTGCATTATGACTTTATTTAACAAAACGTTGTGCAAATTTTTGTTTAACACTTATAAGGCAAATCTGAATGTTTTTATGAGTTTTGGCTGAGTCTCAGTTTTGAAACCAGAAGAGACAAAACACAGGAATGCAGTTCTTTGTTTACATCTTACATGAATATTGTAAAGCATTTGTGAGCTTGTGTTTTCATTGATGAAATGGTGAAGCTCTGTATAGCAGGTTAACAAGGTGCTGTTGTGAGGACGAGTCATGAACGTTGCTTTTTTTCAGAGCTGTCACCACAAAAACATAACACACACTCAGGCATGCCTGCAATAATATAACAGAGAAATACTCACCGTGCCATCCGAGTCACATGTACGGACACTCGTCAGGATCCAACATTTGTGACTCCATGAGAGTTTTCTCTTTTCTTTGCTCTGATCTGGCTGTTTATCTGTATCACAATGACACTGAGACTGACTGTGTTTGAGCAGCAGAACCTGAAGCGTTTGGAAACAGTTTCAGCTCAAACATACATCATAAAAACCGGTTTGCTTCATATTGTCCCTTCTCCTGAGTCATCGTTCAGATTTTTGATCTCATTGTCCATTTTCTACTATGGTTTTTACCAAAGAAAACCACTTTGTTTACATTTTCCGTTCCTGCATTTCTTCACTTCAAATAAATGCATCTTACTTGCAGGGATATTTTATAAAGATGCATTTTAAAACTTTGTTACTGGAAATTTGCATATCCAGGAATATTTGGAAAAGTGTCGACAAGACGCAAGTGTAACATTGATTGATATGAAGTAGTGAAATAAGACGTAAAAATCACATGTCAGATGTCACCTATAGAAAATAAATCAGTGGTATGGTTTAAAATGAATACATTTATTAAATTATTTTCAGGACTGCTGCTTTATCATGTATGTATGACATCATTTGAACAGTAATAAACTTTATGATTCAGTTTCAGGTGTCCTCCTTTTTCCTTCTTAGCTTAACTGATGATTCATTACATTCACCAACAGCAAATACATTTGAGTCATTTAAAATATTTAGCTAGATTCAGGCACTTACAAACTCTTCTAGTCAGCTACTTCTCCCTTATGTCATATACTGTATAAACTGAACAACATATGGAAGCCTCAGAATCATTTCTATAATCACATGTAAAAACTTTAGCTCTCCTAAAAAACACAAAACTCTTTAATTCTCACATTTTGGTGTAAAATTTAAACAATGTTTCAACAAATAAAGGCTTTTGTCAAAGAATTTAGTTGCTGCAAAACATCACTTTCATATACAGTGAAAAGAACAATTTAAACATAGAAAATCAATCATTATTAGTAAAATGAATAAAAGCACTTATAATCTGGCACAAAAAAATACAAAAACATGTTGAAATTGGTTGAATGCAACATTCACTCTATTTGTGTGATAAGATCAGTGACGAGTCATTTTACTCTGGGAGATTAGTTTCATTAGCAAGCTATCGTCTCTAGAGTCACTTACAACCAGCTTACCTTCTTTTACACTTGCCTCAAGCTAAGTATGGTTAAAAGTCTCAATAAGTGTTGCATTAAAGACACATATGGATGAGTCTTTCACAGTCAAATTGTATTTTAAACTATGTGCAGATGCCTCTCCAGATATCTTTAATTTCTATTTGTCTCTAGCAACAACTTTCTTACAGTCAAGAGTAATAGTAATAAGAAGTATGTAAATTCTAGAACATTATTACAATACTTTCTGGACTATTAAGCACACTTGTCTATAAAGCTGTTGTAATATTAGATTTTTAAAACTTTTATTCAAATACATACCAGTAACAAACACAAATAACGTACTGTAAATGCTTTTTTTCTGAACAGTACCTGTAAAAAAGTTTTTAAAAAAGTAAAAATACTGTAGTTTACTAGGAAAAGGCATTTATCACTATCTTCATCTTCCTCTTGAGCTCTAAATTCACATCCCACTGCTCTATTTCCTTCTTCAACAGCCAGGTCTTTTGGCGACATAAAGCTTGTTAGCCTATAAAAATCCATTGATTATTTCAAAGTATGTGAAAAAATTAGTGGCTTATAGTCCTGAAACTAAGGCACATTGGTAATAGCAAGATTTAACACAATTTATTTGTAAATATGAACACATTTTGACATGAATCAAAAAATGAATTAGGGACGTTACTGATATTCCTTGATAGGAGTGACTGGTCTTGAGATAAAGCACAAAGTTCTGAGAACTTCACATAAGGTTCTCAAGATAAGAATCTTGAGATTGAGATCTGTTTTGGAAAATTGCAACAACAATGTACAAACTGTTCTGTCAACCAGTCAAGAAACTTCAACCTCTGACCTACAACCTGTATGTTCCTTAAAGTTACAAAGTTGCTCATCAAAAGTTGGATCATATGATAAGGAAGACCTGCTTGGTTCTTGAGTCTTCCTTATGGGCATCACCTGGTGTTGATCACAAGTATATGACATGACCACATGGAGACAAATATCCATTACACACTATCTCTTTAAGAACCAATTTGGAATTGACAAATGAAATGTGCATGTCTTTGGTCTGATGAAACCAGGACAAATGCATGGGGAGAGCATGTTAACTCCATGGATAAAGGTTCCAGCTGGGAAGCAAACCCAGGACCTTCTTGCTGCAAGGCAACAATGCTAACAACTGTGTCACAATGCAGTCTACATGAAAGCCTCTATAACAACTTCAAAACAAATTACAGTATAGAATGTACAAGGTTTCAACAGCTGGACAGCATTAAAACAGGTGTTTCAAGAATTCCTAATTGCATCCATGTGGCTGAACATATCTATAATAATAAGTGTCTGTTCAGAAGATGGATCAAAGCTGCTCTTCAGAACTTTATCTCTCCAAACAGATAACTTGATGTGGTTGTTAGAGGGGGTTAAAGCAATGGGAACTATTGTGATAACCGTTTCTTAAACTAACTGCACAGTTTGAGTATCATAGAAACATTCCAACTTGTCTGTCACAAGACAACAAGTCTTCCCTCATCTTGTGCTGCATTGCGAAGGAACCCCATAAAGAAAACTCCCCACCAAGGCAACACAAACAAGATTCTCTTGCTCTTGACTCCTCTTGTCAGGGCTGCCCTTTATCAGCCTCTCTAGTTTTAATGAAGGGTGGTCTATCTTTGGACTATCATTTGACATCATTACACATTCCTCCTAGCAGATGCTCCCTTGTGATATGCTGTGTGTGCTTCCCCCCCTCTTTCTGTGTGACTCAATGGGTTGCATTCTTCTTCGCCAGCTTCCCCCACTTCATCCACACAAACATATAGACCATGTCAGCCACAAAGTCCATTCAGCTGATGGAGACTGCTGGCTGAGTGGGGCAAAGCCACCACATGATTGTGGGACCACCCCCTCACAAAAAAACCACCTTTTCTGTCTGAAGGGGAGAAACAGACAATGCTTTGTGGGTCATATAGAGGGAGTCTACCCATTCTATTACAGGCATTGACACCCAGCTGCTTAGGCACGTCAGCCAAACTATGGACCATTGTTCCATGCATGCCTGCTTTAGTCCCAATCCTTACTTGATAGGCCCCTGGTAATGATCAATGACCAGGCCCTGCTTGAGTGGCCGAAGGTCTGCGGCACCCCACAGGTCTCAATACTGGGCCCACTCTTCTAGTGACTGATTGCCTGTCACTCTCCGCCCTCTCCACACCCCTGGCCTGTAAGAGGCACTCGTCTTGTTCACTCAATTAAACCCACACAGCAGGTCACAGACTCGTTGCGACTGGTTGCCGACTTTGTCAGACAACATAGAAACAGCAAGCAATAAGTTTTTTCCTCCTCAGCAAGGCAGTCCTTTTTTATTAGCTTGCCAGAGATAAGTGTACTTTTTCTTATGTTTCCTCGTTTTACAGCAGCCTCTAAAAAGCTAATGTCTGTCATCTCATCTGTTTGGTGCAATTAAATCCTTTTTTAGTGGTATTGTGAGGAGACATTGGCAAACGTGTCCATCAAAAGAAGAGCTGTGCATGGGAGACATGCTCAGTTTGACTGCACAGTCATAAAGGTTATATTAATGGTTTATGTACCCCCACTACAGCATTGTTAATGGCACATGGCATTTACTGGGTGCTGCAGAGGAAGGCCATTCAATCCACCGTACGGTTTTTCTATCATGTCAAGCACTCAATAAAAAGACCTCAGTAATATCAAAGGAGATTCAAGACAAAGACTCTACCCTTGGGCTAGGTTTAAAGCTTCTCTTGTGCTCTGCATAGCAAAATGAATAGTTTATATTTTCAAAATCCGTCAGAAATTAATGAAATTTAATTCCTCTTTGCACTGTGCCTAAGTGCATACACATTGATATACAGAAACAAATGCACACAGCATGTACGTGTTTGAGTGCAAACAAGGCAACAATGCCATCCCCACTTGGTGAAACAAACCCTATTAAAAGAATTTCAGGCTTTGTTTCAAGTCTGGCTCCTCGAAATAGCTCGTGTCTGCACTAGCAACTGATTTCATTGCCTATTTGTTCGTTTAGTGTCCCTTTTATCCATGATGATGTCATCAGTGGAGGTCCCACACCAAAGCACTGGCTTTACAGTTAAACCACGATGTGGGTAAGAGGTAAAAAGCAAGTGACAACGATGATGAGGATGGAGGTTATTGTGAAGTAATTACTGCATATGAAGGAATCCATGTGGTGCAAATGAGCAAAACACCCAACCAGGAGACACCAAAAAAAGAAATAAGGAAGAAACATTGCTGGGGGGGTTACATCTCTAAATGTGTCGCTTGATTGAAGTGCGCAAGGTTTTGAGCTAATTACATTTTGAACCGCAGCGTAGGAACAGATGCCACACTTGTGCATCAATAAATGCTTATAAGTAACTTATTTAGGGCTGCCTGCCATGCAAGGAAATGGCATGACTTAAAGCACAAGTGCCCAGGGGCTATTCCCCGGCTCTTTGTCTTGTCATCCTGCATCTTTTAAATCTATTCACCTCTTCAAAACAACACAGACAGACAGCAGGGCAGGGAAAAAAGGAGGGGGGAAAAGTTCCAAATATTCACACTTTGCAGACAGTATTATGTTTGCCATTTGAGTTGTCTGGCATCAAAGAAATACTGTCTTCTCTTAGATTTGTGAGTCATAAAGGAATGTTGAGAGCGCTGCTTTAAGGCCAAGCTTCCGTTTGATGAAATGCAGCTGTTCTTTAAAGTTTTAAGACAAATATGTTTTGACTGAGACATATTAGCTTGACAAGTTGCTGCAATGTTTTATTTGGCTTTTTGATGTGGTAAAAATGTGTCTTGTCACAAATTAAAGGTATGATTGTGAAAGTTCTTCAAACTAATATGTTGATATGGAAGCACATACATCACATTCATTGACAGCGTTCATTAAAAGCAAACAGTTTCAGAACAGACAGTTCTAGTTTAGAGTACGTTTAAGAAAATGTTACACACGGACCTCAACTCTGCGGAGTTTCGCTTTCTTTTACAGAATTTTTACAGACATTTCATTTCAATCGGATTTTAACTGAAAAAGCTTCAAGTATTTCAATCAAGGTTATGGAACTGAAGGAAACTCTTGCTTGTTTGCAAATTTTATTTCTTTTAAATGCATTGTTACTTGTTTAAAGTATTTTTCTCTTTAAGGACACGTTGTTTTGCTCATGCACTTGTAAACTTTTGTGTGTTTAATTGCTCTCAGGTTTACACTTTTACGTCCATGATGCTGATGCTTTGTGCCTTCCCTAACCTGTAAAAAATTTGGAAATTCTACTACTTTTTAACACTAAGTGTATTTAAAAACCATGTGCAAAAATAAAAAGGTAAATAACATATTTGCTCAAAATTTTCTCTGCTATAAGAGATGAAAGTACATATGAGTTGTGTTTGGTTTTTGTTAATCTGTATGTATATGTGTCTGTAGAAGTACAGAAAATACTGCAAGACTTAAATAAACGGATAACATTCCCTTGATTTTTTTTTCTTTTTTTAAATCCAAAAAGCTGTTTTGTAATTGTCCCTATATGAATAATTTGGCACGTTTGCATTTTTCATGAGACTAATTCCTGTTTTTTACTGTACATTTTGTTCTCTCACTCTGCATATAACCTAAGAAATTATCATATTTGAAATATGTATGATGCCATGTGTCAAAAGCAGAGATATGGTTGCCATGTGAAAGCTGAATAGAAATTACTGTTTAGTAATATTTGGTGAAATTTATTAAGAAATAAATCTGCAACTGGATTTTCTCTTAAAATGTGTTCTTTGTGTGTTTTCATTCCATCGTTTACCAAAACTATTGAGTCGCACAAGAACTGATAGCCACCTGTAAAGAAAATATATGTGGAAATCTTTTAATTTGAATGTATATTTTAATTTATTTGTGTACAAACACAAAGTTATATTGATACCTGCAAATATTCGGCATTAATTAATAGTTCAAATTATGAACTTAAAGGTTCTTTATCGTGCTATTTTATAGCTTTCAACATCTGGGATAGGTACATGTATGATAAAATATTATCTTTGGTGATATATAGTCTTCATTTGTCCTGAAATATAACTTATATTCTCGAGTTATTCTCCAACCAGGCAGTAAAACGCTTGGTTGATCTAAAATACCATCTCTCCCCCAGTCCCGCCCCCCTCGTGAGTGCTGCCCCTCGAGCTGCCTGGATAAATTGGTGAATAAATTCCTGTAACTCTCGCAGCCAAATGCACATTTTCACAGACATTTTTAGAGAGTAAAATACTACAAAACGATGTTGCTTCTTGCTTCAGACTCCTTCAACTCAGGGCGTGTGTTTAATCCTCAGGGGCAGTGTGGACACGTCGGGTACTTCCTGGTGTAACATTATGACATCACTATGTTGCAGTCAGTCATTTTCCAGGAGAGAGTGAAGCAGCTGCTCAGAGCTCAGGATTCAGGGGCAATACAGAGAAATGCATTATTAAGCCAAAAAACACTCTGGGTTTTTTTTAAATAAGGAAATAACATCACAACATGGTTAAAAGCTCCAAGAAGTTGATTTCGCATGAAATAGGACCTTTAAACTGCTTAGTGAAAAGGCACAAGGAAGGAACAGGAAGGGAAGGTGTTGATAAAAGTTGCCAAGCGTTGTTGGTTTTTCCATTACAGCACTCAGATGGTATTAACCACAGTAATGTCTCTTTTCCATGCCACCCATTTAAATTGTACACAGCAGAAAGACTTGCTTGTTGCTGTTTGATGGAGGTTCTGGGATGCCTGCTGCCAAGCTCATCTCCTCACTCCTTTAATAACAAGAAAATTGTCCTAAATTGATATTCTAAATTAGAGTTCTGAAGAAATATAATAAACAATGAATATTGTTGTTGTTCTTGTCTTTGAATGGCCTTTTGTGTAAACAAACATTAGTTCTAACCAGATTGAAGCGCTAACAGCTATACAGCAGGACTGGCTCTGAAGAAGATATCTGCTGTTGTAAAACTTCATTCTCAAACATTTCACAGCAAAAGTTCATGCAAAGTTGGTTTTACAAACTTTTACACTACCATCAAGTTTGCATCAAATGTTAATTCTGACAGAAATGTGATAGGTCTCGGGAAATGCTACAGGCTGCACTAGAAATGCTACAGCTAGCTGCTTCTTCTGTTGTTTCCACTTGCAAATAGCCAAAGAATTCTATGTAAATAATGAACCGTGCATCCATGTTTCTATACCTGCCATGTAAATAATCGTGTAATGCAAATAGAGCTATAGGAAGATTTTAAAAAAACACCATTCACGTAAAATGGTATGGGTTTTCTTTAGTTTTAAGTTGTTTTAAAATAGTATTAATTTCCTTTGTTTTTGACCGCATTAGGGATCATCATTAGCTTATCTTTTTTTGTCAAAGCTGATCTGTTTTGCATAACATCAAAGCAAGTAAGACATCACTTGGTCATGACCTTTATACAGAACCCCAATTTTAGAAGATATGCACCAACCCTTTAAGATAGGCAAGCGTTGTGACTGATCGTCTCTAGTGGGACATGGTACAGCACTGTAACCTGTCCTCATGTTTACAGTAGATTCTTAACTACATGTAGAAAAAGCAAGACATTAAGTCTAGGTTTACCCTCACAGAAAAGGCAGTTTGAGATGGAAGTATTTCTTTATATAATTAGAGTCTTTCAGCTAAACTTGTGGGTTTTTTAAAAAAGTAAATATCAGATACAGTCAGTCAGTTTTTTTGTACTTTCTTATTCCTATTCAAGGTCACGGGGAGTTGGAGTCTATCTACAATAGTCATTGGGTGAGAGGCGGAGTTATACCTGGACAGGTTGCCAGTCTACAAGGCCAAATATAAACCAGGGAAGAAACCAGAGTCCCCAGAGAAAACCCACATGCACAGGGAGAACATGCAAACTGGTTGTTACTTGCTGCTAGGCAATAGTGCTGTTCCACCATGCAGTCCTACTGCATCAGTTCTAGAATGTCTAAATTTGAAGCAACAACACCTATGAAATGACAAAACACTGTATAAAAAAAAACAACTTTTAGATGCCTAAATAATCCGACTTTAGACACATTAGTACCTTTGCACTTGGAATATTCTTTCCCACGCTGTAGAGTGAGTATTAGAGTCCAAACCATGTACAGTGAATGTGAAATAAAAAAAATATTATAATCCAAAGCGTCTGATTTCACCTCCAGGGCAGGAAGTGGAGCTGTGCTGCAATACAATACTACTATATTTTAATGTCTTAAAAATTACCATTCACTCCTTGCTGACTTGTCTGGACAGTGAACAAATACTAATGGCACACACAGCTCCCAGAGCCACTTCTCTCCAGCACCCACAGCTGCAAACACCACCCGCGATCATTTTGATCTAATTTCCTCCTTTTTTCCTTCTTCTTCCTTTACCTTTCCTGCTGAAATTGATTTCTGCTTGTTTGGTTTGGCAGTAATAAGATCAACAGTGGGATCATGTTTCAATGGCATACTACCATGAACCCCAGGCAAATGATTTGTCCAAACTTAATAATGGAAATACTTAGGATGTATTGGGAGATGTAAACAGTAGTTGTAATAAAAATGTGCCGGAAGGTAAGCGCTCCTTTAAGTTGCAAAGCCTTTCCACTTAATGTTGGCCGTACACACCTCAGGCTCTCCCCGAACACCGTGAATAAAATGTATCCCCCGTTTAGCCTGGCGAAAAGTCACCCAATAAAAGCTATTTAACTGAAGTGCAGTCTGGAACGTGGCATGTTGGGTCCACTGCAGAGTTTGACTGCCAACGACAAAGCCGTCAGCAGAAACAGGAAGCACTCACAATTAGTTTAAGCCACAGTTTAACTCGCACACGTAGCTACGGTTAAGTCCCAATTTGTGGATTCATGATGCCACTACACTCCCATTTCTCCACAATAAAAGACTGAATGTTTAAAGGCTGGATGCCTATAGTATTGAAAACACAATTTTTAGTCGGTGAGTCTCTTTTTTTTTCTCATACTGACTTTTAGAGTTTTCGTCTTTGTAAAAACTTCAAAAGACCAGAGTAGATGTTACAATTAAACATCTCTAATTTGCAAAAATTAAAAAAGTTTAGGTTGTATTTAGTTTTTTAAACAGTATATAGTACATAAGTCAGTTTCTGATTAAACCCTTCATGAGTTTTGTTTACAAGCCATCGCCTCACACCTTGTATCCATTGGCCCACAGACATTCCTCAAACTGAATTAGATTAGTTTCACTCGATGTGGGACGGCAGACTTATTCCATGTCTTCTGCTGTCGTTTGAAAATGTATCCATTCAGGAAATGCTCTAAATTCTAGCTCTCTTTTCCCACAGATCTTCACCAAAAAAAAATGTCTGTATATAGTGTATATATGGTTCCCAAAATGTCTTATGTTTAAACGTCCATGACAAGTTGTAAAGTGTTTTCACTTACGTCTTGGAGTCACTCGACCACAGATGCCACAAAAACACTGTAAGCTAACCTTGAACCATGGCGTTCAATGCATGAGCAGATGTGACTTGAAGAAAAAATATTTAAGCAGCTTTATCTCGATGATGTTTATTGAGCTAAAATAGACAGATTTGTGGCGTCAGACAGAGTAGGTACTTGTGACCAGGCTACAGTCATGATACGATAAAAAACTGAATCTTTCAAACCCAGGAGGATAGAAACATTTGTTTGCTAGATCAAACACCCAGACACTGAGGCATCTAGTTAAAGCAGCAATCTGGAGTTCTTTCTTAGAGGGCGCCACTGAAGCAAAAAAAAGTGTGTTGCACCTTTAAGTCCCGCTCCTCTGAGTCCGTGATACAATAGCAATGTGATAGCAAAGCATTGGCTGTAATACATGCACGAGTGACACCTTTGTTACGTCTGTTACATTTATACAATTCATATGTTTATTTATCTTAATAGTTTAGGTTTCACGTGTCTTTGCAGCATTGCAAACAACTTATAAACGCCGTTTCTTTCGGATATGTGCGAACGCACGCACGCTTGGTTGATTAAAAGGCATGCCTGTCAACTTTGAGAGCTCAACGTGGGGGTAAGTTCGAGGTGTAACCATTGTTACTGGAAGCGGATGGTTAAGCAATATTTTTTGAAATCGGGAGAATGGTGGGCCCGGTAGATTTTCGGGAGGATCACTGAAATTCAGGATTGACCCGGGAAAATCGGGAGGGTTGACAAGTGTACTATGTGGATGTCTAATGCTACTGGCTAATGTTAGGTGGCTCTCAGTGAAAATTAAACGCACCCCTACAGGAGGAGGACTTTGACAAAGAAAAAATCTAATGTTTTTCCAACATTTTATTACAGAACAAGATCAGAATATCACTTTTATGGAATTTCAAAAATCATACGTAACTCCCAAAAAGGGGAAAACTCCAGATTCTTTAAAGAGGCCCTTCCATTAAAAACGTTTTTTCTGAGGTTTCTGTTGAATATTTTAGCTCCACGGGTGTTCTTACCTTCATAAGGGGTGTGAAAACAGGTCAACAACTTCTCTTTCAGTTTTAATCTCTCAAACTACGCAGGTGGCGATAAAACCCGAGTTTGAATGGCCTGTATCTGTTTCGTCACAACTCCTTTATTTGTTAGTATTCGGTAGCTCCCGCAGTTGAAACCACGCCTAGCATGCTGCTGGCTAAAAGCTGTAGCATAAGACATAGCAAACAGGAAGACACGACGTCTGACGTTGCCATGCACAGCGGGGCAGAAAACGGTATACCTTGCTCTCATAGGCTAGTTTGTTAGCCAATCAGAGTCCAGCAAATTCAAATAATGAATATGAACGAGCTGCTGCTCGAGGCCTGACGGAAGGACCCGGAACCACCCGAATATTAATGCAGACAAATTGAAAGGTCTGTTAATCAGTGTTTCCTGACGTTTTTTAGATATAAAATGTTTCATATTACTGGTTAATACTTAAGAAATAACCACAAAGTCCTGAAATGTGTATGAAATGGCCTCTTTAACAACAAGGATTCCTCGTGAATAATAACAAAATAAAGTTCATAAACCAATCAAAAGTATTCCTCTCTTCATCTTTTAAGTGTCAAACAAAGAGTGCATTGAACCAACATCCAAAAGTCTCTTCTCCCCGAAACGTGTTCAGCATGTTTCCAAATTCAATTTGTCATCGTTATACCATTATTTCTTCTTTCTTACCATGACTGAATTGGAAAATTTGACATGAGTGATAACGAGAGAGGGGAAAAGCAGCCTTAGACATTGGGTGGCTTTGTTAGTGGCATCATTGATGTACTAATGATTGTGAGCCTGACATGTTTATACCTAAATCAATTTGTACTGTTGAGGCAGTTTGGTATTAGTCATTTATTTTTCTGCTTTTTCTGCTGCTGTTAAAGTTGCCCATGTCATATTTTGTCCGGGGGATCCGGTGTTTCTCCTCAGGAGTTTTTCTTCTGCTCAGACTAATATAAAACAAGACAGGAGGGGGGAACATTTTTAAAAGCATAAACCATTTGAATTTAAGCTGTCATCTCCCAAGCTGTTGAGTTTTTTTAACCCTTTGCCAAGGTTAGAAGCGGAAACTCCTGAAAGTTGGTTGAAATAAACAGCAGGACGTGTGTCAATGTGGGGGCAGACTCATAAAACACCTGTTTGCAGTATGAGGCCTGAAAGCAGGACTTGTTAATAGCCTGCCATAAATCGCTCACTCGGTTCCTCTGTCACCAAGTTTCAGGCCTGCATCTCTCTGAGGGATTCATGAGGTAAAACTTTGCTGAAATTATAACCACACACACTCACACACTTCGTCACTTTGGCATCAAACATTTTAAGGCATCAATCACCAAGGCGCTCCTTAAAAACCAGCGAAACAGGAAAATGAACCTCTGAGCTGTGACCCTGCACAAACATGCAAATTGCTCTTTTTAATTTCAGCTTCTTTGCAAGTGATTTGGTTCTCTTTTAATAATCTACACGGAAACATTTCATAAATTCAAATAAACGATCGCTGTCTTTTCTTGTGGCGTGCAATTTGACTGCTCTGTAAATTAGTCACAGCCCTTTAACAAATGTGTTTGGTGCAGTGCTGATATTGTGATTAATGTTTGCACAAAAACACAGTCATTTATCAGAATTTGGCTGCTGTTAACCTTTTGTTAGGGCCAAGGGAGTGGCAGAATGTTTTCTTCTTTTACTTCCCAGTCTTTTGACAACAAACACGATTGTTGTTTTGGTTTCAGGAAGATGTTTGACCGCGTGTGAAAACGTCTGGGTATGTGTTTGTGTGTGTGGATGACTGGACAGGCATAGGCGGTGGGGGGGGGGCTGCCTTAGTGGGAATCAGTTACCTGTAACAGACTCCACTAAAACAGCTGGAAGAGCAAAGGCAACACCTGAGATTAGACTTGTTGATCACCTGTCTGCAGTGAGGAGCTCGTCTCAACACTTACTCATTCACTCTATACATTTAAAAATTGAAAGGGAAAAACATAAAGGGGTAAATTTTACATAAAGAAAAACTCTTTTAATAGTGTGCTGTTCAGTTTCGTGCTAGTAAGACTAATGACACATTTTATTTCCATAGATCAGTGGACTTTTAACACCCTTTGGTGTTTTTGTCAACCACTTAGGAAATTACATTTTAGCTACATATATAATTGAAAAAAAAACACAGATAAACTATAAAAATCTATTACATTCTTACTCGAAATTACCCTACAATTATAATAATTATCATTACTAATAATACATTTTTTACCTTAAACATCTACGTATATAATATAATATAATATAATATAATATAATATAATATAATATAATATAATATAATATAATATAATATAATATAATATAATATTTAAATAGATCTTTTAAAAGAAAAACATGACTGGTTTCCTTTACGTGTTAAACAGCTGCATTAAATCGCTCATTGCATTCTTCATAAATATATATTTAAAAGACTAAAGGAGAAACGCTTATTTTAGTATTTTGTACTTGAGTCACACCAGCTTTTCCACATTTTCAGTTTAGTCAGTGTTGGAGGCTCTAATAAAAAGCCACCATGTGCCAATTGAGCGCCTACAATTAACAGATTAGAGTGATAAAGAGGTTGCATGGCTGCAAGGCACCAGGCCGCCTCCCTGGGCCCTCAGGGCTCCACGATGGGCAGGAGCAGGAGGAGGAGGAGGAGGAGGTGGAGGAGGAGGCTGAACTGCTGATGAAGGACCCAGATAATCTCTTCCTCCCTCCTCCCTTCACCCTCTCCTCTCACTTCACTCCACCCAATCCCTCGCACTCTGTGCCCTGGAGCACCTTTTTGCAAATACCTGCTCAATATTCTAGTTGTGGAGGGGTGGAGGGTGCAAGCAGGAGCAGCAGTGGTGGTGGAGGTGGTGATGGGGGCATGTGGTGTGTCTGCAGAGGGGAGATACAACACACAAAAAAGCTGCTTGAAACAAAAAGCGGAACATCTGCTAAAGCGATTGCGGGGTAAATATGTTTGACAATTATTGTTTACAGTGACAGTGGTAACAGTTTCAACAGCAAAATCAAAACCCCGCCATTTCTCCATTTGCAGCGAAACAGATGGGCCTAAAGCGATCCATTAGCAACCTGTCAAAAGCTTCTTTCTCAACTTACTTTTATGTCTTTGCTTCTTCACAGCAGAAGCGAGGAGAGCCTCTGTTTGGGAGTAATGATTATTATCTATTTACCCATCATTAATCAGATACCTGCCGCTCATTGTGTTTATGCCTTTTTTTCTTGCTCAGTTTTTTATTATCATTATTTTTTTTACTTTCTGTTCCCCTCAGTGTTTACTGTTCAAGGAGATCCTCCCCCTCCTCACATGTTATTGTATTATTGATGGATAAACTCCATGTTGTACTTGGAAAAAAAAAAAGGGCTAAAAAAAAGATAATGATTTTTTTTTTTTTTTTCAGGTTTTGTTTGTTTGCTTTCACAGTAAGGTATTTGTGTTAGTGAGTCTATTCAATGATACAAATTATTAACAAGCTACCTCCTTCATCATGTAGTCTGTGCTGTTCCGTGACCTGGACAGATCAATGACAGTTGAGATGAGTAAACAAGCCGAGGTCATTTTTGGATTCTTTGATGTTGGAATTTTAATCGAATTTGAATTTGCAGCTGGTTTCGTCACAACAAGAGACAAAAATTTTTAATATTTCCTAATATAAATTGAGCCCTAGAATCTATAAGAATCCTTACATTCAGGGGTGTGTCCAGAGGGGGGCCCAGCGGGGCACGGGCCACCTTTACAATTAGACTGGCCACCCAAGCCCCCCCTCAAGCTGAGGCAATTAAATTCAATCAGTAATTTTACATTAATCAACGAAAATAATTAATAAAAGTGAACCATTGATATTTATTTTTGGTTCATTGTAGCCATTTAAATTATGATAAATAGTATATAATTCTTAAAGTTATGTTTATGCCACCTTTTTGGAAATCTGCCACCCCCCCACCCCATAAAAAGTTTTTTGCTTACATTTTCTTGTTAGATCTAATATCTGTTGTTATTTTAAGAAAATACACACATTTTTATTAGGAATTGCAAGTAATCAGAGCTTTGCACTCTGTTGAAATTTGCATGCAAATATTCTATCTTAATTATGTCTGAATTTATTCATTATTTTCTATAAATATGAGATTCTTTTTTCATGGGTCACCAACACCTCCCAATGTTCTCTCCTGGTTTTTTGCCCTCTCTGACTCGTTAACCAAACTGAGAAGGTTCTGGATGTTCCCGACGACTCAGGGATCGCTGTGAGAGACATTTTGTCCAGTTCAAGTTCATGCAACTGTTTAGAGATATTTTGGTCTCTTCCTCATCAAGGCGGTTCACAGTTTTGTCTCCAACAGTCACAGCCTGCGTCTGGCTTCAGATTAAAGGCCTTAGTTGGGGTTATAGTTCATGTAACTCCTCCTTTACTGATGGGAAAACATATTTGTGAACATATGTATGTGTGATTGCGGGTGCACATCAACAAAGACTGAGTCATTATCTACCTCTGACCCGGTCCCCGTTTGTCTACAGCAATGTGCTGCTAAATACATCCAATCAAATATTGTGTTTGGAATAATTAACCCCAGAGCCCCCGTTGGTTCTAATTGGCACCTATTAGAGGGCTGTACTATTTCTTGATAAACACCGAGGAGAGCGAGAGAGAGAGAGAGAGCTGCACTGGCAGCGGTGGTGGGCGGAGGTTTTGATTGGTAAGCAAGGCGCGGGAGCGATGCATACTGGGGGTAACCAACATTTAATTATCAATGAGGTTTTCGCAACACTTTAGAGAAGCCCCGGGCAAAGTTTCTTTCAGTAGTAGTAATGGGCTCTTTTTAATGGAACTTGTGTTAAACACGGGGCTGCCACTGCAAAGCGCTGGCGTTCAGCCCTGGCTCTTAGCTGTGGCTGCTTTAATTTAGGTGACTACAGAGAGAGAACACGTTTGGGTTACGCATTTTAAAAAAGGTACACCAGCTGCATGAAGGGAGTTAAAGAGGATGCCCATTTTAAATACAGGCTTTTTAGCAACTTAAAGAAAAAAAAAAATTTGTTGCATCTCAGACAGCAAAAACCAACTATAATTTTTTTTTATATAAAATATCAACTGCATATACCACAGAAATGAGGTCACACTGTTTTAAAACAACTTGTGGCTGAATGTCACTTAAATCCTTCCACTGCGGTTTCCTCGCCGGTCTAGTGTGAACTTTACATGATCTGTTCTCCTTCTTTGACCCCATCATTTAATCCACAGACTCTTTCATCTTTTCCTTTGGATGTATGTTCTTTAAATATTTGGCAGAACAAGAGCTATCGCCGCAAAGGCCCAACGTGTTGACAGATTTTCTGGGTTAAATAGTCGAGCTGGTCTGCTTTGGATATTTCTCTGTGTCTTCTTTGCTTTTTGTTTACACCATGTACTTTTAAGAGAATGACCCTGAATTTTGACCCTAATACTAAGAATTTCACAGGTCAGTGGCATAAAGGGACACAAGGAAAGTTTAAAATTGGACAAAAAGGCAGCAAAGTTGAATAAAAGATCACGGTTGTTCTTGTACAACTTTGGTGGTGAGTAACCTAAGTGACCTAAGGGCTGATCGTTCTCTTCTACTAGCTCTTGCATTGGGACCAGCACCTGGGCAAAGGGGCTCCAGGCAGAGCAAAGTCCGACGCTGACCCAGTTTTCAGAAGGGGGGGGGAGGGGGAGCCCAGCAATCTCAGGGTAACCCTCCATCAACACCGGCTCCTGTAATCTAGCCTAGCATGTGCCAATCAAGCCGACCACGATGACAAGCTGGTGATGACACGGCCATCGTCTGCTCTCCTCTCTTTGCCGCCCGGACGTCTCAAAAGCGAGACAACATCCCAGTGATTATGGCATTTCAGTGTCAAGTGGCACGTTGAGTTTGGCAGCGACCTTGAGATTGACGGTGGGGAAACTAGATGTTTGTGAGCACCATAAAGTTTATTGCGAAAGGTTTTTTTTTTGGCACACGTGCATTGGATTGTATTAAATGAAGTCTGTTTGTGGATCGCATCGCATTTACACCTTCAAAGCTTCCAACAACCAGAACCCTAAACACGCGATGCTTTTGACTACATATACCGGCTTCAAATTTCAGTTTTAATCACGGTCTTTAGCTATCGATTCAGAGTCTATTTTTTGGGATATGGACACTCAACTGTGAGTGCAATGGCAGTGAGAGAGATACTCAGTGTGAGAAAAGGGGGGAAGAGAGCAGCACATCTGACAATCCACTGGCATGAAAGCGAGCCCCTCAAGCTAACAAATTCAGAGAGAAAATTACAGTTTTGTGCGTTTGTGTCAATATGCATGTCAAAAGGTAATTGGGAAATTGTTCTGCAATGTCAAGTCCTGTTGGCAGTGTTTAGCCTGTGGTGAGATCAAAACCATTTCTTCACAGGCTAAGAGAGGCCAGACTGAGCTCCTTTAACTCCCTCCGCTATGCATGCAAGACTCTGCTTTGAGCTAATAACGTAGCTGTTTATCGTAAGGTCATTATTATCAGCAGTTCTCAGGGTCTGCAGGAAAATGACAGAGAATTTAATTGAACCCCTGTCCTGTCATGACAAATTTTTTTGGTGACCATAGGATCAGCTGACACCATCGAAGGTAACCTATCAAAGCAGAGCAAAACCAGCCTGAAAATCTACTTACCAAATTAAAACCGACTGCTTACTAAGAGGTTTTGGGAAATAGACCTGTAGAATGCAACAAGGCATTCCTTTAGCTTTATGTTTAGTAGAAAACCTTATTTTATTTTCATTTCTAATGTTTGTTTTCAAGGTTTTTCTTGCCGTTATGTGTGACGTTCTGCAGAAAAGAGTTGAACCCGAAGCATCACAGGAAGTTGAATAATGTGTGACAGAATCAGATGAAGCAGTAGAGGTTATAAGATGAACACAGCAGGCAGCTTTTTAAAAGGTTCAGATCCAAACAGCCATCAGAACCTCCTGTGAGTCTCAGGAAGTCAGAGTTGAAGTCCAATCAGAACTCAGCTTTCAGCCATCTTCCTCCACGTGACTGTTAAACTGATTCATGGAGGAATTCCATTCAATGATTGTTTGATGATCACTCCACATATTAAACACAGTTTATTCTTTTAGACTATTTTTATTTTAAATAAAAAAAAAAAAAGATTTATTCTGTAAACTGACGAGAATACAATACAGAGATATTTATTATTTTACAACAAACACCAGCCTGTGTTTTACTATAATTTTGAGCGGTTGTAAATCATTTAAATATTCTGTTAGAATAGAATCAAAAGGGAAGAACTCACACGTGTCATAAGGATCTGGATAATGTTTGAGAAAATTAAATACATGAGAATAAACAACTTGATTGTTTTATACCAAAACTTTTGAAATTGCTTGAGGGGAACTTCAACATGTCTTTTTTTTTTTTTTTAGTTTTTCATAATGATGATCTCACGTAAGTCATGTTAGTTCCACGTGACATAGCATATTATTATTATTATTATTATTATTATTATTACTATTATTATTATTATTATTATTATTATTATTATTATTATTATTTCTTGCCTTAGGGAAGAAAAACGTTGGCTTAACAAAGTGAGCAGTAACTAACAGGAAGAGGTGGAATAAAAATAAAACAGAGAGAGTAAGGATGGAAAAGAAGAGAGACATGGGGGGAACGGGGGGGGCAACAATCGTTAAAGGGCCAAGCCAGTGAGTTGATTAGGTTCGGGAGAGGGAGAGAATCTGCTGCGGCTTTCTTTGCGCACAGACAGTATAAGTCCTTTATCATGGGGAGGCACCGGCGTGGCCTCGAGCTATTGCTGGCCTGGAGCAGAGTATCAGGGAAAAGGGGAGAAAAAACAGGGTGAGTGGGGGGGGGGGTCTATCATCAAACTTCATAATAACGCTTGGGGTTTGCCACAGCTGCGCGGTGACCCTTTTATTTTGCTGTGATGGAACAGATAGCTCCTATAAAATAGTGTGAAATTATCATGTCTATTAATTCAGTCAGACATCCACGACCCTCTCTGCCCCCCCACCCCCCCCAAATACACACGCACAAAGTCTCTGTATCTTTTTCCACTTCTTATCCGTGGACAACATGTGTGATTTTCTATAACAAATGTTTCATTTTACTTAAATTATTATTTTTTTCATTTTACAGAAAGAAAGAAACGGAGTGTTTCGGCTGGAGCGTTTTGTCCGCGTGCAGGACAAAACCAAGGTCGACGTGCACTTCGTGCACTTTCTCAATTTATAGGGAAAAAACATAATTCGATATTTTGTTCATTGACGGAAAAAAAGCTTTTTTTTAATTAAATCTCTGCTTTTAATCAAATGTTAGATAATCAAATTAGAAAATAACCGGCACGTGCCAGCTTATTCTAACTTTGTATTTCCAATAATAATAATAATAATAACAATGAATTTTCGTTTTTCTTATTTTCACCAACAGATTCTTTTAACGTGAACTTGAGCATTTTTATTGAATTTTTTGTTGGCCTATAATAAAAATTGGCGATAATGATCAAGAGAGTCACATCAACTTCCTGATTCAGTGACCGAGTTGTTTCTCCTTTTCAGTTGAGTAATGTTAGTTGCAACAGAAGCGTGTCTGACAGAAACGACCCCCCCCCCCCCAAAAAAAAAAAAGTGCTCATCATTTGTAGTCAATACTCACGCGGCTCTTTTTGCCAGTAAAAGCCGGTCTGTCAATATTAATGAGGAAGCTGCGACCTGACTGCAACAAGAACACAGAAGGGAGCCGCATTTTAAAAGAACGAGTTTTCTGGTTTGATAAAAAAAGAGAGAGAGTGTGTGTGTGTGTGGGGGGGGGGGTGTTGGAGGCTGATACACAGGGAGAGTGAGACTTGATTGAAATGGCGTGTGCCTCACTGACGGGAGCCAGTGAGGGACAAAGCCCCAACGAAGCCACGGCCACTCGAGCAATTACTCCTCCACGCTGCATTTGGATTAGTGCAATGGAAGGAAGCATATGTTTGGCCTGGGGCAACGCCCCCCCCCCCTCCAACCCCCCCACCCAGCCCCCGGCTGACTGCAGAGGATACAGGCAGGGAGACACAAGGAGGCAGAGAGAGAGACAGAGAGGCCAAAACTGGAATATAAACTGTATTAACCGAGTGAGGAAACGTTAACACAATTTTAATCCAATCATTATTCATAAATTTTGGAATTGGTGGGGGGGGGGGGGTCTGTTAGACCTCTGTGATTGGTCAGTGACCGGACGGTCAGTCATTACAGAGCAAACTGTGGAAAAGGAAACAACAGGAAATTAAATAGGGGAGAGAAAGTTTCTATGGGTTTAGACTACATGTTGGGGGGGGTCGCCTTTTTGTGAATGAGATGCAGCGGAAGTATTAAACTGAGTCCATCTTGTTTATTCAGAGTCACTTAATGTTTTCTAATCGATAATGTCTCAAGTAATCAGGGTCGATTTGGTGAAGCCGGTGACCTCTCATGGGCACGGGGGTGGGGGGGGGTGATGTCAGAGTTGACGACAATTAGCCCTTTTTTGCGCTTCACTGCAAACTTTTATGTCACACAACTGGATCGCAGCAGAATCAAATATCTTTTAGATCCTCTTGTTCAGGCCGCTGATGATCACAGGTCCACTTCACAGCACCGCCTCTTGTCTTCTCCTAATTCTATTAATAAAAAATGACCATCTGTTTGTTATTATCCGCGGCTTTGCCCCCATCTTAACGTTCCGAGAACATCAACATATTTAGTCCACCAAAAGCCTCTATCAAAACATTTCTGTTCCACCAATAAGGAGAAACTCTCCATCGCTGCCAGGACGCTGATCCTCAGTCAAAACCAACGTCTCTTATTTTCCAGAGCAATAATGTTAATGACAATTTAATAAATCACCCCCGGGATCCTTTCTATCTCCATCCCACCTGATTGATGGAAGATTAAAAAAAAAAAAAAAAAAAGTCTGTATATTTAGTTTTCTAAATCTTGCAGGCCAGCAGCTCCAAAGCATTTTCATCCAGGGACCTTGATGTTGTTGTGATACCGCTACGTGGTAATAAGGCCGTACAGACAGCAATGATCTCAGCAGCATCAACTAAACACTTCCTGACCACAAAAAAAAAAAAAAAAAACCCTGGCGCGTAATGTTGACGGGACGCATTTGTACAGAAGATGATGAGCGCAGCTTTGACGCGCAGCTGTTTGTGGATTTTATTTTTTTATGCGGTGCAAGAGGGTGATCAATAAGGAAAGCTGCACTGGGAAACAACTGGGTACATGAATATTTGTGGAGTGACCTGGAAGCTTCTTCTTGGAATAAATCATGTTTATTATATTATTATTATTTGAGGATTTTTTGGGAGCAACAGCTTGCGCGGATAAAAGTGCGCACACATTCAGCTGAGGCTTGAAAAGTGGATGAACTGGCCCTACCTGTGTTTGTTTGTCTATACATACAACATATGTGATCAGGTGACAACCTAAAACACAATCAGCAGCAGTTCCTCCTTCTCTCAGCATCTGCCTGCAGTTTTCATCCCAAACACGCGCCGTATTTAGCAGCACATTCTCCTGAACATTTGATAACAACAGGCCTCACACTTATTAATTACTATACGGGAATCTGCTGTAATTGCTTTAGTTGAGACAAGCAGCAGTTATGGATTGAATTATCCAAATTCAGCTGGGTATTACTGACTGGCTCTTCAAATTTCCAGACCCGCTTCGGTTGCAAATGACTTTGGCTGTGAGGCATTTGAAGGAAGGAAAAAAAAAAGTTCTACCTGTTTTAGATCAAATTAGAGTAAAACTGCAAATTTTGCATTTAAGAGAGGGATGATGATCTCAGGCTGGTGTCATTATAAACAAATAGGAAAGGTTTGGAGCTCCTTTAATACTCGATTACAAAGAAATGAGCAATTAAAGGCCTATAATATAATGGTGATAATAATAATATTAATAATAGAAATGCAGCTATTGCTAATGCGTTCAAATCCCGCTTTCTTTCAAGTAAACCCTGATAAATTTATTAAACAACATTAGCATTAATGACCCTTTCCATGCTAATACCGATGAATGCCGCGTTTAATACGATTGTTTTCCCCCTTCAAACTGACTGTTTCTCCCCTTCACATCCACCATAGCAGGAGCAGCCGTGCGCGCTCCCTCTCTCTCTCTCTCTCTCTCTCTCTCTCTCTCTCTCTCTCTCTCTCTCTCTCTTTCTCTCTCTCTCCGCTCCCCCTTTTTATGAGTGAGCTATTGTGCCCGAGGACAGGATCACACACACAATCTGAGGACTGAGCCAACAAAAACAGACCCTGACAGACAATGCCTCGCTTCACCTGCTCCGGCATCGCAATTATACGCCAAGGACATATACAGTTGGGCTTCACTCACAACCGGCACCGAATTCAAGCACAAATCACGCGGAGAGTAAATCCAAGCAAAGGGTTGCTGCGCGCGCGCTGCTTTGCAAGACGAGAGGCGCGTAAGATGCAGCAGATTGATTCAGACTAATTCACCATCGATATCCAGCTACATTCAAATCAGATGTTACGCAACGTGGGGGAGGTGGGGGGGGGGTCAGAAAATCAAGGAATAAACGAATAAAAACACAACAACACATTTATTTCTCACTCAAATGAGGATAATGATGAGTTTGAAGCAGACAGTCCGCGAGGAGGAGATTCGCTCCTCTTTTATCTGTGAAAAAACGCACCACAGTGTGACGCTGATTGTTCATTGATTACACTGAGAGGCAAACAACATAACAAATATTTGATGCATGTCTTTAAATAAAGCTGCAGCACACAAAACTGAACAAAAAAAGAGGGTTGGGTTGAAGAAGTGTGTGTGTGTATGTGTGTGTGTGGGGGGGGGGTGATGGAGGGGGGCAAATAGCCTGCAACAACTAAACATCGCACACCAGGCCTGTATACATCTCAGAGGGTTTTAGCTGGAGGGGTGGCGCTGCACACTTCAAACGTATCCATTGTTGGTGAGCCATGCAAAGATCCTGCGCTGTGAACTGAAGGAAGAGATTTTTTTTTTCTTTATTATACTTGGGGGAAACAATGAGTTCAGCTGCTTATTGCAAAAGAGCAACCGTCAGGGGAGGCTTCAACTCAATTACTGGAGCAGTTCAGAATGAGAGGTGGTGGGTGGGTGGGGGGGGGGGAGCTCCAAAATAAATGTGGAAAAAATAAACAAACAAAAAGTAAAAAAAAAAAAAAGAAACGGACGTATCAACCTGCGTTTTTTTAAAATTAAAAATCAAGATGAAGCGTATCAAATATTTATTTTTTTCTGGGCAACAAAGGACTATAATACATAGACAGGCATAGGAACTATTGCCAGCACATGTCTATACAATACAACTAAAACCGCCTCCAATTTTGGACATTATTGGACATGACAAGATATCAGGTTGCCCCCCCCTTTTTTTAAAAATTAAATAAAGCAAATTTCAAAATAAAATGAATTTTTTTTTGTCTGTTTTCGAACACTGAAAAAAATAAGACATTATTCAATTTATTGCTTTTACGGTGCTTTTTAAGGAGAGAAGAAGGGGTGAAACGTATTCTGATTGGCACAACACATAAAAGCTTGTATAAAAACGAACATAGACACATTTTTAAAATAAAAAATCTCCTCGGGGTTTCGCTTATTCTCTGTCTCATCTCAAATAAAAGTAATAAAAAAACTGAATAGGATGATATATAGAGAGAGAAATGGAAGTTTATTTTCTATTAGATTTGTTCACTTGCTTCAGTGTCACCTCAACATGCTACAAGAGGGCTGAATTGAAATATCCCAGAGAGAAATTTAAAAAAGACCCCCCCTCCAAAAAAAAAAAAAGCTTCTGTTTTCTAGAACCATAAAATCACATGAAGAACTAACCGAATATTCAAAACCCACTAAAACAGGAGGCACCAGATAAATAAAAAAAGAAGTTTCAACAGACGCACCATATTTACAATTCCCATTAAATTACACATAAATAAATATATACATACATGAACACTGATTCCCTTATATAATCGCGAATCGTGTTGAAATTCAAAGCAAAACAAAATAAAAAATAAAAAAAAAGAGAGAGAGAGAGAGTTCAAGTTGGTCGCTCAGAGAGAAAGAGTGGGAGTCTACAACTGAAGTCATGACATGGAGATCTGTGGAATTTCTTTTTTTTTTTTTTCCTTTTTTTTCAAGTTTATTATTCACAATACTGATAAGAATTCGTCCTCTTTTTAAGCTTCGTTTGTGTCACAATCATAAAACTGAGATATATAGAAGGGGTCACTGGATTTTCAGTCCATTCGTTTCAGCTCATAAAAAAATGGGGGGGTGGGAGGGGGAGAGTGGTGGGGGGGTGGGTGTACATAAAAAGTCTTCTGGGTGAGGCAGAACACCGTTACCCCCCCTCGCCCTGGAGCTATTCCTCTCCCTTTTCATTTTTTTCTCTCTTTTTTCTTCTTCTTTTATTTTTAAATAACGTTTCAGGTGGTTCAGGTGTTTTTTTTTTTCCTTTCCTCCAATCCGAAGCAGAATGTCAAATAAAATGTAAATAATAAAAAAAAAATAATGAGGATGATGTCAAACTGCGCAAGATCAGGAAGTGGCACGTTTAATTCGATCGATATTATTTATAAGGTATTTATAATATTTATATTGGATGATCAAGAGGCCGGACTGAGGCGAGGCGATGGGGGCGCTGTGGGGTCGGTACAGAAGAAGAAGGGGCTCTTTTGGGCCCCACGGTGAAGGTGAGGACACAGAAACATCACTTTCTGTGCTTCTCGTCTTTGTCCCCGCCTTTAGTGCCGTTATCTGAGTGACTGTTGGGGTTGTTGTTGAGGTACATTTTGTCCATGGCTTTAATAGCCTCGGTCAGATAGTTCTGGAGGGCCGTGACGGCCGCGCACAGTGCCGGAGTCCCGAAGCCGTGCGAGATTAGACTGAAGTGGGTCAAACAACTTTGGATTCCCGGTTCGAGGATGGGCTGCGGCCGCGAGTTTCCCAGAGGGGAGCGATCTTGAGACAGCAGGTCTGTGAACTCTTTGCAGACTTGCCTAGAATAAAAAAAAAGAAGAAGAAGAGACGCATTTTAATATCCTGCTGAATAAATATCTGAAGAGTAGTGAACTTAAAAGTCCCTGCGGTTGTAAATCCATTAGAGGCAGCTAAGGTGAGCCAAGACTCTCTGTTTACCTGGTTTCCGCTCAACCTTCCACATTAAAGGTCCCAATTTATCCGTTGAAATGTCCCCAAAATAAAATATTTTGTTTTTTATAATAAGTAACAATTTGCTGCACTCTCTAACAACTTAAGTTGCTGACAATAAAAACAATATACAAGAATTAACTCTGGTAACTAAAAAAAAAAACTTCAAGCAGCTACAAAGCTGAAGCTAAAATGCGTCATCGCATCTTATCAACAGGCCTGTGAAGCGCCGTTATGACTGAGAGCTGTTTGATTATTGCAGCTCATCATCAGTTTTAAATGTTGTTGTACCTTTGCCTCGTGAAGACCCCCCCCCCCCCAAAAAAAAAAAACATAATAAACAACAATGATGGCGCTGTTAAAAACAAAAAAAAAAATAGTAAAACAACAAATTAACTGACCACACAAAGATTAAAGCGTCTGTTTCATTAACACCACATCAGAAGTGACGATTATGCGCCATTTTATGAACTAGTTATTAATTTATTAACATTATATTGAGTGTGTGCCTAATAAACACACAGGCCCACAGTGGTGCAGACTGGCGTGCGTTTTGGTGTGACACAGTGAAATGCCATAATAAACACTTACTTCGTGGCCAATAGCATGTTTTTTCTTTGGACTTGTTCGTTTGGGTCGGAATGCTGACGGTTTACATATTCAGCTACTGCCTTGGCTGGAAACTCGGTCTCGCATACATAACCAAAATCCCTGGCAAGATGCACCGCTTCGCCTGAGAGACACGAGGAGGAAAAAAGAAAAAAAACACATAAGTAAGAAGAAAAACATGAGGGTTGAGTTGGATTTCTTATTAAATGCGCTCACATCAAATACCGAGAAGTTCACACTCCCTGCTTGGATGAGCACGTGATTAATGTGATCTGAACAGAGCGTCCGCTTCTGTTTATGCGCTCAGACAGCAGGGTTATGGCACATGTGCATTCCCAACAACACTGATGAAGATGAGGAGAGTGAGGAGGAGGATAATAGTGATACTATAATAATAATTATTATTATGGGCCAGAAATTATTATGATAAAAATAATAGCTGCAGGAAATTGTCGTTTCAGGTCAGATTTTCTTTTCTTCACACCGTGAGAAAACTAAGTGGTTATGAAATATAGACGGAGCGTCATGCTTAACACCATGTCATTGATTACCAATGCCTGCACATTACTGAAAGTCCAGCTGATCAGAAATGCAAGGAGAACGGAAGCCATTCCTAATGGCTAGAGCTGCTCAAAGAGGCTGAACTCCACGTTTTTTTTTGTTTTGTTTTGTGTTGTTTTCATTTTTTTTACCCTCAAGTCTTTTGGTTTTAATTTCCTGAAGCAGTTGTTTTTTTACTGCGGGGCTTCCTGCCCATGAGCCTCTGCTCCGGAAGAACGCATGCGCCAATTAGCATCAAAGCACGAGTCCAGTAAAGTATTTTCCCATTTAAAAACAAAAAAATGGAGCGGATCATAAACAATATGACAGGACAAGTAAAAAAACACAATGTCCCTTCACTCTAATATCCAGACAGTCGCTGCGATCCAACCCTCCATTTGTCATCCACCCCCAACGTGCCACCACCTTCTTATTACACTTCTACCAATAAACGGTGAATGTTGCATATCTGCACGCAACAATGATTAACAAGGTCCAATGAACCATCGCGGGTTTTCACCTTTTGGAAACCAGCAACACACCAAAATACCACCGCGCTGAATAATAAGACTGAGCTCTGCACGCCAGCGAAATGGATTCATACAGTCGCGTGCAACGAACAAAAAAAAAAAACGCACTTCTTTTGCTCATAATAATTGCCTAATTTATTCTTTAATATGCCCAAAACATATAGCTCCCAATAGGTCAGCGCAAAGCCATTTGCATTCGATTCAAGCCTTGACTGAAACCCAAAAGCAGAGGAAGCTATTAACCAAGGAATGAAATCACCGTTAAAAAAAGAGAAAAGTCAAAAAAAGGAAAACAAGAGAGAGAGAGAAAAGAAAAGCTCCACTCTGCCTCATCCAGACTGTAATAATGCTTGAAACAATGCAGGGTTGATAAATCAATCGACTTCTCATCCATGAGGTGAAAGAGCTCGGCGGTGGCCAATAAACAAGCAGCACTCAATAATTAACTGGACTTCAACACAAATTAATCCAGTGGATAAACTAGGCCAGCCGTGGACCTGCAAGTGCTCCTGAAAGGGAAGGCCATCGCTGCAAAGCCACTAGAATCACCAGCTCCATTCTCTCTCTCTCTCTCTCTCTCTCTCTCTGTCCACACACACACACACACACACACACACACACACACACACACACACACATCCTTCATGCTTTATTACTTGCGAGGCAAAGTCGGTCCACATTACACGGATGAGCGCATATGCTGATTTCCAACACAGAGAAAGAGAGAGAGGGGGAGGCAAGAAAAAACCATATATTTATATATTATAGTACCTATATCACAGGGAGCAAGAAAAATGGATGAAAGAAGGGGGGGGGGGAAGAGGAGCGGAAACGTGATTTACGGGAGCCGACTTACCTTCGACTAGTGACGTCAGCAAGGTGACGTTGGCAGCCTTGCGTCTGCCCGCAGGTAGATTCAAGCCGATTTTATCCAACTTCTCCCTTAAGGATCTCCCACCGTTCTTAGATTTGGCCCTGAAACACCAAAAAAAAACCAAAGCTGTAGTTTATTATTTATTGCTCACGTGGAGGAATGTCTGCGTGACGCACAACAAAACGGACTCGTATTTAAGTCAGATCAGCAGAAAGATTTTGTTTTTATACAACCAGTTCACTGCTATATTTAGCTTATCTTGTTCGTTTGTTGCAGTTGTTGCAATTTGGAAGCCTGCAGCTCTCATCCAAACAATAAATAACACCAAAAAGAGCCTCGTGCAGCCTCATCATCGGCAGACAAATACTGTACAAACGGAATAAATAAAGTCCTGCTTAATAGGCAGTGCTATTACTGGCTGCGTGTCTGCAGCAGTTGGATAGACAGTTCACTGGAGACCAATGTTTTCATGTGTAATGCCTTCACTGGGCCTACAGAGCAGGGCTTGAAACAGACTAGGCCTACATTAATTTGAAAGAGACAGAGAGAGAGAGATGGAGAGAGGGAGAGAGAGAGAGAGAGAGAGAGAGAGAGAGAGAGAGAGAGCTCCAGTGCAGTGAGGGAAGTTAATATGGAATTTAACAGACCCCTCCTGCTTTAAATGCAGGAGCTAGGTGTCATGGTTGGTCGATTTTAATTATTCTTGGTACAGAGGAGGGAAAAAGAGAGAGGGATGCGCGCTCACAGTCAGAGCAGACTGGAGGGAGAGAGAGCGCGCGCGCACAGACGCACACAGGTGAAGACAGAGGAGATTTTTGCCGTTTTTTTTTTAAATCATTATTTTCCTTGAGACAAACTCACCTCCTGAGCACTCCGCCCAGCAGAGAGGCGTTGAGGCACTCGGGCGGCGAGAGGCGTCTCTGCACCTCCGCCACCGTGACCTTGTACTTTGATGTGGAGCTGAGGAGAGACAGGCGACCCGGAACCGAGCAGAACACCTCGTTCGGGTTAACCACCCCACCGAAAAGACCGTCCTTATTTACGGGGATGGCGGAGACGCTGTTGTTCTTCGATAAAGACACCGGGCCTATAGGGCCGGAGAGAGAGAGGGATGGATGGAGAGATGGAGAAAGGGGAGGAGGGGGGAGAACAGAGAGAGAGAGAGAGAGACCGTGTTCAGTGAATTTCATGCAATGCAGAGCCTTAACTAAATGAGAAAGGGGAACTTAGGCCCCGTATTTAGAGTTTAGCACCACAGACGTGTGTATACTTTCAAACACAAGTGCATGACGGGAAAAAAAGAGGCCCGCAACACAACAATCATAATAATACAAGCTTATAATAATACCAGACTATATTTCAATACATATTCACCATGAAGACAACGTGCCTGAAAACGTGCGTATACAGCGCACACCTTAGCAGAAAAAGCAGGAACAGCTTTGCGCTGCAAAGTGCGCAAAACGAGCACAATGACGCAGAGATTCAATCAAATCTGCCTATTTTGACATTATCCTCTGGATCCAGCACAACACCGTCGCCCGTGTGTGATTTCACACCGGGGGAGGAGGGGGTGGTGAGAGAGAAAGAGGGAGGGGGGGGGGGGGTCACAGGCACCACAGCAGCACTGGCAGGCTTTACACCGTTTTGGTGTGCAGTAACCGGAGACAAAGGGGGACTGTGCGCCTTTGGATAGATCACTTGTGACATTAATGGCTCAAGGGAGCCTAATAGAGACAATGGGAGTTAAACGAACTCTTGAGATTACTAATATAAGAAGCCAATTATCATGTTGATGTGCAGATAGAAGGAGTTAAAAAAAAAGCGTGAAACAAAATAAATATGGATAAACAAATCGAAATAAAACAAACAAATAAAATAAAGAAAAGACGCTCAATCTGTGCAGACAAGAAAAAAAAAACATCCAGCTGTGGAAAAAGTCTCCTCATCATCAACAACAACAACCATTACAGTAAATAAACAAATAACAAGAAGCATAACCAAGCTGCACGAATCAAAAACCTCCATTTGGGGATATTAAAACCCGGACAGTGATTTGGTTTTGATTCTCTTCTCTAAGCGACATGTTATCATCCTGCACACACATGGCCTGCGTTCTGTCCAGCGGTGACAGCTTCCATTTTACATTTGGCCATGCTGCGTGATTACAGCTATTGGTTTCTGGGGGAGAAAAAAAAAGTGCATGGATCGTCTCCTTGACCATCAATAGCAGAGGCCCTACAAAGCAAAACCCACCAGCTCCACTCATCTCCCTGCTGCGCCGAAACGCTGACAGTAAATTCCATCAGCGAGGGGGAGAGAGAAAAAAAAGGTGCAGCCAGTTTGATGCACTTGGAAAGCATGTAATGAAAAATAGGCTATACTGCGTATTAGGATCAGTCAGGCATTACCGCATTGCATCGAGTCCTCTCGAGCAGAATGGGTGAACGGTGTGTGTGTGTGTGTGTGCGCGCGTGCAGTTTGAAGAAGAAGAATTACAAAAAAAAAAAAAAAAAAAAAAAAAAAAAAAAAAAAAAGCATGATATCTCAGAGGAAATTGCTTACCTTTTTTAATTACAGTCTGGTCTGGAATGTGGATTCCTTGATCCTCAACAGCCTGTGACACAAATACAATTTTATTTTTTACAATTTTAGCATAAAAAGACAGAAATATCCGCCTCGCTGCTGTGTCTGTAAACGCATCTCAGGATGCTGCGCACGAACAAAGCCTGACACAATTAGCAGCCCAACATGGAGGCCATTTATAATAAATATATCCATAGAAATAAACATCCACATGTTCTTGTGTGTGACAGCGGATGTTTTCAGCTCTGATCGACAACCCAGACTTAAATAACGGAACGCGCATCGCCCCATAATCCTGACCTAATTTCGACCCTTCAGATTGGCTCCACACTCACAAGGAAACTTCTAATCTAGATTGGTTTAGTAATTACGGAGGCGCAACCTATTAAAGGCCTACGAACTAATTAGACGATTATTGGTGTTTATTTCTGATTAAAAACTGGGGGAAAAAAATAAATCAAGTAAAAGCGGCGTTTATTGAGGATTTGGGGGAAACTCGTTTGTCTCCAGGACTTTCTGTGATTCCGCAGAAAACAACAAACAATACAGCCAAACTCAATTCTCTCATTAGTGCGCTTTGGAAAGGTGTCGTCGCGTGTTTGTGCGCGCGACAGCAGCGAGCGTCTGTTTTAGTTTAACAAAATAAAAGGGGAAAAAAAAAATCCAATAACAGTACATGAAGAAGAACCTGCAGAAATTCTCATGCACAGACTCTTTTATTAATATCATCTAAATGAGAAAATAATGTAAGTATATTAAACGTGATTTATAATATTTAGTAATTTGTTGTCGTATGTACGTTTATTTTGAAATATATATATTGTATATATTTTTTTAAGTTTTAAGTTTATCCAAAAGAACTTTGCCTGCATTAAATATATTCTATGATTTTTCTTCTTTTTTTTTCTGTTTTATTTGTTTTAATGCAAATTTGGATTTTTACAGTTTAGGAGCAACAATAAGTAAAAATTACATTAAGAATGATCATTTAAAACAACAAAAAGAGATTCGAGCACTGAATAAATTGTCAATTTTTCACAATAATAATAAGAATTAAATAATTAATTGCTTTTAACCCACATTTATTTGTAATAATTAATGACAAGTTGAAACAAAAAGCGACACCTTGCAAACAGGGAGATGATGGTAATGAGAAGAAGAAGAAAAAGGGTGAAGGTTTCCTCACCTGAACGTCTTCTAAAGAGTGAGATATTCCATGGATTGGGATAGAGTCCGACAGTCCCGTGTCGATGCTGTGGCCGGACGGTAGGAGCACTTCCCTGCGGTACTCCCGGCACAGCTGGTGGGGCAGAGTGCGGTGCTGGTGCAGCAGGCCGCTCTCCTGACTCTGCCTCTGACCCGGCCAGCCCGGGTGCTGCGACTGCGGCTGGGCGTGAAGGGAGTTCAGGGAGTACGGGTCGTTGACGTGCGAGTACGGGTCCTGAGACTGCGGGTAGATGGGCTGGTAGGGCGGTGGGAAATACGGGGGCTGAAAGTCCGAGTTCGGCGTGTGGGAGAGCGGAGGGGCGCTCGTGTAAGGACTCTGGCCCACGCTGCCCAGCTGAGGTAACCTGGCTGTCCCGTTGCTGGTGCCATCGTGGCGATCCTGACAGAGAAGAACACAGACACGCAGGAAAAGAGACTTTTTTTAGATTCTAAATCTATTTTCCAAAGACACAATCACGAACTGGTGCCACTTGATTTGATCAGCTGGATGTGATTGAGGCATTAAACACGGCCTGAGAGGAGGACATGAATCCCACACAGCGCAAACACATGCAGAAAAACTACATGGAATTCTCACTTAATATCAAAGAAAGCAATTAAACAAAAAGTCCAAAATAAGAAATCCAAAAAGAACAAACTGTCAAAATACAAAACTAACAAAACATCCAAAATTTCAGCAGGAAAAATACCCAAAAAAGAAGAATCGAGCTTTAAATATTATGATTATTCGTTTAAATTGCGATTTTGTTTTCATTTTTTTGCAACATTGACTTAAGACACGCAAAATCCACATTATAAGCTGGAAAAAAAATCTTATTATTATTAATAATAATATAATAAAACACGGAGCGGCTGCAGCAACTTACCATCGCGGAAAAACTGTGAACTAACATGTTTAAAAAGATTGTGTGTTTTTTTTATTTTTTGGTGCGGCTCGACAAAATGGAAAATCAGTTCACAAACACTGTGAGTGTTTGGTAGGGAGGTGATGGGGGCCAGCAAAGCAGAATCACCCAAAGAAAAAAAAGTAGAATAATAATAACAAAAAAGTAGAGTGAGAATAAGAAGAATAAAAGGCCCCCCGACAAGATTTTTCTTCTTCTGTCCTGCAGGATCACGATGGCCCCGGTGATCAGATGCGCGTCTCAACAGCAGGACGATAATCCATCAGAAAGAAAAGGTAAAATCCGATGTGCTCTTCTAAAAAAAAGGCAGAATGATAATAATAAAAGCTGCAGATGCTCGGCAGTGCTGGTGGGTTGGAAGTTGGAGCCCCTGCTTTTCTCTCGGCTTCTCCGGCTTCTATCACAGCGCTGAACCGTCCCTCACGCTTGAACTCATATTCTCAAAAGAGCCGCTTCTTCGTCTCCCCCCTTCGGACTCCTAATGGAACACGTTCATGACTATTAATATCGCCGGGCTACTTAATAAGGGGGGGAAAAAAGAAAAGGAGTCGGGAATCTGGCGCGAAGTGCAGGACGCGACTCAAGGCAGGAGTCTGGGCTTAAATGACGTCCATTGAAAGGAGGAATCGGTCTATCTAATCAGAGATGTGGGGAGCGCGGAGAGAAAGAGGGAGCGAGAGAGAGTGGAGAGAGAGAGGGAGACAAAAAAAGAGGGACATTCACTCCCTGTCTGACGAATCAGAGGCATGAGGAAGGAGGAGGGGGTGGGAAGGAGGAGGAGGAGGAGGGGGGGCATTTTAAGAGTCCCAGGGCCAAAGCGCAAAAGTGAAAGAAAAGACATAAGAATGAAGGGAGGTGGACGACAGACAGTAGAAGAAGAAGACAGGGGAGGAAATGTGCACCTCTGAGGAGGGTGAAAATCCAGTCGAGTCCTCCGCCGCACCGAGCGGCCGGTTCGGACCGTCCGTCCCTTTGTTTTCTACATCAAACTCCGCCGAGCTGACCTCCTCCTCCTCCATCATGGCTCTCCTTTCTCTCATGACTCTGACACCGAATTTCTCCACCGGTTCGAGCCCAGATTGACACCGGCGATCATTCGCTTTCCCTCCGGAGTGATGAGGAAGTGGGAACTCCCGGGGCCTCCGGATCCGCCGCGATCCGTCACCAACTTCTTCTTCTTTGTTGTTGTTGTTTTTTTTTTTTTGGACTTTTTACGCGCGACTCAAACACTTCCACTTCCCTTCCTGTCTAAACAAGCCGCTCAGAATTACGAAACACTCGCGGGATTTCTTTGCAAATCAATTATTATTATTATTATCATCATCATATTTTCTTAATCGATACCAACTAAAAAAAATAAAAATAAAAATCCAAAATGAAGTCAAATAATTCAAACTTTTTTTTGTATTTTTGGTGTGTTTGGGTTTGTTTTTTTGGCTCCGCGTGAGTCGCAGCACAACGCGCGTGCAAAACACGTCCGACTGGCTTCTCCACTCCTGAAACAAGCAACTGATGTTTCTGCCAAACTTTGTCTGTGTCCAAAACAACCCTGACACCACCGTCCACGCGAGGACACGCGCACGGTGCACAAGCAGACGTGGTTTCATCCGCACAGATATTTGTTTAAAAAGTCTATAAAACACAAAGGAAACACGAGCGTGTCTTTTTTTAAAGATTCATCAAAGTGTGCGAGATTTACATTAGAAATAAAATTAATTGTATATTTCCAAAATAAAATACTTTTTTTTTTTTCAGACTGTCCACATAATTTTATTTGATTTTAAAAATAAAGAATAAATTATGAGGATTTTCAATTCATGCAGTAAAATATTATATTTCTGTTGCTGAAATAATTTCTCATTATTAATATTTGTAATTATTATCATACACACAGATGTAATTCTAAGAGAACTTGCTCTTTAAACGCTGTCAAAAACGATTCCAGCTGGATCAAAACAACAACACACACTTTTTACACGAATTTTGGATTTTCAAAATTTGGATCATATATGCTTTTTTTTTTTTTTTTCGGAAAGAAAAGCGCCTTACCTCGCAGTCTTCATATTTAATGTTATCAGTTAATTTCCAAAGCATTGTCATGAGTTGATGAGGTGCCTATTGAGTTCAGAAATCGCTTCACAATCTTGTTTTCACTCAGTGAATTGTGCTCGTCCCCCGCGCGCAGAGAGAGGAGGGAGGGAAAAAAGCGAGGATAGTTTTATTGAAGCTGTGGTTTGCGCTCTGAGGTCTCCCTCTAATGGTGGAAGTGGAGGGCTGGAGCAGCTCTGTAATAACACTGGCACTGGGCCTCATTAGCATATCAACAGCCGTTTGATTCCCCCCCCCCACCACCATGACCGTATCACACACACATGCACATACAGCTCACATGGACAGGCGCGCAGGTAGAAACTAAACCAAACCTAGAAACGCAGGTTTATTTTATAAGTAGTAAGGATTTCTTATTGTTGTTTTTTTTTACCTTTTTTTAGGGGGGGGGGGGGCAGTTCTGGGGAAGGGAAGCTGTGACCCACACGCACCTGGATCGGTTTCTACAGCTCTTCCAAGCCTGAACAGATTTTTTTTTTTTTTTACTCTTATTTTGAAACTATTTGCCCTCTTGTTAAAATCAGTGTATTTTCGTTCTTTTAACCTGAAAACAAATGTAAAATCCAGCATTTTTATGTTAATTCACACTTTGTTCTCGACTCTGACATTTTTTAAAGACCCCCCCCCCCCCCCCCCCCC